>SJYV01049899.1:238150-261644 GCA_006410875.1 Neotragus pygmaeus | reverse complement strand
GACCCAACTGTGTGCTGCCCACAGTGGACTTACTTCAGTCTTGAGGACACATATAGACTCAAAGTGGAGGGATGGAAAAAGACACCCTAGATGTTCTCCATCAACTGTGACCAAGGAGAACTGGAGTAGCTATATGTGTATCAGACAAAATAGACTTTAAGTCAAAACCATAACCAGATTTTTTGTGACTGAGTCTGTCATCAGCCTACATTGCTGGCATTCTGATTAAAAGCAACTTTTCTTTCTACCAACAAAAGCAAAACAAAAAAACAAACAAAACAAACTCTACACAGAGATAAAGAAGGTCATTAGATTATGGTAAAAAGTTGGTTCATCAAGAGATTATAACAATTATAAATGTAAATGCACACAGTATCCGAGTACCTGAATGTATTTAACAAATACTAACTAGTATAACTCTTGAGAGCACCTTGGACAGCAAGAAGATCAAACCAGACAATATTAAAGGAAATCAACCCTGAATATTCATTGGAAGGACTGATGTTGAAGCTGAAACTCCAATACTCTGGCCACCTGATGAGAAGAGCTGACTCATTGGAAAACACCCTGATGCTGGGAAAGATTGAGGGGAGCAGGAGAAGGGGACGACAGAGGATGAGATGGTTGGATGGCATCACTGACTCAATGGATATGAGTTTGAGCAAGCTCCGGGTGCTGGTGATGGACAGGGAGGCCTGGTGTGCTGCAGGTCATGGGGTCTCAAAGAGTCGGACACAACTGAGAGACTGAACATCAACAGCCAGTAGAAGAGGCATTCTTGTGAGTGGGATAAGTCAGACAGAAAAGTCAAATATTGTATGATTTCATCTGTAACATTAAAAACATTGAACTCACAGAAACAGAGTCGCTGGGTGGTTGCTGGGGCCTGAGGGGATAGGGAGATGTTGGTCAGAGGGTACACACATTCAATTACAAGGTAAATATATCCCAGGGCTCTAAGAGCAGTCCAGTAGTTGGGGCTTCACCTTCACTGGGGGTAGTGCTGGTTCGAGGTTTGGTCAGGGAGCCAGGATCCCACAAGCCTCATGGCCAAAAACTAAACCATAAAACAGAAGCAATAATGTAAGAAATTCAATAAAGACTTAAAAAACAGTCTACATTAAAAAAACTTTTTTTTCAAAAATGTAAAAAAAATTTTTTTAAGAAAATGTTCCTGTATTACATTTCTGAAAGAAATATCAACAAAAGCATGCATTGTTTTTATGACTGGCTTTAACCAATCAATCAATAGACAGTCATCAGACCACATTTTCATTCTTTAAAATGAATAATAAGCTCATATAGTTAGCAGGGCTGAGTTTGAACTCCCCTGCTCAAATGTGCAGAGTCTAGCATGTGACTCATTTTTCCCTCCTGCACATCCATTTTCTCATTTGTAAGATAGAGACAATACCCTTTTCACAGGGTTATCATGAGGATTAAATGTGGCACTGGGAAAAAAAAAAAAAACTTTACTAATTATGAAATGCTGTAAAAACACAATGCGTTAGATTAATAAAAAGGAACCTGGGCTGCACTTACGCATGACCATGCCTCTTTTGTTAAAATCTCTTGGAGGCAACTGTCACAATCCAATAGAATGATAGATTAATTTGGCTGGAATGAATTTTCTAGCTCCTGGCTAGAATAATCATAATAAATATTTAATGTGGCATCTTTATAACTCTTTTTTTTAATTCACCTTTATTCCCCTTGGATCTTTACACATTTTTCTCCTCATAGCTGCTGGATATCTTAACATTGTTTTCCTCAGTCAGACCTGGGATATGAGGAAACTGGGCTTTCTTATTTCCTTTCTCCCACCATCATTCTCCACACAACATATCATATCTTGATCTACGTCCACATTCACAACCGACTTGAGCTGTCTCTCACGCTGCTCCCTGCTTCTTCTCCAACACATCACTTCCTATTTACCAGGACGACGCGGTAAGTCACATCAGATCCTGCCTCAGATACAGCGGATTTCACACATCACTGTCAGAGTGCTTTTCATGATAGCGCATTTCTCTTACTGCCAGCGACCGACCTGAAGAGCTCTTGAAGGGTGGCGAGCCTCTTTATGACAGCGTCTGGCCTCCAGCAAGGAGCCCACAGTGTATTGTGGAGACCGGTCTCCATAGACAGTGACCGTTCATCTGGGTCAAAACGCCTTTACAGGGCACTTAGCGCCGCAAGTCACGGCACCAGAGGAATAAGTCAGAATCCTTGCCTTCAGGAAACGTAGAGTTTAACAGAAAGGTAAGAGTCAGCACAGAGAAGTCTAACAAAGGCAAAACAGACTTCTCAGGATATGCAAACACAGCATGACAAAAAAAGAAAAGAAAAAAAAAACCTGTCCAACTGGTCCACCCGAACTCGGCTACAAATTTCGTTTCTGCATCTTTTACAAACATTAAGCAAGATCTTTTCTGAGAATAAATTACAAAGAAGTATTAACCCATTTAGATCACCTGGATTTTTGATAAGTCCTCCCGTGTTTATTTATTTTTTTATTTCCCTTTGAAATAATTTCAATTTAAGTGTCTTACCAAGACACTTAAATTACTCCTGAATTCTGGCGAAATGTAAATTTGTACGGTAGTATTAACATATTCAGTTCTTGAATCTGTTTTGTTTTTACTGGTAGAAACCCTTAATACTTATAGTATGTTATAATATTTATAATATAGAATATAGTACCATATAATACTTAAAGCTTTCTTAATTTTCATCATATTTTTAATATGTGATTGGCTTCTACTTACATGAAGATTATTTTAGCTTACTTTAACTGATTTACTGTGAGCCAATTCATCATCTGGTACAGTTACCATTATTCTTAGATGTCTTTTCTCAGTGTACACTGGCACTAAAAAGACTCTCCACTCTCCATCTTTTATTGAACTCACAGTCTCCCTTTTTCTAGTCCTTTTCTTGTTCCCGAACATACCTTTCACATTGTGATTACAAAGGACAGTAAATTAGCACACACATTCCTATGCCAAAGAATTGTTAAAATCTGTTTTCAATTATATCTGTTGTTTCTGGTGATTCTTCACGCTTGAATGATATTGTATATATGAGAGAGAACACTTCCTCAACTTAAGTACTGCTTACTGTGGGCACCTCTCCTAAGTCTCCAGGCAAGTATTACAATTCCTTTGTGCGCCCATTCACTTTAGACATGCTTTAACTAGAGAGCTTTTAGTATGATACAGTGTTCAGGAGTGTGATGTCTATGGCATGACTAGACTGTCAGGACTGGTCACTCTTTGTCAGCAGCCTTGTGACTCCCTCTGGAGGCAGCCTCTCCCCTTCCCCACTCACCCTGTGCCTAGCACTGATCTGCACCCCTTCTCACTGGCCTCCAGTTGGATCTGGAGAAGGAGGCACCTGGAGGAGATGCAAGAAGGAAATGGAGCAAGGTTGGAGCAATGCCTCTGTCAGCTCCTGCCGCCATAACAAAAATGGCATAGTCTGGGTGGCTTATATAAACGGACGTTGGCTTCTCACAGTTCTGGAGGCTGGATAGCCAAGATCAAGGCTTCAGCAGANGGGAGCTTGTGTACACCTATGGTGGAGTCATGTCGATGTATGGCAAACCCAATAGAGTATTGTAAAGTCAAATTTAAAAATAAATAAATAAATAAATTTTAAAAAATAAAAAAAAAAGAAGATAGAATAAGGAGCAGTAGATAAGGACTATAAAAAACACTAGTAAGTGCTTCTATATATATATTACAAGCATTCATGCTATTAAATATTATTAGAAAGAATTATTGAAAAGATTATTTTTCTGTCTTATGATGAATTCATTTCAAAGCTGTGACATGAGAAATCTGTTTCCTCATAATTTTCTATACTCTTGATGTATAGAAATATACATCAATATACATCTTAAAAAATAAAGGCAAACTAAATAAAATTTCAGTTAAATATAACTGAAATAATTTATTGCCAGTAGATTTACATTGTAAAAACCTACTACATCATGTTCTTAACCTGAAGAAAAATGATAAGAAGATGAAAATCCAAGTCTTTGGGAAGAAATGAACAATAAAAAATGAAGTTTAAAATTTGAAAAATTTGAGAGTAAATATGCTTACTCATTTTTCTATTCATAATTTTAAAGAAAACATAACCCTCTTAAAACAAAAATCAAAACACTATTTGAAGATTTATAAGCCATATAGATGTAATGTGTGACAATAACAACTCAAAGGATAGAAGTAGATGAATGGAACTATACTTTTGTAAAGATTTCACATTTTATATGAAGTAGAATGATATTAACACTAACCACACTATAATAACTTAAGGGAACATAGTCTAGTGCAAAAAAGTTAATACTGAAATAAAAAAACATGCAAAAATATAATTAAAGGAATACAATTACAACAAAATATTTGGAAAAACTTGTGATTAAAAATAAACACATGAAACTAAGGAAAAAGACAAAAAGCTCATGTCAGAATAAGAGGAAAAACAGTAGAGGAATGAATGAATCCAAACTTATCAATAATTGTATTAATTGATTTTATTAAATGCAGAGATTGTAAAAAACATTTTAAAAACAAAGCCTTGCTCTGTAATGTCTACAAAAGATAAATTTATGTATAAGAACAAAGAAATTTTGGAAGTTAAAATCAGGTTAGTTCAGTTCAGTCATTCATTCATATCTGACTCTTTGTGACATCCTTGAATCGCAGCATGCCAGGCCCCTCAGTCCATCACCAACTCCCAGAGTTACTCAAACTCATGACCATTGAGTTAGTGATGCCATCCAGACATCTCATCCTCTGTCATCCCCTTCTCTTCCTGACCCCAATCCCGCCCAGGATCAGAGTATTCTCCAATGAGTCAACTCTTCGCCTGAGGTGGCCAAAGTACTGGAGTTTCAGCTTTAGCATCATTCCTNCCTTGGACTGCAAGGACATCCAGCCAGTCCATCCTAAAGGAGATCAGTCCTGGGTGTTCATTGAAAGGACTGATGCTAAAGCTGAAACTCCGACACTTTAGTTGACTCATTGGAAAAGACCCTGATGCTGGGAGGGATTGAGGGCAGGAGGAGACGGGGACGACGGAGGATAAGGGCATCACCGACTCGATGGACATGAGTTTTGGTGAACTCCGGGAGATGGGGATGGACAGGGAGGCCTGGTGTGCTGTGATTCATGGGGTTGCAAAAGATAGGACATGACTGAGTGACTAAAATGAACTGAACTTAACCGAATTGATAGATGATACTAGACGATATTTCTGAATCGTGGAAATCATGTGGGTTGGGCTCAACTAATTTAAATAATTATCTATTTTTTCATTTTCAAGATATTTCTGGTCTAAATCTATCCCTTGAATCTAAGCCCTCAATTTGCTTCTTTCTTGCCCCCAGCCACTGTGCCTCTGGAGGTGGAATCTCCTGGATGGTGATGAGAAGCCCCATTGGCCTCCACTGGGTTCCTTGGAAAGGTAAGTTCCAACAGGCCAACAACACGGCATTAAGTGACAACACTCAAATGAGGCAGGGCCTTGTGTCCCCATCCTTGACCTGAGGGTCATGGACTAGATTTCTCCAAGCTCTCCAGCAGCTCCAGGGTTAGAGTAGACACCATTCACCTGTGAACCTCTTTGGGGCTTCGTGTAAAACCCAGATGTTACATGGTGCTTCCTTGGAAAGAAAGCATCCATCCTGCCAGTCCAGAAACTGCTGTTTGCCTCAGCCTCTCGCTTCTCATCAGGATGAGAGGGACCAGGGTGCATCCCTCTCAGAAACAACCGCTCACGTTTAGGCCAGAAGAAACACTGGGGAGTGCTTGGATCACAGACCAGAGTGCTTGATAGATGTGCAGACATGCTTGTCCAGATTGGAAAGTGCCCTGAGCTCTGGAAGACTGCCCTTGGGCTGGCCCTCACTCTATGGCCCAGCGGGACCTCCAGAGCTCTTACTGGACTGTCCTTCCAACAAAGTGAGTGAGACGAGAGCTGTGGAACCAGGGGAACATCAAGGATTCAGAGAAGTAGGCTCACAGGAACAAGGAAGGACCAGCAAGACAGAGGCAAGGTCCACTAAGGAGGTGGGGGTCCCCGAGCTGCATGCGTGATGCCACATCCGGACCCCCATTCCTCCCACGTGAGCCCCCCATTTGCACCCAGCTGGCCAGGCTGTGATCCTGAGAAATCCAGATGCTTCCTCGTGAGAGAGAGAGCACAGGACCACACCCTGTGGCTCTGGCTGCCGCGGCCTGTGATGCCGTGGCGGCAGGCAGCTCTGCCCACCAGCTCCCAAGGTCCAGCCCCAACTCTCTGTCAGGGAGACGGATGGCAGCTCTCTTCTCTACCTCATTTCCAAGTGACTTCTTTTTTTTTGTAATTCATAAATCCTTACTTTCATGTGAGGCTTCTTTATGATACTTTATCAAATGCCTTTTGAAAGCCTCTGTAGAAAATAGAACCTGTGTCCTGGACTTCCTCTTCTCAGCTGTTTCCTCAGTAATGGAATCAATTTTTTAAAAGGGAGATGCACAGCGGGGCAGGACAGCTCTCGGGTACACTGTGCCTCCCCCGTGCAGACCCCAAAGCTCTTCATGCAGACTCTGTGTAATTTACCCTCATCACGTACTCTCTGTGACAGGGAAAGATAAATTCTAGGTTCTTCCTGCCGTGAAAACCTCCACTTCCCTGAAACCCTTTAATAGGAGCTCTCAAAAATAATCCTACATCCCCAATTGGTAGGAACCATAAGTTTTCTTCCCATAATGACAAACGGCGGGGCATCGGGAAAACACCTCTGAGACAGGGGCCCTCCACAATGTTGGCTTCTGAGTTCTTCTGCTGCCCTGGCCTGTGGAATAAAGGGCTGTCTTTAATATATATATAATTTTTAAGCTGTTTTAGGTTCACAGCAAAATTAAGGGGAGAGTATGGAAGTTTCCAGGCTTTCCTGGTGGCTTGATGGTAGAGAACTCACCTGCCAGTGCAGGAGACATAAGAGATGAGAGTTTGATCCCTGGGTTGGGAAGATCCCCTGGAGGAGAAAACGGCAACCCACTCCAGTATTCTTGCCTGGAGAATATCATGGACAGAGGATCCTAGTGGGCTACAGTCCATGGGGTTGCAAAGAGTCAGACATGACTGAAGCAATGGAGCATCCACCCAGGCACACACTGATTTCCACATACCTCCTGCCACCACATGCATGCCTCCTGCCATCAACATCCCCACTAGATGGTCCATTTGTTATAACTGATGAACATACATAGGCACATCATCATCACCCATGTCTTTTCAAGGCTTGATGGCATATTTCTTTTGGATGCTGAATAATGGCCTTTGACTCTGTAGATCACAATAAACTGTAGAAAATTCTTAAGGTGATGGGAATACTAGATAACCTTACCGGCATCCTGAGAAACCTGTATGCAGGTCAAGAAGCAAAAGTTAGAACCGGACATGGAACAAAGGACTGGTTCAAAATGGAGAAAGGAGTACATCTAGGCTGTATATTGTCACCCTGCTTATTTAACTTCTATGCAGAGTACAACATGGAAAATGCCAGGCTAGATGAAGCACAAGCGGGAATCAAGATAGCTGGGAGAAATATCAACAACCTCAGATACACAGATGACACCACTCTTATGACAGAAAGCAAAGAGAAGCTAAAGAGCCTCTTGATGAAAGTGAAAGAGGAGAGTGAAAAATCTGGTTTAAAACTCAACATTCAAAAAATAAATATCATGGCATCCGGTCCCATCACTTCATGGAAAATAGATGGAGAAACAGTGGAAACAGTGAGAGAAGAGACTTTATTTTTAGGGGGCTCCAAAATCATGGCAGATGGTGACTGCAGCCATGAAATTAAAAGACACTTTCTCCTTGGAAGAAAAACTATGACAAAGCTAGACAGCATATTAAAAAACAGAGACATTACTTTACCAACAAAGGTCCATCTAGTCAAAGCCATGGTTTTTCCAGCAGTCATGTATGGATGTGAGCATTGGTCATAAAGAAGGCTGAGTGCTGAAGAACTGATGCTTTTGAACTGTGGTGTTGGAGAAGACTCCTGAGAGTCCCTTGGACTGCAAAGAGATCCAACCAGTCCATCCTAAAGGAGATAAGTCCTGGGTGTTCATTGGAAGGACTGATGCTGAAGGTGAAGCTCCAATATTTTGGCCACTTGATGCGAAGAGCTGACTCTTAGAAAGGACTCTGATGCTGAAAAAGATTGTGGGTGGGAGGAGAAGGGAGCGACAGAGGATGAGTTGGCTGGATGGCATCACTGACACAATGGNCTGAAGGTGAAGCTCCAATATTTTGGCCACTTGATGCGAAGAGCTGACTCTTAGAAAGGACTCTGATGCTGAAAAAGATTGTGGGTGGGAGGAGAAGGGAGCGACAGAGGATGAGTTGGCTGGATGGCATCACTGACACAATGGACATGAGTTTGAGCAAGCCCTGGGATATGGTGAAGGACAGGGAAGTCTGGCATGCTGTAGTCCATGGGGTCGCAAAGAGATGGACACAATTGAGCGACTGAACAATAACAACAAATATTCTATTATCTGATAGATCAGTTTATTTCTCCATCACCTACTGAAGGACAACTTGCTTGCCTCCAAATTTGGCAATTATGAATAAAGCTGCTGTATGCATCCATGTGCAGATTTTATTGCAGACATAAGTTTTAAGCTAATTTGGATGTGATTGCTGGGTCATGTGGGAAGAGTGTGCTGAGTTTCGTAAGGAACTTCCAACTGTCTTCCCCAGGGGCTGCTCCATTTCACATTCCCACTAGCAATGGAGAGCCCCCCGTGCTCAGCACCGTCACATATTTGGTGTTGCCAGTGTTCTGGATATTGGCCATTCTAACAGATGTGTAGTGTTTTCTTGGTGCTGTTTGATTTTGCATTTCCCTGATGACATAAAATGTGGAGCATCTTGTCACGTGCTTATCTGCCATCTGTGTACCTTCTGGTGTCAGAGGTCTTCGCTTCACAGACCATAACCATAACCTGGAGACCACACCCTGCGCCTTGCCTGCCCTCCCTCCTGAACTCTGCCTGCCTCCATCACACCTCCATTTGGAATTTTAAATACAGCCCCAAGCAAGGAGTGACTCCCACTTGCATCACCACCAACCAATCAGAAGAATTCCACAAGCTGATCATGCCTTCTTTGAACCATATATATAAGACTCCTCATTACCCCTTCCCAGGGCAGGACACACAGTCTTGAGGGCATAAGCCCAACTATAGCTTCCTTTGCCTGGTATATTCTTTTCTACTTCACCCAAAACTTTGTCTTTTAGATACATTAATAATTCTATGTCGGGGTATAGAGGCTGAATTTGGCTTCAACATTCACATACAAGGAGTTACACACATGAGACCTTTCTCCTTAACTGTTCCTACATTGAATTGGTACATAGAAAGAGAGAACACTGTCTATATGCCCTAAAAAGAAAAGTCAAATTCAAATTGAATTCATTTATCTCACACTTTGGGAAGAAATACAAATATTTAAATTCACCTCTTGATAGAGAAACTTGAGAGAATTTTTTGAATAGCATTCTTTAAGAACAACCTCAAAGTTAGCATTTATATGATAAGAACCTGGGACAATAGCACGGTGATTTGGGGCCAATTTCCCTTAAATACGTCTCCTGTAAGTTACTGAGCCCTTCTGACATGTGGAAGCCTGGGGACTCTGTCCTCTGAAAAGGCTGCATAAATTGAGGAGTGCTCACAATGAGGGCTGATCTGGCGTCTCCCACTCCCAACATCTGGTGGCCCACGGTTCTGGCTGATGGGCTGTTCAGCCAGATCCCTGTCACAAAGGCGACTCCACGAGGGGCTGGCCGCCTTCCCTTTATCAAACCCCTTTGTCAGAGCATTATAATTTAGCTGCAAAAATCAGTATAAGCCGCAGCTCCAGCTATACAAGCTGAGGAGACCTTCTTTAAAAGTCACTTAAACTTCATCTTAAAGCGCTGGGAGCTTTGGAAGGTAGAAACTGGCAATGAGAGAAAATAACACTTCATCCCTTGTCTCAATTTTCTTAATCCAGATGTCTGGGAGGAAAGGCTGATATTTTTCCAAAGCATTTCTGACTCCAGGAAAAATACCTTCTTTCTAAATTCATTTATCTCACACTTTGGGATTTCAACTATTTCTTAGGATGAAAACTAATTATTCAGAAGGAAATCGAAAAAAAGAGGGGATATATATACACATATAACTAGATTCACTTTGTGGTTCCGTAGGAGCCAGTACAACATGGTAAAGCATCTAGACTCCAATAAAAAATTTAAAAATTTTTTGCTATTTAGAACATGTAATTGTTCATAAAGTGTCTACCCCGGCGCTCCCTTATCTTTCTTTCCATTTGACCATGTCATGACTCAGGGCTTTTGAGAGAGTCCGGGCCCCCTGGGTTGGTGTGACTTGGCCCCATGCAGCCATCAGCAAAGCCTGAGGACTTGGACAGACAGGAGACGGTCCTGACCCATGGGAAGCCCACCACCTCCTTTCAGTGTCCCCCAGGGCACCTCAATTCCAGCCCCCACAGCCCTTCAGCCATCTGTATACAAAGGGCTACACGACTATAAGCTCCCAAATTCATTGTTTATTGAATAAACTGTCATAAAAAAGCAACAAAACACTAGGAGCCTGACATCCTCTTTACATTGTCGTAAATCAGTTATCCTTGCACTTCTGTTTCTGTTCCCACTCTTAGTTTTATTTATCCTTTTCTTTAATTTAATTTTTTAACACTAAAAGCATTTTGTATTGGGGTATAGCCAACTGACAATGTTGTGATAATGTCAAGTGAACCCCAAAGTGACTCAGTCATACATATACAGGCATCCATTGTCCCTCAAACCCCCCTCTCATCCAGGCTGGCACGTAACAATTGAGCAGAGTTCCATGTCCTACATAGTACATATTTGTCCTTTTTTAGAGTGAGAAGGGACCCCAGAGGAGAACTTGATTTTATGAAAATCCACTCTCCACATAACACACTCCGGCTAAACAGAATAAATACTGGGAAAATATGACTCACAGATACCACNTTTTTCCCCTAAGGAAGATAGGGATGAACCGTGGGACGGTGGGAAGACTGGGAGAGAATGGACAGCCTTGACTGTCTCCTGAAGCTCTTGTTTTAGAACTGGAAAATCAAGCCTTCTGTCCTGAGTATGCCTCAGAAACTCCATGTGTCAAGTCTTAGAAAGTAACTTCCTGTGAATTACAAATTCACCACATATACTCTTTTCGTTGACACAGAAGAGTTTTGTCTTCTACAGTCTTAGATCTCTTGTCACTGTGTCCTCATGGAGGAAGCGGGGAGGGACTCTTTGGGGGCTCGTTTATTTGGACATTAATCCCATCCTGGGAGCTCCACCCTTATGACCCCATCACCCCCAAAGACACCTCCTGACACCTGACCTTGTGGGTCAGGACTCAACACATGAATTTGAGGGGGACTCATAATTCAGTCCACAGCAGGAAATATGAAAGGGAAATAGGGATCTGAGAATGTAATATCTGAGTGTAAGGGATACAGTGTTAGAAATAATTTATATTGAAATGTGAACATGTAATTTCACTGAAGTAGATCAGCAGTAGGGAATAAAAATACTTGCATTTACAGTATTTTCTTTACTTGCGTTTTCCCTCAGAAGTATCAACTGTAAAAAAGTATCCTGTAAAAAATCTGAAAGACAGTGTCTGTGGACTGTGCCCTCTGGCAGCAGAGTCCCATAAATCCAGTGGTTGTTATGGTGCCCAGGAGAGGTTGCCAGGTCAACAGGGAAGAGACAGGCCCTGGGGAAATGATGCTTTGGTCAGAACCCTGGTCCCATTGTTGTCAGGCCCAGCAGGGTCTATGAGAGCAGAGCAAGCAGCAGTGGACACTCCTTGGTGCGTGGAAGCCGAGCTCCATGCTCCTCCGTGTCCTGAAATCCTACTGACTTTCTTACTCTGAAAGCTTTCTTTCTCTGAAAGCTTTCTTTCTTGCTATGCTTCAAATTTACGTCTCTGATTCATCGCTGGCTTCAGCCCAAGTCCCCCCATCCACTCAGTGCCATCAATGGCCACCACGTGCCACCCAAACGGTAGCACCCACCCCGCTCCAGGACGGGCTCGAGATGGGAGCCAAGTGCGTCTTGATCTGGATTCTGTGCAGTTGGCACGTCGGCCTCACAAGACACACTGTCGCCTTCTCTCTGGTACAGAGCCTAGGAGACGATAGCAATCTACCCAGAAAGGGTTTATCTGTCCTGCCCAGACAGACAAAGCTTTGTCAGTCTCCCCGGGAAGGTTTAATCAGATGTCTTTGAATATGTGAGAAGGAATACAGCCCGCTTAATAAACATGTCTTGCTTAAAAACTCTTTGTAATAGCTCAAGATTTGTTTCCTTTTCTTCCCTTCACTTTTTTTTTTTTTTTGATGCCTTTGAAAGCCGCCATCTGAAGCGTCTGATGTCTGAACTTTCCCTGCTCTGCGTGCACACAGATGAGAAGAAAAGCCGCCTATTGTGAGCCTGCTCTTCCTTTTGGCGTGAGAGATAAGGCTCGGAGAAAGCTGTCACGCTGTCCTGAAATTTAAGAAGACATGCAACCCAGAAGCGCCCGGTGCTAGGCTTTTAGGAATGCTCTTATATTATTTATACGAAGAGACAAAGACACACACACACACACAAATTCCCCTTAGATGGGAGAAAATAGGGCACATCAACACCATGAAGAAACTCATCAGCCACCGGGAGAGCATGAAAGTGAAGCAGACACGAGCTTTTTCTGACGATGAAACTTTCAGGGCACCGGCTGTGTCGAGATGCAGAAAAGAATCATTGCTCTGGTTTGCTTTTGTTCTCCCTCGAAAACTGGAGCTCCATGTTGCCTACAAAGGTTACTCTCGTAAGAATCATGGACTGTTTATAGCCTCCCCCACCCACAAAAATCATGCACATTGTGCTTCAAAACTTCCAGCTGCCCAGGTTATCCACACTCACATCCCTAGATGCATGTCGTCCATCCGGGACATTCCCTGCCTCGTGGACATCGCTGCACAGACATTTCTCACCATCATGTCAAAACTGTAGGTTCGTGGTCCAGCCAACTTGGAGAAATGTGTCATTTCATTTCACACACCTGCAACCTCGGCCTATGGACTTCATTCCTCTGCACCCCAGGCCCTGTCTGCCAACAGAGGACCACCTCACAGACCTGGGTGGATGTAAATGAGATATGGGAAGGAAACAAGAAAGGGCCTGGCGCTCACATCACATCCTTCCAAATGGCCATGCGCCTCAGTGATATCTTTCCTCCCTACATCCTTCCATAGGCCAAAAAGATTCCCATTTGTCTAACATCCAGCCTGAAATGATTTCTAAACAGACGGGCTCAAATGGTTTGAATAACTTCCTTTGCCACTGTCAGCTCCTCTCTGATTTACAACGCATTCTGACACATTTTTGCATCAATTCACAAATCACCCTCTAAAACAACATTCCCTGGGAAACGGTGAATTTATGAGATGCTATCCCAGGCCAAAATAACTCAGGCCGACAACGTGAAATTAATCGGCCCCCATTCATCTTTATGATAACGCCCTCTGCTCACGTATGAACCTCTGCTCTGTGAAGAAGCTGGTGATCCTAATGATGTAGGAATGAGCTGTGAGTCCTCACTCACTGAAAAAATAGAGATGCTGGGGCTTCTCTGCTGGTCCAATGGTTAAGAATCTGCCTGCCAGTTCAGGTGACAAAGGTTTGATCCCTGGTCCAGGAAGACCCCACATGCCATGGGGCAATGAAGCCCAGGCCCCACAACTATGGAGCCCGTGCTCAAGCCCGGGAACCACCACAAGAGAAGCCTCCGCAGTAAGTCCACACACCACACCTAGAGAAAGCCCGCACACAGCAACGAAGACCCAGCCCAGCCCAAGAATAATGAATGAATGAACACGTTTTTTAAAAAAGGGGGTGCTTTTGTGTAAAATAGCACCAGGTCTGGGGCAGTGATGTTGCTCTAGACGTGGTGACTCCTGGCCTCGCTCCCACCCTGCAGGTCCTTGGAGCTGATGCCATTCCCCAGCCCGCAGTGGAACAGGACACGATGCTGCCCAAGGAGACAGCGGAGGTCACATGTGGCCCGTGGTGGTTCATCTCACATGTGGACCAGACTCAGCTGACAGATACCCAGCTGCCGGAAAGACTACTTCAGGGTGCGTCTGTGAGGGGCTCTGGAAGAGGTCAGCAGATGGAATCAGGACAAGCCTTCTCAGCAAGGGGGGACCAGCCAGTCCCCTGAAGGCCCAAGTGGATCAAAAGGCATCGGGGAGTTCATACTCTGCCAGAGCTAGGACAGCACTTTCTCCCACCCTTGATCAGCAGATCTTCTGGATCTCAGGCCACCGTCAGCCTCGACTGAACCCACGACCCACTCTGCATCTGCATGGGTGACGGCGGGTCCAGGGAGTGCTCAGTCTCCACTCTGCAACAGCCAATTCCTGTACGAGCCTCCTCTGCTGTCTCAGTCTATCAGCTATCTACCTCCGACTGGTCTGTTCCTCTGAAGAACCTTGATGGTACAGGATTCTAGGAAATTCTTTTCTGATTCAAGTCAGTTTGAGGTGCTCTCCCTCCCACTTCAGGATTCTCTTGTAACTCAGTTGGTAAAGAATCTGCCTGCAATGCAGGAGACCCAGGTTGGACCCCTGAGTCAGGAGATCCCCTGGAAGAGGGCATGGCAACCCACTCCAGTATTCTTGTCTGGGAAATCCCATGGATGGAGGAGCCTGGTGATCTACAGTCCATGGGGTCAGACACGACTGAGCAACTAAGCACAGCTCACACACCCTACCACTTCTGCCTTGAGCATGAACGGGCAGCCTGCAGTGGGTCAGCATCTGGCAGCCTTGAAACACCAAATACGCACCCAAAGTCTGGGGAGGCCTCCCCCACTGGACAGCAAGCTCCAGGACACATTTTCGGTGCTACAATAGGAAATGGGATGCAAAAACATTTATGGAATTATTGTAGCCGAGTACAGGGGTGTCTGTTTTCCCAAGGTGAACAGTCTGCTCTGAAATGGTGACTTACATTAGTCTCTTTCTATTAATTAATAAAAGTATTCTTTTTAAACAAAACTAGGGATATCCATGTTGTATTTTAGACAGTCTTAAAGTCATGACCTTTTTGGGGTCAGCTGGGTCATTTGCTCTTCCTTTGTTTTTGTTATTTTACTAACGTTTCATTTTTAAATTCAGTTCAGTTGCTCAGTCATGTCCGACTCTTTGGGACTCCATGGGTTTTTTTTTTTTTTTTTTAATTAGCAAATACAAATACATCATTTCTTATATTCTTAGATTTATGTTATTTTCTTCTATATATAAATGTAGTTAGTAAGTTTAGCAGTTATTATGAGGGCTTTCAAAAGTTACTTCACTAAATGCTCAAATATTTCAAATGGCATTTATGAATTTAATTTATTATGCTTTAGTTATATTCCCTTCCACGGTCTCGCTTATAAACAAAAACTTCCCACATATTTAACAACTCAAGTAAATGTAATAAACTGAATTTACAAATATAGTGATTCTCAAGTTCTCTTAGACATTCCAGTCCTGTATACAAGTGTTACTAAATTATCTTATGCCTTTCAATTTAAAATAACAAGTCTAAATTTAACTAAGCAATTACACATTTTAATTTGGAATCATGAGTCTAATCTCTTAGATACTCTGTGTGTCAGATTCTCCTAAATATTACAATTACTTCAAATACCAAATATAAACAGATTGCTCCTAACACCCACAAAATGTTGATGCTCTGGGTTGGACTTATTTTATGTTTATAGTCTTCTCCAGCAACCCCTGCCGCCCCAGGAGCTGAGATGGAGGAGGAAGCAGAAGGCTGATACCCCAGAAGTTTTTACTGTGACCCCAACTGTCACTGTGAGCCATTTTTAAAAAGAGTTGCTGCTCCAAAGAGGACTCTCAGACTGTCCCCTCTGATTGGGTGATTTTCCAGCCCTTTTTCCTCCCAATTCAGTTGCTTCTGGCTTGATTCTTCTGAAACCTCTTTCAACTCCCTCACCTGAGCTGAGCATTTGAAATCCTGTGACCGTCCCCAGATCAGCGTACCAGTGCCCCAAATTCAATAACTTATTTTCTTCTGATTTTGCAGATTCTGACCATAGTCTCTTTAAGGGCAGAAATGTAATATTTTAATGAGTTTTTTTTTAATTCCTTCCATGTAGTGAGCTTCATCTTCACCGACATGATTCCCAGGTGATTCCCAGGATGTAAAGGAAAGCTGAACCTGGCATCTCCCTCACGTTCCCAGATGAGTTCTTCACTTGGAGTTAATTAATTTCAAAAAAGAAAGCAGTCTTTCTTCATCTACAAAAAACTCCACCACAGTTGAGCACTGAATAACCTCCTCTAAAATCTCTCTGGCTCCCTGCACACTCAGTGACTTTCAACAGTCCCCTGGACTGACCTCATCTCAAAAGCTGTGAAAAACAGTCTCAGAAAGACTACACTGTGGTTCTAAACTGTATCACATCAGTGTCATGAAAACAGAACCAGCTGTGGCCTTGGAGTCTCCTCCTTAATATGAAGGAGCATCTCTTCTTCTGAGTAGTAAATATCTACCTACCTACATATATACATATATATAGAGAGAGAGATTTTAAAATACTGACTATGGTTTTAGAAGTTCCAAACTGAAAAAGTTTTTCTGCTCCTCTGTAAGCTGAGTAACACACTTTCTCTGAACTTCAGTTTCCTCGTATGTAAAAAGATTAGTCTGGACTAAGGTTTTGCTTTGTTTGTTAATTTTCAGTATACTGGATAGGTGCTGTGCTGTGTGCTCTGCTCAGTGGCTTCAGTTGTGACCTACTCTTTGCAACCCCATGAATTGTAACCCACCAGGGTCCTCGGTCCATGGGATTTCCCAGGCAAGAATCCTGGAATGGGTTGCCATGCCTTTCTGCAGGGGATCTTCCTAACCCAGGGATAAAACCGGCAGCTCCTGCATTGCAAGTGGATTCTTAACCACTGAGCCATGGGGAAGCCCTTATGTTGGATATAGTTGATTCATAATGCTATGTTAATTTCAAGTGCAAAGTGCTTCAGTTATACATATACATACATACATTCCTTTTCAGATTCTTTTCCCATATAGGTTAATACAAACTATTAAGTAGAGTTACCTGAGCTAAGGTTTCTTCCTCCTAAAAGATCACAAGTTAATGGATTGGCCAGAGAGAGCAAAAAGAACCCAGTAGCAATTATTTTTTATCACAACCATTGTAAGTGGAAAGCCAAAGAGGCTGGAATTTTCCCTTCCAAATCGCTGACTTCACAGTTGCAATATTTTCATAAACGGACCTGAACTTCCTGAGATAAGAAAAAACATGAACTTTCAGATGACTGAAATGGAATATTGCAAGGGGAAAATACTGTGAAAATTATGCTGAGATTGCTATCCTGATGGAAATTTGGCCAGGTTCTCCTTATCCTGGGGAAGTCACTTATGATCAGACAGTCACAGAAAGAGGAGGGTTTTTTAAAAAGGACACACTACAACATTTCCTAGACTTACTCCTACATCCAAAGTTTCAAGAATAAATCCTCATGTGTGATGGAGCCACAATGCACACTCCAGCAAGAGCTATCCCTCAAGGAGCCGTAAGAGAAAGGAACCAGGTTTGTCAGTAACAACCAGACACACAGGCAGTGTCATTACACTGCAAGCACTCTTCTGAGAACGTTTGTTGTTGCTGTTGTTTAGTCACTAAGTCATGTCCGACTCTTTTCCACCCCATGAACTATAGCATGCCAGGCTTCCCTGTCCTTCACTGTCTCCAAGAGTTTGCTCAGGTTCATGTCCATTGAGTCAGTGACACCATCCAACCTTCTCATCCTCTGCCAATGCCTTCTCCACCTGTCCACAATCTTTCTCAACATCAGAGTCTTTTCCAATGAGTTGGCTCTCTGCATCAGGTGGCCAAAGTATTAGAGCTTCAGCATCAATCCTTCCAATGAATATTCAGATTTGACTTCCCTTAGGATGGACTGATTGACTGAGCACATTATGAACATCATTTAATAATTCCTATGTCATTATTCCTGTGCTAAAGGCAAGAAATCCTGAGTCCAGAGGTAAAGTCACTTCTGAGACACCTAGCTGGTAGTTGAGGGATTCAGGAGGGAACTCTCTGAGTTTAGAATTAGGGAGGGTTTGTGGACCTCTGTTGGAGTGTTCTTCAAATGACCCTTTGAAATCAGATTTTCTCCCTTTTCATACAATGCAAGTGATTACTTGAGGGTGGGTGCTATTTATAATTTCATGAGAACAGTTTAATTCTAGACAGCAACCTACATTTCTGTTACAAAGATTCTTCTTCACCCTGAGCTTCTTTGGAGAAAAATGGGTTATCTGGAGAAAACTGTTGTAAATGTTTGACTGGGTATCTAGGGCAAAGGAGGAGAGAGGGAAGGGAAATTCACGGAATGAACAAAGAGAGCCTCTAACTCACCAGCCAGCAGTAAATAAACTAGGGGAAAAAATGTAAAGAAAACAAGATGCTTAAATGTCATTAATGTAGAGTTCATTCATATGACTCCGCTAACAGAGAAAGCTTTGAGAAGACCTATTCCCAAATTTATAGTTTTTCTAAGTCATGTACAGATATGAGGGTTGGACCATAAAGAAGGCTGAGTGCCCAAAAAATTGATGCTTTTGAACTGTAGTGTTGGAGAAAACTCTTAAGAGTCCCTTGGACTGCAAGGAGATCAAATCAGTCAATCCTGAAGGAAATCAATCCTGAATATTTATTGGAAGGACTGATGCTGAAACTGAAGCTCCAATATTTTGGCCACCCGATGCAGTGAATCGACTCATGGGAAAGACCCTGGTGCTGAGACACACTTAAAGCAAAAGAAAAAGAGGGTGGCAGATGATGAAATGATTGGATAGCATCCCTGACTCAGTGGACATGAGTCTGAGCAAACTCCAGGAGATAATGAAGGACAGGAGAGCTTGGCATTCTGCAGTCCATGGGGTCACAGAGTCAGACACAACTTAGCAGCTGAACAACAACAAAATTTCCAAGGCTCAATATTTGGCCAAAGTGTGGTGAGTGGACCCATGGCCTTCAGCTTAATGTCTGAGGCTCTGGGAAGAGAGATCTTACAGCTGTCCATGAATCAAGCTGTTTCTATTTTGATTTATAATACAAGACTCTGAACCCACGTTATTTAAAAAAAAAAAAAAAGAACAAAACAGCTTTAAAGTAATTTAAAAAGTTGATTTCATCAACCCTTGCTCTGTGACAAAGATGTGTATAAGAGACAGGGATAGGTGCTGTGCTGTGTGCTCTGCTCAGTGGCTTCAGTTGTGACCTACTCTTTGCAACCCCATGAATTGTAACCCACCAGGGTCCTCGGTCCATGGGATTTCCCAGGCAAGAATCCTGGAATGGGTTGCCATGCCTTTCTGCAGGGGATCTTCCTAACCCAGGGATAAAACCGGCAGCTCCTGCATTGCAAGTGGATTCTTAACCACTGAGCCATGGGGAAGCCCTTATGTTGGATATAGTTGATTCATAATGCTATGTTAATTTCAAGTGCAAAGTGCTTCAGTTATACATATACATACATACATTCCTTTTCAGATTCTTTTCCCATATAGGTTAATACAAACTATTAAGTAGAGTTACCTGAGCTAAGGTTTCTTCCTCCTAAAAGATCACAAGTTAATGGATTGGCCAGAGAGAGCAAAAAGAACCCAGTAGCAATTATTTTTTATCACAACCATTGTAAGTGGAAAGCCAAAGAGGCTGGAATTTTCCCTTCCAAATCGCTGACTTCACAGTTGCAATATTTTCATAAACGGACCTGAACTTCCTGAGATAAGAAAAAACATGAACTTTCAGATGACTGAAATGGAATATTGCAAGGGGAAAATACTGTGAAAATTATGCTGAGATTGCTATCCTGATGGAAATTTGGCCAGGTTCTCCTTATCCTGGGGAAGTCACTTATGATCAGACAGTCACAGAAAGAGGAGGGTTTTTTAAAAAGGACACACTACAACATTTCCTAGACTTACTCCTACATCCAAAGTTTCAAGAATAAATCCTCATGTGTGATGGAGCCACAATGCACACTCCAGCAAGAGCTATCCCTCAAGGAGCCGTAAGAGAAAGGAACCAGGTTTGTCAGTAACAACCAGACACACAGGCAGTGTCATTACACTGCAAGCACTCTTCTGAGAACGTTTGTTGTTGCTGTTGTTTAGTCACTAAGTCATGTCCGACTCTTTTCCACCCCATGAACTATAGCATGCCAGGCTTCCCTGTCCTTCACTGTCTCCAAGAGTTTGCTCAGGTTCATGTCCATTGAGTCAGTGACACCATCCAACCTTCTCATCCTCTGCCAATGCCTTCTCCACCTGTCCACAATCTTTCTCAACATCAGAGTCTTTTCCAATGAGTTGGCTCTCTGCATCAGGTGGCCAAAGTATTAGAGCTTCAGCATCAATCCTTCCAATGAATATTCAGATTTGACTTCCCTTAGGATGGACTGATTGACTGAGCACATTATGAACATCATTTAATAATTCCTATGTCATTATTCCTGTGCTAAAGGCAAGAAATCCTGAGTCCAGAGGTAAAGTCACTTCTGAGACACCTAGCTGGTAGTTGAGGGATTCAGGAGGGAACTCTCTGAGTTTAGAATTAGGGAGGGTTTGTGGACCTCTGTTGGAGTGTTCTTCAAATGACCCTTTGAAATCAGATTTTCTCCCTTTTCATACAATGCAAGTGATTACTTGAGGGTGGGTGCTATTTATAATTTCATGAGAACAGTTTAATTCTAGACAGCAACCTACATTTCTGTTACAAAGATTCTTCTTCACCCTGAGCTTCTTTGGAGAAAAATGGGTTATCTGGAGAAAACTGTTGTAAATGTTTGACTGGGTATCTAGGGCAAAGGAGGAGAGAGGGAAGGGAAATTCACGGAATGAACAAAGAGAGCCTCTAACTCACCAGCCAGCAGTAAATAAACTAGGGGAAAAAATGTAAAGAAAACAAGATGCTTAAATGTCATTAATGTAGAGTTCATTCATATGACTCCGCTAACAGAGAAAGCTTTGAGAAGACCTATTCCCAAATTTATAGTTTTTCTAAGTCATGTACAGATATGAGGGTTGGACCATAAAGAAGGCTGAGTGCCCAAAAAATTGATGCTTTTGAACTGTAGTGTTGGAGAAAACTCTTAAGAGTCCCTTGGACTGCAAGGAGATCAAATCAGTCAATCCTGAAGGAAATCAATCCTGAATATTTATTGGAAGGACTGATGCTGAAACTGAAGCTCCAATATTTTGGCCACCCGATGCAGTGAATCGACTCATGGGAAAGACCCTGGTGCTGAGACACACTTAAAGCAAAAGAAAAAGAGGGTGGCAGATGATGAAATGATTGGATAGCATCCCTGACTCAGTGGACATGAGTCTGAGCAAACTCCAGGAGATAATGAAGGACAGGAGAGCTTGGCATTCTGCAGTCCATGGGGTCACAGAGTCAGACACAACTTAGCAGCTGAACAACAACAAAATTTCCAAGGCTCAATATTTGGCCAAAGTGTGGTGAGTGGACCCATGGCCTTCAGCTTAATGTCTGAGGCTCTGGGAAGAGAGATCTTACAGCTGTCCATGAATCAAGCTGTTTCTATTTTGATTTATAATACAAGACTCTGAACCCACGTTATTTAAAAAAAAAAAAAAGAACAAAACAGCTTTAAAGTAATTTAAAAAGTTGATTTCATCAACCCTTGCTCTGTGACAAAGATGTGTATAAGAGACAGGGATTAAGTAGAGGGTTAACAAACCCCATTCAAGAATGTTATAGGGACATTTTCTAGACTGGAAAGCAGATTGGCCTTCACTAATTGCTTCTAAGTGTNATGGGGTGGGAGTTGGGAGGGAGGTTCCAGAGGGAGGGGATATATGTATACCTCTGGCTGATTCATGTTGATGTTTGGCAGGAACCAGTCAATACTGTAAGGCAAATATCTTCCATCCAATAAAAAAGGTATTTTTAAAAAGTGATTTCAAGTGACTGAACATTATACTAACTTTTCCTTCAGGAATTCTGAAAACTTCTGATTTTCAAGAAAGGGACCATTCGTTTTATAAGATGGGAAGAAGAAATTTTGTTTCATGCAAACAGCCCCTATTCTGCAGACCTGGTTCCCTGAAAATTTTCATAATCGCCTTAAACAACATGAGGACCTGGGGAGCAATAGGAAGGATGGGCCAACCCCTCCCTAACTGTCCTAATTTGCAGTCTGGTTGGCCACTCTTGCTTGACTTGCTCTGTTTCTCAGTGTGCACACCTTCCCCTCCATGCACTGACATGCCCCACCTCTCTAACCACACACACGTGCAAGGACAGGGAGCACACACATTAGCACTTCCACAGCAGACAAGAACTATGCCAATAACACACGGAACCGTCAGACACTTGATGGTAAGCCATTTAGGTGTCCGGGCTCACAGTGACCACAGGGTATTAGGTACCATTATAAACAATAAGCATTTCAACAACTGGGTTTTTTTTCCCCACTCTTATTTCAAATCTTATTCTATCCTGGATGGAAACCATATTTCCCAGAAGTGACTCAACGAGGCCTTCCTTGACAACTATGCCAGACGTTTTTACCAACTCTATCTATTTCTGTTTTATTAACTATGCCAAAGTCTTTGACTGTGTGAATCACAATAAACTGAAAATTCTGAAAGAGATGGAAATACCAGACCACCTGACTTGCTTCTTGAGAAATCTGTATGCAGGTCAGGAAGCAACAGTTAGAACTGGACATGCAACAACAGACTGGCTCCAATATGAAAAGGAGTATGTCAAGGCTATATATTGTCACCCTGCTTATTTAACTTATATGCAGAATACATCATGGGAAATGCTGGGCTGAATGAAGCACAAGCTGGAGTCAAGATTGCCAGGAGAAATATCAATAACCTCATATATGCAGATAACACCATCTTTATGGCAGAAAGTGATGAAGAACTAAAGAGCCTCTTAATGAAGGTGAAAGAGGAGAGTGAAAAAGTTGGCTTAAAGCTCAGCATTCAGAAAACTAAGATCATGGCATCTGGTCTCATCACTTCATGGCAAATAGATGGGGAAACAGTAGAAACAATGTCAGACTTTATTTTGGGGGGCTCCAAAATCACTGAAGATCATGACTGCAGCCATGAAATTAAAAGACACTTGGTCCTTGGAAGGAAAGCTATGATCAACCTAGACAGCATATTAAAAAGCAGAGACATTACTTTGTCAACAAAGGTCTATCTAGTCAAGGCTATGGTTTTTCCAGTACTCATGTATAGATGTGAGATTTGGACTATAAAGAAAGCTGAGCATTGAAGAATTGATGCTTTTGAACTATAGTGCTGGAGAAG
>SJYV01049899.1:206067-235861 GCA_006410875.1 Neotragus pygmaeus | reverse complement strand
TTATATGCAGAATACATCATGGGAAATGCTGGGCTGAATGAAGCACAAGCTGGAGTCAAGATTGCCAGGAGAAATATCAATAACCTCATATATGCAGATAACACCATCTTTATGGCAGAAAGTGATGAAGAACTAAAGAGCCTCTTAATGAAGGTGAAAGAGGAGAGTGAAAAAGTTGGCTTAAAGCTCAACATTCAGAAAACTAAGATCATGGCATCTGGTCTCATCACTTCATGGCAAATAGATGGGGAAACAGTAGAAACAATGTCAGACTTTATTTTGGGGGGCTCCAAAATCACTGAAGATCATGACTGCAGCCATGAAATTAAAAGACACTTGGTCCTTGGAAGGAAAGCTATGATCAACCTAGACAGCATATTAAAAAGCAGAGACATTACTTTGTCAACAAAGGTCTATCTAGTCAAGGCTATGGTTTTTCCAGTACTCATGTATAGATGTGAGATTTGGACTATAAAGAAAGCTGAGCACAAAAGAATTGATGCTTTTGAACTGTGGTGTTGGAGAAGACTCTTGAGAGTCCCTTGGACTACAAGGAGATCCAACCAGTCCATCCTAAAGGAGATCAGTCCTGAGTATTCATTGGAAGGACTGATGCTGAAGCTGAAACTCCCATACTTTGGACACCTGATTCGAGGAGCTGACTCATTTGAAAAGACCCTGATGCTGGGAAAGATAGAAGGCAGGAGGAGAAGGGGACAACAGAGGATGAGATGGTTGCATGGCATCACCAACTCAATGGACGAGAGTTTTGGTAGACTCTGAGAGTTGGTGACAGACAGGGAGGTCTGGCGTGCTGTCGGTCCACGGGGTTGCAAAAAGTCAGAAATGACTGAGCAACTGAACTAAACTGAACTGAACTGAAGTTGTCAGTATCCAAAACATGACTGTGTTCCATAGAAAAAACACAGCCCAGCTACTGGTGTCCAGCAGAGTTGAAGAAGCGAGAAAGGGCATATTAGGAGGGGAGATTTCATCTTGCTTGACAAGAAAATCATCCAGCAGAGCAGCAGGACCCCACTCTGGAAGAAGAGCTACAGATTCATAAAGGTGAGTGTCTTCTGAAGGGACCCTGCACAGGTGAGCTTCTCAAAGGACTATGAGAAATGGAGAGGAACCAAGAGAGAGGGGCCCCATGCCTAGGCCTGGGGAGAGTGGGCAAGGCCAGTGGAGGAAACAACGGAAGCCACACCCTCGCTCCAGGGCAGCGGGTCTCCCTCTAAAAATGGGAGACAGCACACAGGATATCCCAAAACATCATCAGGAGGACTTCTGAACTGGCCCCAATCCCTTCCAGTTTCTGTGCAGATTCTGTGCCATCACACCACTGGGCTCCACAATGGGTGCTGAACCTGGTGATAGACAGGACTGGAAGGGTCTAAATCTTATATTATTCTCTTTCTGTGGCAACAGAGAACAGCAGTTCTCCAGTCCGGCTTGAATGCATGTATGTATGTGTCTCGAAACCTGAAAACATGCCCATGAAAACAGAACTCCAAGACGAGACTAACCACCCATCCGTACTTGTAAAGCTCCCTGACACATGGCTGAGGTCAAGACCCCATGCTCCATGCAGCCTTGGAGATGCAGGTGTGGACCTGGGAGAGTCTGAGGACACTCATGAGTCTACGTGAACAAGTGCACAGTCGTGTGAAGGGCTGGAATGCATCTGAAGGATGGGGACCCTGTGGCACAAACTGGGAAATGGAGGGTGGGTGGCAGGTGCTCCTGATGGTCCTGCAGAGAACAAATCCCTTTCTGCCCCAAGGTGAGCATTACCTGTGGTCTCCACTGCCAGTGTGTGCAAATGAGAAACCTGCACTTTCACAGCTCCTTTTGAGCTCCTCAATTTTGAGTCTCGTGTTTCATGAACAACCATAGCAGAAAAATCAGCTACAACCTCCTAAGCAAGCGTTCACAATATAGAAGCCTAGGGTTTTTTCTTTTCTTTTTTTTTTTTTTTTAAGAAGGGGAAGTTAAAGGGCAAATTTTAAGTAAGAAGAAATTTTACCTGGTAATTAGGAAAGAAAAACAGTTTAGAAGCCTGAAGCTAAATCTGATTTCTGCCAAGGTTTCTGACTTCTGGCTCCCAGCTTTCTGAGCCTCTGTGTCAGTTCTTGGGTATGTTCTGAGCATCCTCTTGTGGAAGGAGGAAGTATCGCCTTTGGAAGCTTGCAGAACGCCTTGCTGGGGCTGCACAGCTTGTCCCAAACCTTTGCATTTGGGACGGGAAGCGAGCCGAGGGCTTGCTAACGGGTTAGTCAACAAACACCCAGAACAAAGAACCATCTGCTTCGTTGTTCTCAATTAGGCAATTTTGCAAGAAAATTGAGCAAATTATCAATTTGACACTGCAATTACCAAAAATAACTGAATTCTGTCTTCTCTTCTTCCTACGTCAAATCATTTTAATTTACAAGGGAAAGGGAAGGAGACATTAGCAACTTTTAATTATCAAGACTGCTGATTTGTTTTTTCCCCCGAGAAACTGAGAACCATTAAAAGTCAAGACACAGCTCAGGTCAGAATGATGGCCGCTCAGGTGGCCCCTTCCATTCAAAAGAGATCAACTTTCATCAGCACCACACTGGAGATATAAGCATATTACGTATTCATTCCCTTTCCTCCTTAGCCTGGCTGCACAAGGGGTTCAGACTCAGGGACTCAGGGTCTGAGAAGGATGTTTCTCTAAGTGGAAAGTCTGTGTTACTGTTCTGTCTGCATGTGTTGGAAGCCCCACGGCCAGAATGATGCAACCTTGGAAACACTTTCTCTCTGGTTCCTTTAAAGTGTTAGATGTTCTAAGGTCCTAAGGAAGTAAGTCATTTGTTATTGTTGTTCAATCACCAAGTCGTGTCCCGCTCTTTGCCACCCCACGGACTATAGCACGCCAAGCCTCTCTGTCCATCACCATCTCCCGGAGCTTGTTCAAACCTGAGAAAGTAAATCATAGTAATTAACTAACCCAGACTATTGGGTCCTTCATGGATCCCAAACACATACCTTAAAATTCTCCCACTTGGAATCTTGATGAGTTTGTAGAAGAGATGAAACCAGGGCCTTAGGTATCACATTATTGTGTGTTTGTACAATACCATCAGCAGGCTAAGCAATTCATATGCGTTATCACAGTTTACCTCAGTGGAAACATAAGGTGGATTTTACCATTATCCTTGCTTCATAGATGACACACAGAGGTGAGACGCACGGAGCATCCTTCCTGAGTGTCAGGAGGCAGTGGTGAACGTGGAGCTCTCTTATCTCATACCCAGAAGTCGTCCTCAGTCAATCTGCCTCCTCAGAGTGTTTTCCATGTCAGAGCACTAAGAAATAGGAGAGCTACAGCCTTAACCTGGACCGGCTGACTCAAAAGGCTAGACCTTAAGCCCGATTCCTCTAGGGTAGAACCTGCCCACCCTCTGGGTTCTACAGACCTGTGGGATCCTGTACTCCACCCAGGATTCCTGTAAAAGTAAATGGAGAAGAGCAACCCGTGGTGGTGAAACCACGGCAAGACAAAGGCTGCACCCACGGGGAAAGGCAGGAGGCTGGACCGATTTCCTCGACTAGGGGAAGGTGGAGACTTTGGGAGGCTGCCACACAGGCGTCCTTAGTTGGCTGGCCACTGACCTGGCTTTGCTTGAGGTGAAGTCACTACGTCTGATTCTCTCATTACCCCCTGTTCTTTAAACTACCATTACATGCATTGTGGCTCACAGACTCAGTGAAAAGTAGAGTTTTCAGAAGAAAGCCTTCAATTTTCCTTTGTACTCTTCTGTCCCTGCAGTAATTTGCTCAGTCTGCGTTTAAAGGTTTTCCTAAT
Organism: Neotragus pygmaeus; assembly: GCA_006410875.1. Taxonomy (NCBI): domain Eukaryota; kingdom Metazoa; phylum Chordata; class Mammalia; order Artiodactyla; family Bovidae; genus Neotragus; species Neotragus pygmaeus. Next base: position 232,020 of record SJYV01049899.1, on the reverse strand, counting down.
TGAACAGGTGCAGGAAACAAAAGTAGCTGGTGCTCTATTTGTACTGTTACTGCATAGCCATCACTTACAAACAGTTGTTGAGTTGTAAATACTTATCTCATCTAATAAAACAGGGGTGTGTGTGTGTGTGTGTGTGTGTGTGTGTCAAACCCACGATGTCCTAAGAGAATCATGGTTGGGTAGGGAAGAGAAGCCCAGTCAGGGACTTCCCTGGTGGTCCAGTAGTTAAGAGTCCACTTTATGATGCAGGGAACATGGGTTCGATTCCTGGATGAGGAACTAAGATCCCAGGCACCACGGAGTAACTAAGCCCACGCCACAACTGTTGAGCCTGTGCGCCACAACTAGAGAGTCCAAGTACAACCAAGATCCCACATGCTGCAACTGATCCCAACACAGCCCAATAAATAAATATTTTTTTAATGCTGTAATTATTTTATAAAAGGAAAGCCCAGGCAGATGCTGGGCTACTGGCCCTAAAGGTACATGGGGTCTCTAGATTAACTGAAAAACAAAGAATATATGACAGTGTGTGTGCCTTGAGTGTGTGGACTAATAAAATATATATTTCCAAGGCTAGAAATATGACTGTCACGTAAAAATAAAATAAACACATGTCCAGAAATGTACTTAGCTCATTAATAAATAAAGAAACAAGAGTTTAGTTCAACAGAAACTGAACCATGGAAACACACATAGGCACTCAGAACGCTGAATGTGTTTGCTAATAGATTCAAAATGGCTAAATGTCCTATAGGCCAATAAAAAGTAATGCTGTGCTTATACTTTCTATAGAGAGGAAATCAATTGTGTCTCTACCAGGCAAAGTTTATTTGCATTGATGCAGACAAAACTATTTGCATTATTGTCAATCTTCTGCACCAACTGCTGTGCCGGTAGCTCTATAAAATAGCCTGGTCGATAGAAAGTGAGCAGAAAGAGCCCTGTCCCCCCACAGAATGGGAACCCCAAGGGCCCCCAGGCCACACCCAGCTCTCCCCAAAAAGGATCCTAGCCTGCTTCTTCACCTGCCCTAAGCCTTGGAGGTCATCCCCCTGCAGTGTCACCTGAAATTCACAACTGGGATCACCACCCCAACCTCCAGTTTGCCAACTGGAGTTATTAATCATTCCTGTGAGACAAATCCTTGCAGGAAAGCATCTGCTGGACTATGGGAAAAATAGAACTAAGCAGAGGCTTGAGGAGTGTGGTATTAGGACTCCAAGGGGCAGGCAGCAGGAGCAGAGGTCAGGCTGCTCAAGTTCATGTCTGATCAGAGCTGAGCATGAATGTATCCAAAAGCTCTTGGACGAGTGAAGCTCTCTACAGAGGCAGAACGCAAATTGTATTCAATCACCAGAGAAGCACTTATCTCTGATCTGAGTAGGCCATCCCCAGTTTTCACATCTAGAAACATCAAATCAAGGGAACACATTTCCTCTCTGGACCGTCTTAATTCCTGTGCCTCAGATGGAACTCAGCTGCAGATTTCTGGGAACGCCGCTGCTGAGAGACTGATCATCTGTAGGCAGTCATCAAACGTTCCAAGGTGAAAATGATGTTCAAAGACACCACCTAGCCACAGGCTCTGTGAAAAACACTTTTTCAAACAACTATTCTGGGCACCTCTTCCTGTTCAATCATTATTTGCTTCTGACTAGAAAAATAAAGCACGCTCATTGCAAAAAGGAAGAGAGAAACGAGGGAGGGGGTGAGCGAGGGGGAGAGAGAGAGATGGGAAGATTTTCTTCGATCTCCTGCAATTCTACTTGTTCGGCCAGAGGAGTCATTAATAGTAAGGTCTGGGCACCTCTTTAATTCAGTTTTGCTGAAAGAAATGATGATCCAAATTAGCAATGTTCATCACACCTGAATTAACAGAGATTTCCACCAAATTAGGATCATTTTTGCGAGATTGGAATTGTTTCTGCAACGCCTGAGGCCCAGAAATGGAGGCATGACAGCGAATAAAAATCAGGACATCAAACGGATCGCTGGCAGAACACCGCCACTCTTCAGACTGGGGGCCAGAGGCTGGGTCGGCGGGGAGGAAATGGTCTCAGGAAAACTTGACTCAAAGACCGTCTTCGGGAGGGTGAGTTGCACAGGGAGCAGAGACCATTGGAAGCCCCTGCCTTCCCAGAGCAGAGGTCAGCACTGCGGGGTCTGATGAGTACCAACCAGCTTGCATCTCCCACTGACCTGGTGTGGGTGGGCACTGGCTCTTTCTCAGTCCTAGAGTTAAACTGAGCATCCAATTTTAAGGGAATCCATGGAATGAAATGAGTAGGGAGGGTGTCAGTGGATTTCATATGTATTTTGTATACAAATAAGTTCTTAAAATCTGTATCTGTGTATGTATACAGGGCTTCCCTGGTGGTTCAGATGGTAAAGCATCTATATGCAAAATCTATTTGCAGAAATGCACAATTTTTAAATAAGTTAAAAGGGTGCCAGATAAAGGACGCATTTCTCAAAGTTGGTATGCTGTTAAAAAAAAACCTTGACTAGATAGGATGCAACACATTTCCATTGAGCATAAGTGGTGGTATCTTAAATTAGGCAGGGAAATCACCCTGCTCTCTCTGACTCCTCATGGGGCTCCAGCCCCACTAACTGTGGGCTGCCTGATTGAGCTGATGCTTCAGACATGAGGGTGCAGGTGCTCTCAGCCTAGGAAAAAGGAGCTAACTGCTTCCACTTTGGGGAAAAAAAATGGGAATTTATATTATTTTCCAAAAAATCTGGAAAGAAAAGAGCTCAAGTGTTTTAAAAGACCCTCCCCATAGAAGGTTAATGTGCACTGGAAATTTTAAAAAATAGTAGCTCTCTGAAATAGTGGAGATTAAAAAATTGGGTGATCCATTGAAGGAATCTTGTTTAATTGTCATCGTTACTTTCTCGCCCTTTTTTCCCACTTGCATTCACTAATTTAAAATGGACTCGTACTAACACTGATATATAAAGGAGAAGAAAGCTCTGGAATTATATATTGGTTCATTATTTGCAAAAGAGTTTACTGCAGGTGTCAGGTACCAGTGATTTTTCCTGTGTATACGTGTGAATACATAGAATGCTTTTGCAAACTTTTTTCAAAATGAAAGAAAAGAAGGAAGGAAGGAGAGGAAGGAGGGAGGGGAGGGGAAAGAGGGAGCTCTAAATACAGAAAAACAGTGCGCAACCACAGCTTCAGGTGCATTGGCCCCGGGAACCCCCTGAGATGCTCCTGAGCCAGACCCACCCACCAACTCACTGGGCAGCCCGCCGCCCTCTGAGACTGTGTTTGCGTATTGTCAGAACAGGCCTGTCACGCGGCAAGACCTTCCAGTGTCCAGGCCCTTAAAGGTGCTCCGTGATGTCCCCTGTGTTCTCCCTTTCTTCATGGCTGCTGCCGCTCCGTCCATCATGGCACCAGCTTTCCAAGGACAGTCAGACCTCATGCCCATGGATCCCACATCAGCAGATTCACCCAACCATGGGTCCAAAATGTGGGAGGGAAATTCCTGACAGTTTCAAAAATCAAAACTTGAATTTGCCACAGGCCAGCAACTACTTACATAGCATTTCCATGGTGTTAGGTATTATAAGTCATCTAGAGATGACGAAAGTATACAGGAGGGTGTGCACAGGTGACAGGCAAATCCCACGCCGTCTTATATGAGGGACTTGAATGTCCTCGGATGCTGGTATCCGTGGAGAGTCCTGTGACGAATCCCCAGAAATACCTGAGGATGACTGCAGCCTCCTGGAGTCCATCTCTTTGTCTTTCATCTCAATCCTGTGTACTTGGCCCATATTAATAACCAGACTTTCAGATTTTTTATTCTTTCTCCAAAAATCTTGTCTGTTCCTCACCAAATTAAATCTAAATCCATCTTCCCAGATTTTTTTTAATCCATGACTTTTCAACTCTCCCTATGAAATGAAGGTATTATTTTTCACTAATAGCAGTTAATAATAAAGACCTTTAAAGTCATAGCAACCATTAACGTTTGTCATTTACAAAACTGATTTCATGCATATTAATTATTTTGCCCTTTAATTCAACCCAGCATCAAAGATGCTATTTGAAATGAGGAAGATTGCCAGGTGGGGTCTGTTGTATTAAACAGAACTGTGTCATTTGCTGGTGACACAAATACAATGCAAGCTGGCCTGCAAGGGAGGGCAGAGGTATACGGTGCATCTATAATTCTATTTCTCTCACTGTCTCTTTTTTCCTTTCCTCTGTGTGTTTTGATCCATCAGCCCAGCTCCAGAAGATGGGAAAGATGGTTTTAGCAAGCCCCCAGACTGCTCTTCAAGGATTTGACAAAATTGAAGCAAGCATCAACCCCTTCCCCCTGACAACATCCACATAGCTAATCTCTGTGAGAATTCGGGTCACCACCACTCAGGGGATGTCACTATGTACAAAACAGACCACATGAACGTAGACTGCATGGCTGGGGGACAAACTCATGGCTGTCCGAGGGACCAAGGGAGACCATGAGGGGGGCCGCCCAGAACCACGGGAGGCAGGGTCCCCAAGGAGAGAGAACGCCTCCCGGAGAAGCTGGGCAAGCAAGACCAACCAACAGCCACTACCTTCCAAGACCTAGACTCCTCTCTCTAAACTCATGCCCATCCCCTACAACAGCTGAGGCCCTCTGACTCTCCCACGTCATCACCAGAGTTGTGTTCTAACTCCAGACCTAGAGGCTGCTGGGGACACTGGTTTGCAAGGTTGAGTATCAGGAGCTGCTTATGCTGCCGTCATCTAGGTGAGCAAAGATGTATCTGCTGCGAAGATGAGGCTGCATCTATTCATTTCCATCACTGGCATCCAGAATTGGGTTCCTTGGGACCAGAAGCTTGACCTTGGGCCAGCCACCACTGCCCTGGTTGAGTGAGTCTTAGAGACTTATTGTTAGTGGAAAATTACTCTACAAAAATAGAAACAGTCTGAAGGATTTCGAGAGGGGTGAACTCAGCTGTTGTCTTTCCTCCCAAGGCAGTTGGTCAACAACATGTGCAGTTGTGGGGAGAGAAAGAATCAGTAAAGAAAATGTCAAACAGATATTCAAGATATTTGTACATTTTTCCCAGAGATCCTAAATGTTTTGCATGATTCAGTTAATAATTCATTAGCATGAATCATGTTGAGCACTTCATAGCCTATTATATACCACCCTCTTGTCTGCCTAAATCCATCCCTTAGTCATGAATGTTTTATGCATAGGTCACCTTATCAGTTTGGTTTGATGTCTTCCACTTCATGTAGAAAGTAAAATTGCAGAGTCACATGGGTTGATGGGTATAGCTGACTCAGAATCTGTTTTATGTCCCTTCACTATTTACTTTCTTTTGATTTTTTTTACACTTCAATGAAATATTCAGCATTACTCTGAGCTGGTGTTACGGGAAAACAAAAGTGAGTGAAATACAGTTCTTGCCTTCAGTCAGGTAACAATCTCTAGGTATTAGGACACTCTGGAAAGGGTCGGCCCAATATGCAACTTCTTAGTTGGAATCCTTGAGAGCTGAAAGGATTCTGAACTAAACAGAATGCAGTGTTGGTATTAAGTGGGAAGAGACCCTGGGAATATTTTGAAATGAGGATTTAAAGAAATGAGCATCTAATTAGAAGTAACAGGAAAGTGCAGAAGTGCAGAAAAAAGGAAAAAGTATGATTCCAAGGTTTAGAACACTATTTTATAAACTATGGTCTCATAACCTCCTACACCAATAATTAGTACCTAAAATTCTCTTTAAAATAGTAAATTTCCAAGCCTCATTACATGCCATCAGAATCTCCATGGAATAAATTTTGGGAAAGGAATAGAAGATATCAGTTCTGTTTTTAGATATGTGGAGTTTGAGTTGCAAATGACGTCAACAACAAGATATATAGCAGAAGTCCATTTTCTGCATATGAATATTTAATTGTTTCCAAACTGTTTATTGTCTCCTCTACTGCAATACTTTTGAATCTTTACCAAAACTCAATGGCATGTGTGTGTGGGTTTACTATTACACTCTCTAGCATGTTCCATTGATCTGTTTTTCAATCATTATGCCCATAATAGTTAATATATAAGTCCTCCAACCTTATTCATCTTGTTCAAAGTTATCTTAGTTCTTCTGGGTCTTCTAAATTTCCAGATGAATTTTAAAATCAGCTTGCAAATTTCTACCAAAAAAAAAAAAAGACTAGGGTGATTTTTACTAGAATTGCATAAATTTATAGATCAATAATGGTAGAACTGACATCTTAGCAATATTGAGTGCTCTGATCCATGAGCACAATATATCACCCTATTTACTTAGTTCTTATCTAATTTCTCTCAGCAATGTTCATAGTTTTCTGTGTACAGATCTTGCACACCTTTTGTCAGATTTATCTTCAAGTGTCTCATTTTGGGGGCACTATTGTAAATGCCTTTACTTTTTGAATTTCAATTTCCACCTACTGGTTATAGATATACAGAAATTGAATTAATTTTTGTTTATTGATCTTATGTCCTGCAGTCTGCTAAACTCCCTTATTGGTGAGTTGTTATTACTAGTTCCAGTGGTTTTTAGTAGATTCCAGCAGACTTCCTTTGGACTTTCCAGGTGACGCTAGCAGTAAAGATACTGTCTGCCAATGCAGGAGAAGTAAGAGACATGAGTTCGATCCTTGGGTCAGAAAAATCCCCTGAAGCAGGAAATGACAACCCACTCCAGTATTCTTGCCTGGAAAATCCCATGGACAGAGGTGCCTGATGGACTACAGTCCATAGGGTCGCAAAAAGTTGGGCATGGCTGAAGCAACTTCACACACACTCCAGTAGACTTTCTACATAGAAGATTGTATCATGTGCACCCATGCTTGGAAAATATTTGTTGAATCAATGAATGATTCTGCAGTTCCAACCAAAGCTAGAAAACTAAATGTAAAAAGTGAAAAGAGGTAACATTTCTAAATAGACCATAGTGTGAAAAAAGAAGGGAAAGGGGAACAGAGAGGGAGCTGCAGGTGAATGTTATTACTGGAGAATCATGTTGGGGGTGGGGTTCCAGAGACACAGGATGCTCCAGCGTTTTCATTTATTCCTGAGGATCTGTTTCTTTCCCGAGTACGTGTGACTCCCCTGAGCCCTCTGTGCAGCCACGCTTCTATAGACACACAAAACCAGGCAGTGCACTTTCACACGCTATTAACCAGCAGCAGTCGTTTGGACTTGCAAGGAAGTGCAGAAGAAAGAAGTTTGAAATAAGTATCTCAGTAGAAAAAAAATTCCCCAAAATAAAAACATAGGTGGGGAAAAAACTGCTGTTTGAAGGCCATTTTCCAATAAGTTTATGGCTCTGTTAGTATGAAAAGAACAACTATGACCTAAAAATTCATCAGAATGCTCCACATGTTCTTGCTATATCACTGTGTGCACTGCTTATGTGTGCATGTGTGTGTGTGCACACGGATGGGTGCACACCTGTGTGTGCATGTGTGTTCATTGCATGTATGTGTGTGCATACATGTGTGGGGTGTCCACATGCATGTGTCTGTGTGCCCATGTGTGTGCAGATGGGCAAGCACATGTGTGTGCTCATTGCATGTGTGTGCATGCATGTGTATGAGGGTGGTGTACACATGCATGTGTCTGTGCACACGTGCACAGATGGTTGTGTGCATGTGTGTGTGGATAGGTGTGCATGTGTGTGTTTATTGCATGTGTGTGCATCTGTGTGGGGTGTGCACATGTGTGTGGATGGGTGTACATACATGTATGTGTTCATTGCATTTGTGTGTGCATATGTGTGTGTGTGCAGATGGGTGTGCACCTGTGTGTGTGTGCACATTTGTGTGTTAGTGCATTGTCAGGTGCCCACAAAATGGAGCCCTATTGTCAGAACAATGCTATTCTCACCACAGGTATTTCTAAAGGCATCAGAAAGTAACAGTGTCACTTGTAGAGAAACCCTGAGCAGAAGTAGAATCAAGTATACGATGAGCCCCGGGAGTCCCCAAGCCATAGACAGAATGAACTGCCTGCAAGTCAATGCAGATGGCCAAGCAGGCGACACTCCAGGAGTCTCCCTTCAGTAGATCAGCCTGTAAACCCGAGCTCTGCAAATTCGTCTGTTTCTCTTGTGAAGGAAAATGACCCTGTAGCTGAAATGTAGACTTCACACTGCAAGAAAAACAACATCTGGAGCTTTAGCCGGGGGCAAGGCAGGCCAGGCAATGGGCGAGGTCTGGTGGGGACCGACTGTGGGAGCCGGCGCTGCACCCCGTGTGCCATACCGACAACATATGTTTCCATGCTAATGAACGCTGGGCTCATTTAGAATAAATTTGCATCTATCAAAGTCAAACAGTGACCAAATGTTCTGTGGTGTGTAAACAGCCCTCAGATGCCCAGGGAGCTTGAACCACATTTCCATCCGACTTCCAGGCACCGTGGAGGGGAGTCGTTGACCACAGCGAGAACTGGCAGCCACTTCTCCAGGGCACCTGGAGTGGCCGTGACTGATGCAGAGGAGCACTGCTGGGAGAGCCTTTGGAGGGATGGGGAGACCAGGCCAGGGGAGGAGATGGAGAACTGAGGCTGGAACCCCCTTCCCAAGGAGGAATGAGGTGCCCTTGCAGGCCACCCGGGTGAGGTCTTGCTCTGCCATGGCTTCTGTGAAGCGAGGAGCAGGTTACTTCATGTCTCCAAGCTGGCCTCCTCTTCCGTGAATGGAAGGTTCCATTAGAGGAGGATTTAAGCCACCTACAGCTACCTAGCCCTCTGGTTTGTGGACACAGGAGGGCTCAGGAGGACCCAGCCCTGCCCACACCTCGATCTCAGCCTCCAGGACTGGGAGAGAATAGATGTATGTTGTTTATAAGCTCCCCTGACTGCGGTTTTCTGTCACAGTAGGCAGAATGGACTAAGATAATCCAAAAACTTAACATATGTGTTGTTTGTCTAGCACACGTCTCCCACTGGACTGTGACCCTGTAAAGCAGAGGCACAACTAACCAGCTCACCAGTATCGCCCAGGACCTGGCTCCATGCCCACCATGCAATAGATGTGTAGCCATTATTTATCAGATGGACGCATAGACAGATGAAAGTCACGTTAGGCAGTGAATGGCCTAATGTTCCAGAAGTCTGAGCTCAACCCAGCTCTTCCTAGCTCTTCTCCCCAGTAAGGAAAGAAAGCCCTGAGGTTCACACATCTCGCAACTCCACCTGCCTTCAGCAAGTCCGTCCTCCTAGCCTGGCCTCCCTGACCTGAAGATGGGCTCTGGTTTGAGCTTCTGCCTCGGTTTCTGAACACTACTGCCTTCTCCCTCCTGCACCCAATGGCTCAGAGCTCAGGCTTAATTTCACACCCACAATTAGTAAGATTCATATTCCAGAAGAAAGCTAAATTGTTCATTTGCGTTAACTCCGCACTTGGGACCCATAAGCTCACTGAGAGGAAGCAAAGCCACATTTCGTCTTTTCAGAATGGGCCCTCCGTTTTGCTCCAGGAGGATCTCCCACCCTGGGGACCCAACCCTCTGTGTCTCGCTTAGAAACACAGCATTTTTATGAAAGACATCTTTCCCGACCAGACATAGAGAAATGCAAAGCCATTTTAGCATTGAAATCTTAGGAGGAGAAAAGAAAGGAAAAGTCTATGTATATTTATATAGCTGAATTTTCATTTGATTCTAAGACTGAAATCTATTTCAGCTGAAAATATCTCAGTAAATCAAATCTCAGAACACACAAGACAGGGCTTCTTTTCTCTGATGAAAATAATTTCTTTGTTCATACTGTTGAGCATATAATACTTTTTCTAAAGCAGCAAAAACGGACCTCTCCTCAGAAATGAAGATACTCAAGCTGTAATTCATATGGATAAAAGAACGAAAAGAAGAAAGGGAGGGAGGGGGATGAGAAAGAGAGAAAAAGAAAGAAGGAGAAGGCAAGAAGGAAATAAAGAAAGAACACAGCCCCAAGTTCTGAAGCACAGCTGCTAGATTTATAGCAAATGCAGCAACACATTCTAGTAGCTGAAATGACAGTCTCACTCTGCTGTTGGAATCTGTGCATGACCGCTGGCCCTGTGCACTTTTAACAGCAAGTTATAAAGCCATTTGTGCAGCTACCAGACCAGGACTTTCTGCCTCATCAGCGGAGACTGAGCCCAGTGGGAGGTGACATCCTGGCAGGAGTTCTGAGGATGGGGAGGGGGGTGGGGTGTGGAGCGAGGAGTCAGTGCCTGCAATGCTTTCCTGGGATAAGCTGGTCCTTAGGACCATAGACCAATCTCATGTGTCCCAGAGCCGTGTATTAAAATTAGCTAAAACTCTCAAATCAAGGCAGCAGGCAGACAGGTAATTCTACACAGGTATCAGTGCGGGAAGGAATTTAAACCCCCTCACGAACCCACACTTGCACAGACACGCTCACATCTCATCAGATTGTCCATAATGACACCTCAGAAGGGCCTTCGCGTAAAAGTGATTGCAACCGAGCCAGGTAGATGGCAGGATTCAGCAATCGTGCCCACACGGCATCAATCGGCATGATGAGTCTTTTACATAATGTGAATCACTGTCTAATTGTGAGTCTGATTGCACCTACCATTCAGCCATCGAAGAAGCAAGGAATGAAAGGAAATGACAAAAGACCAACCTTTTGTACGTTTTGAAAGGAAAACCATGCCAGCCCCCTGGATCAAGAACCGGGAAGTCCCCACAGCTTAGCACAGAGTCCTGACATGACAGGATGAAGGACATCTCATCCGCCCAGCGGCACAGACTCTCTAGGAGCTGCCACCTGCTGCAAGACAGGGTATGATGGAGACCCCAGGTGTCCACACCCAGCAGACCTGGGTTCCAACCCTGCTCTGTCACCTCCTGCCTTCTTCACCTGGGTGGTCCCATCTCAGTTTGATGTGGAGAAAAAAAAGGATTAAATGAGGTCCTACCACAGATCCAAAACAAAGTGTGGGTGGTTGATCCTCAGCAAATATTAATTACAATCTTTGTCCTTTGTGAAAATTAAGTCCATTTATGAACATACTAGTCAGAAGATCAATAGTAAGTTCTCAGTCCTCCTCACCTCCTCTGCTGTTGAGGACACCAAAGTCCAGTCTTCCTTTTGGTCTGTTGCAAAGGCAGTAATTTTGGGGCACTATGGCATTTGTGCCCAATTGGCACCACCTGCAGGAACCACCAGTACCTTCAGGAACATTGAGTACCTTCAGGAACCACCACCAGGCAAACAAGATGCCAGAAGGAGGAGCCACATCATGGGCCACTGGCCAGCACCTCCCATCACAAGCTAACACCCAATAATGGTGGGCCTGGGCTGGGAGGAAGGTCAGTGGCCATTGTTGTTGGTTCTTATTGTGTCCTGCACCCAAAGACCCGCTCCAGTGGGAGCTGTAGTGGGTGGAGGAAACACCAGGGGCCTAGGCAACAGCACTGTGTTTCCCATGTGGTTGCCATGGAGATCTGCCCTCCAGATCCTTTTTAGAGAGGACTCTATACCCCACTAGAAAAAGTAGGGTCAGCAGGCAGCCTTACCAGTGACCTTTCTCCCAGGTCACAGTATCCTGGAGGAGCCTCCATCAGCTGGCAGAGCACCCAGTCACACGCAGGAAGCCCTGGGTCAAACCAGGTAAGTTGGTGTGCACTTGCTGGCCAGGCACTATTCAAGCACCAGCCATCCACAGCAGCCGTGCATCACTAACTTGATGGCAACAATTGCACAGGAGTCCACGTGCTTCATCAGGTGTTGAGAGTGTGAGTCCCCTGAAGCCCGACATGGGTCAAGACCCCTGTGCTCCACACCCCTGTGGGAATCACCAAAAGAGAAACTAGATTACATACAAACAATCCACCTGGTTATGTGGGTGACTTGGGTGGGATTTTGCAGGTCTTATGAAATTAAATATATATTGTTCTGGGGACCTCCCTGGCAGTCCAGTGACTAAGACTCCATGCTCCCAACGCAGGGGGCTTAGATTCCATTCTTGCTCAGGAAACTAGACCCCACATGCTGCAACTAAAGATCCCACATGCAAAACAAGACCTGGCACAGCAAATACATAAAAATAAATATTAAAATTTTTTTAAAAGTATATGGCATCCTATGCTTCTATTTCCACAGAAACATACTAAATAGCAGGATTGTGTACAGTGGTGTGTATGGGATTAGGTGACAGTGTACTAGCTGTGTTGGTGTGTATCTCAGGCATCTGGGGAAGCTGTAACACGATGCCACAGTTTGGAAGCTCAAACAACAGAAGTCTGAGGCTGGTGTCAGCAGGGCTGGCTCCTGATAAGATCACTCATCCTGGTGTACCTGGCCTCCTCTTTGCTGAGTCTTCAGAAGGTTGAAAGAGAAAACCAGCTATCCGTATCTCCTCTTATAAGGACACTAACCCTATTGGGCTGGGGCCCCACCCTTGTGACTTCATTTAACCTTAGAGGCCTCAACTCCAGATACAGCCACAGGATTAGGGCTTCAGTATATGAACTGAGGTGGTGGCGGAAGGAAGGGATGGGACACGAAGCTTCAGTCCATACAGTCTCTGACCTGTGTAAGCTGGAGCAGACAAGTTAATACCTTCAGGCTTTGTCAAAGCTGCTGCGATGCTGTTTGTCTGCCTTGTAAGGTTTCTGTGAGGATCAAGTAAATATACATGAAGGCATGTATACATTGCCTTCATACGAGGCATCAAGACATTGAAAACCGTTAGAACCCACAAATATCTCCTAAGTAAGAATGAAAGAAGGGTTTCCCAGGTGGTGCTAGTGGTAAAGAATCTGCCTGTAATGCAGGAGACATGAGAACTGGGTTCGGTCCCTGGGTAGGGACGCTCCCCTGGAGGAGGGCATGGCAACCCACTCCAGTATTCTCGCCTGGAGAATCCCATGGACAGAGGAACCTGGAGGGCTACAGTCCATAGAGTCGCAAAGAGTTGGACACAATTGAAGCAACTGAGCACACACACAAGAACAAAAGGAACTGCCAGCTAGATACACGATGTGAACAGCTCAGCCATGCTGGACCAGATCGTTTATTAGTCAGAATCTTTCTGCCCTTCTAAGAAGAGAGCAAATGGCTACAGAAGAAAAATCACCTTTTTTAAAAAAAGCCATGAACCCTCCCTCATCAGTTTCCCACATTGCCTTCCAGACAATGAGAAACAAGGCCAGACGCTCATTAAAATTCTAATAATGACAACAAAGTTCACTTGGGGAAGAGCGGCTGGAGCTGTTTCAGAAGGGGCTTCACAGCCTACATTGAGAAAAGAGGAGCTTCCATCTAATGAGGACACACAAGTAATCCCGTGTCTCTGACGCTCTGCTGAGATTTGGTTATAAACACTTTCCACATTTGTAAAGGGCAAGATCTGCAGACAGTGCTTTTGAGATCGTCTCTGTGAGCATAACCTTTTTTGGGAAGTGGCTGCTTCTCAAACGAGCCCCTATCTGTCCCAGGGATTCCTCCCAATGTCACCTTATTTGTGCATTTAGATGAGATCAGGCCTGTTTCTCACCCACAGGGCCCCATGTTCCCTGCTACAGAAAATGACTGATGGATCTCGGCAGTAAAAGGAAGCCAGTGTCCTAAACAAGATTCCAAGAACTTCGGCTCAGAGTCTGTCAACAAGCCCAGCAATGCAGAGAGCGGGGCAGAGTCTGGCAGAGATCCCATGCTACTTGCACATTTGACCCTTAAATCTGAGTTCCCTGCCTGTGCTGTGCTGGCCCGCTCCAGAAAATCTCAGAGAAATTGTCCTGGTTGTTTTTCACTATCACGGAGTACCAGCTTACATAAACAGAGTGTTACTGAACTAAGGCCCTGGAAGTAGCTGTTTTTCCCACTCGAACTCATTAGAAAGCTAAAGAATTTATAAATTATGTTTACTTTTTTTCCTGTTCATGATAATTTAATCATATTAAGAAGAAATAAGCTGGGTCCCCTATGGAAGCTTTATGCCCCACATAGAATAGATGGCATTTCGGGTTTTAGAAGCCGAGAGCAAGTTCCCATGATCCTGAACACTTGGAAATGGTACTGACTTGGGGTTCAATTTCAGTTTCAGCTCTGGGCAAGTGAGGAAATGGGGGAGCCACGAGCAGGAGCCTCTCTCAATCTTCAGGGCCCTAATGATAGAGGACAGAAAAGGACCTCCACTCCCCTCCTCTGCAGCCCCTGGCCCCGTGGGTGGGGTGAAGCTCCCTCATGGGTGCACCAAGACCCGGGTCATCAGGATGGGTGACATTTTCAAATAATGTTTTTAAAATATTTCAAAATTCAAGCAAAAATGTCCATGATGAACAAAAAATATCAAAACTGTAAGTAAAAATAGGATCTGACAGTGCTGTTGAGGCAACAAGACATGAGTCCCCGTGTGTGTGTGTGTGTGTGCACACGCATGCACACGTGCACTGTGTGTTGTCAGGAATTTTTTCAGTGGTTGATTTTTTTCCAGAACCTTATGGTAATTGAAAGCTATTGAAAAATTGAAAAGTGGGTGTGTTAAATCTCACAGCATTATGTGAAGTTTAAATGTTTTATTCACATAAGAAAATAATGTATTAGAATTTTTACCTCCCTGCCATGAATGGAGGGCTGCCAGTGGAGGAGATCCAGGTTCAATCCCTGGGTCAGGAAGATCCCCTGTAGAAGGGAACGAAACTCATTTCAGTTTTCTTGCCTGGAAAAGTCCATTAAAGAGGTGCCTGGCTGGCTGCAGTCCGTGGGGTCACAAAGAGTCGGACACAACTGAGCAACTAACACCCATGAATGGAAGTAAGTGCATCAATCATATTTTCAAAATCTGCTTCTTTGCTTCTCTCATTCTCAGTTGAGAGAATTGCCTTGTTGCCAGTTTCTCTGGGCCATGTAATAATTCCACATTTCCTTAAGCTGACTTTCGTTTATTAAACTTCCTTTACTGTTTCTTGAGTTAGGGTTCCACCGTGACTCGTTTTGTGAAAAAAAAAATTTCTTTTTCCTGAATACTGCTTCTAAATTTAGATCAGATTTTACTGGGCAGGATTCACAGATGAGTTTTAGAAGATCCAAGCATGATGCTGGTTTTATATTACAAATTATTGGCAAGGCAGGCTGCTGAAAACCAATGATTTCTGATGAAATATGTCCAGGATTTAGCCTGTCAAGATATTCAGAGGTGAGACAGTATTGCTTTTTGAAAATCAGATGTATTCAAGCAAAACAACTTATTTATAGTTAAAAATTCAAAATCTGAAGATAGTTGGTTTAATTTTGCATTTCTTCATTTCAATGTGAAATGAGGACATTTTATAATCTCCCAAATTTCGATTTGATAACCACGTTTCCTGTAATAATTGATGCCCTCATCTGATGAATCATACATTTCCAATTTCTTTCCTTTGCATTTATTTTCAAATGCAGGAAGAATATTCATGTCTTTTACTAAAGTTTTCAATTCATCAAACATATTTCAAAGACTCATTTGGTTTTATTTACACGACTCACTGAAAATGAGGTCCGAAAAGAAGTCGATTTTGGACGTATTATTGATGACTTTGCTTTCATTAACACCAAGTGGTGGTGGTGGTTTAGTTGCTAAGTTGTGTCCAACTCTTGTGACCCCATGGACTCTGTTCATGACATTCACACCAACAAGGGGAAACTATAATAAATTCTGGTTTGGGTATAAATAAAATATGTAAATTAAAAGAATGATGTGAATCTTGATGCTCTTAATTTTCAATATATTTTCACCTACTTTATTATTTGGGAGAAAAATTAATCATTAAAAAATGTATAACTCCCGCATGATATAAGTTTCTCTTGTTTATGGATACAGCTTATTCTAATCCAACTCTCCCTGAATATTTCAGACTTAACCTATTACCCACCTAAATGTAAGTGATGTGCTTTTACATCCTAAGGAATGAATCTCTAATGGTGTAATTTCATGCTTCATGACCCTTTTCCCCCTGCCCCCCGAGTGGAGGGGAATGTTTCCTGGGACATTCCTCGAATCCAGTTCTTTATTCTAAATAATGAAGGGGAAAGGTGCTCAGTAACCTGGAGAGGTCTTGCTGTGGCAAGGACTGGAAGAAGCATTAATTTACACAACTGTGTTAGTTCCCTAGGGCTGCTGTAACGAACTACACAGGCCAGTAGTAGCTTATAACACGAGACACTGGTGCTGTCACAGGTCCACAAACCAGAAGCCCGAAATCCTGCTGTCCACAGCGCTGGCTCCTGGAGGCTCTCAGGGAGGCTTCTTGCTGCCTCTTTTAGCTCTGGCAGCTCCAGACATCTTCCAGCTTACAGATATGTCCCTCTGTTTCTGCCTCTGCCTTCACATGGCTTTCCCTCACGTGTCTGTGTGTCTGCTTTTCTGTCTCTTTTGAGAGCACCTGTCACTAGCAAGTCCTTAGGAAAGATGGCACTGGGAAGAGTCTTACATTATAGTCAAAAGGCTATCTATGCAAGGCTAGTATCTATGGTGTCCCCACTGAGCTGGAAAGTAAGGAGAGGTGTCCACTTCTGGGCAAAATCAGTGCATTACTTTGGAAAATGATGAGCAGGAGAAAGAAAATAAGAAGTATTAAAGGGGTTTCCTGGTGGTCCAGTGGTTAAGAATCCACCTGCCAATGCAGGAGATATGGGTTTGATCCCTGATCTGGGACGATCCCACACGTCATGGAGCAGCTAAGTCTGTGTGCTACAACTACTGAGCCTGCGCCCAAGGGTCCAGGAGCCCCAGCTACTGATGCCCATGCACCCAAGGGCTCATGTTCCACAAGAGAAGCCACTGTAATGAGAAGCTTATGCACCACAGCTAGAGAATAGCCCCACTCTCCACAAGTAAAGTCCACACGTAGCAACGAACACTCAGCACAGTCAAAAATAAATTTAAAAATTTTTTTAATCTTATTGTTTTAAAAAAAGGAAGCATTAAAGGCCAGTTCATGCATCACCTATGAAATACTCTTGTTAAAACATTGGACCTGAATATACCCAAAACGCTATGAAGCACCATCCAATGGCGCTTTCTGCAGAGAGGGAAATGGTCCACATCTGTGTGCCAGCGGAGCAGCCACTGGATTGTGCGGTTAAAGCACTTGACATGTGGCTGAAGAACTGAATTCTTAATGCTATCTACCTTTAGTGCATTTAAATTCAGATAGCTACCGGTGGCTGGCAGCCCTCAAGCAAGCTCCCGTTGATGGGAAGTGTGGGGACACAGGAGCCATCGAAGGGCACAGCAAGGAAGCAGAAAGACACATCCAGACTGCGGGTGCACCAAGGCTCTCCAGAAAGACAGAAGCCAGAGGATGTGCCTTTCTAGGAGAGAGATGCGTGTCAAGAGACTGGCCCATGTGATTAAGAGGGTTAAGAATTCTGAAACCTGCAGGATAAGCTGGCTGGAGAACCAGGGAAGAGCCACGCTGCAGCTCACATCCAAAGGCCACCTGCTGGCAGAATGCGCTTTTGTTCCGGAAAGTGAAAGTGTTTGCTGCTCAGTCTTGTCCAACATTTTGCGACCCCATGGACTGTAGCCGGCCAGATTCCTCTGTCCATGGGATTCTCCAGGCAAGAATACTGAAGTGGGTTGACATTCCATTCTCCAGAAGATCTTCCCAACCCAGGGATCAAACCCAGGTCTCCTGCATTACAGGTGGATTCCCTATCATCTGAGGGAAGCCCAGGAAGGCCTATCTTTTTCTTCCACTCAGGCCTTCAGCTGATTAGATGAGGCCTACCCAGTTTAGATTTAAACGTTAGTCTAATCCTAAAAGCACCTTCACAATAATGTCTTGATTTTAGTACATGTCAAGAGTCATTTGCATTGATAAGTGTGAAGCTAACAGTTAGTTTAGAATTTTAGTTAATATTCCTTCTATCTGTTGTCCTTTTGCTATTGTAGCATCAACAGAGACAGAACCAAATGAGAGTGATTTGGCAATTCAGTAGACATTGTACAGATATGAAGCTGGCAAATAATTTAAGTGGGACTAAATATCCAGGGGTATAATTTATCTTAGAATATTCTTAATAAGCTAAATAGAAAAGCAAATGTTTGCATCTATTGAGGAAAAAGAAAACAATAAAATTGAATAAAAGCTTAAAAAAAAAACTCCCTCACAGACTACCCAGAATAATATTTGACCAACTATCTGGATCCCCCATAGCCCAGCCAAGTTTACACATGAAATTAACCACTACTGGGGTCTTTTTCAGGCCAGCGGCAGGGAGGAAAAAACAGAACTGGGGGGTACAATTCTGGATTCAGAGAACCTTGGTGGCTATATGGGTCTGGTCAGATCCTGATCAAAGTGGTCCACTGCAAAAGGATACTGCTGGGACAGTGGAGGAAACTGGATTGTGGCCTGGGCATTAAGTAACAATAAGAAGCATCCTTTATTGTGTTAAGAGTGTAATACCATCAGCAGAGAATGTCCATATTGTTTAAAAATGCAGAGTAAAGTAGGAGGTGTTATAATGATCTTCCACCAGAATCTCATTAAAATAATCCCATAAGGAAAAAAACAGATAAATGAAGCAAATATGGCAAAAAGGCTTCCCAAGTGGTGCTAGCAGTGAAGAACCACCTGCCAATGCAAGTGACATAAAAGATGTAGGCTCAGTCCCTGGATGGGGAAGATCCCCTGAAGGAGGGCATGGCAACTCACTCCAGTATTCATGCCTGGAGAATTCCACGGGCATAGGAGCCTGGGGGGCTACGGTCCTTGGGGTCATGAGGAGTCAGACATGACTGAGCAAACTAGCACACATGCGCGTAGCAAAACCTGGAAATGTGTTAAGATTCTGTGATGGTCTGTGAGGCTGCATGGCACCCTCCTCTCTGCTTTGGGTATCCTTGCAAATTCACATAACACATTTTCAGAAGGTGATTTGAAGTGTTATTTGGACCCTGTGGTTAGAGGATCCACACTGAGCATAAATGTATTTGCTAACTTAGTGCTTTTTATCAATATCTTCATGGCTCCTCTCACTGTTCTTTTTTTCTATCTGAAATTCATGACTGGAAATAGCAAGCCTGTTTTCTCTCTCTCGTCACATAAAAGCAATCGGATTTGGAATTATGTTAATACAGTTTGCCCGAGTTGGAGGGAGAGCATTTGCAAATTCCCACTGTGAGAATATCTCTAAATATTAGTAAAACATTAGGTGGCCACAGAACACACGTGGAGGATTTTGAAGTGTGTTAACGGCAGGCTCATGAGCAACTGGCTACTTTGGCTGAAAGATGTTCCAGGGATATTTGTTATCTTCATTTGTGTTTTATTCAGAACTCCAAGAATAAAAAAGCAGCGCTATATGTAAATTCTGGAACACTTGGTCTTTTCCCTGAACACACCATCATTTTGGCAATCTGAAAGGGAAGTCACAGTCCTAAAGTTTCACATGGAGCTGTGAGCATGAAATTTATTTCAATGTTTCTAAGTAGCATGCGTACAAATAAGGTTTGCAGTTAGGGATGCTCATATTTTTCCCAAACCTCTCATTCATATATGTGGGTTTTTAAAAATGTTTTCTAATACTCTAAAAGGAAAAAAAAGAGATGTTTTTCTTTAAAGTCAAAGTCTCTTCTCAGTAATAAATTATCACTTTAGAACTCAGTAGGATTTCTCATGAAAGGAAATGAAACAGTTTTGTCTTTCTGTCTTAGTGAACAGAAGATTTCCCAAGCAGTCTACAAGTTATAGTTAAACCAGTAAAAACCCCACAGTGGAAATATATGTATACACATATCCCTGTGTTTGACCCAAGCCAAAGTTCACCAGTTAGGTGCTTGCCTAGATGTAAATGTTCTTTGTGTGGCATCATTGCATCTGGAAGAAAAACGACAACTCTAACTAGAGCCTGTTCAAGCAGAGGCAACTGCAATGAATTCCAACTGAGGAAGTGACACCAAAGACCCTGGGAAACACAGCCCTTGTTCCCCTCCATCGCCATGTCTGGACATGGACCTGCAGTGCCTGTCTTGTTTGCGTGCCGAGTAGCAATTGCTGATAACATCACTGCAGTTGATGAAGAGCTCAGAATTGATCACTCCCATGCCCATCCAGGCCAGTGTCCTGTTCATGATGGGCTCTGCCCCCAGGCTGGCTCCTCAGTCTCAGGACTTAGCCTCTCCTGTGGGACAGGCTCCCTCTACGCTCTGGGGGCTTTCTTTGTTAATGGAAATGAATGCCAAACCACTGAAAAGAGGGCCTTGTGGTATAACTCCTGGCACAGTCTGATTTCAAATTTCTAGAGAATTCCTATTGAAAACTTCTGGCAAACACCTATTGAAAACTTCTAGCAAATTCCTTTTTCAAGTGGTCGGAAATCCCCTTTCGGCAGGTAATGCAGACACCTCAAGCAGGTTGATGTCAGCTGCACGGAGTCAGTGAAGAATGTTTAACCAGCAGAGTCAGAAAATGAAACTGAGAAGAATCAGGTCTTTCATTTGGAACGCATTCCTCCTGTCGGACGGATTTTCAAACATGTGATCATTTTTCATCAGGCCAATTTCCACAACAGGCAAAACAGACTCAGCGCCCACCTGGGGATGTTGTTGAGTTGTCCAAGAATATGTGAATGTCATTTGTAGCCTCCAGCAACAAACAGACCACTTCACTTGCTCTCCTGGTGTCTGCTGGAGGACCAACAGAGTGAAGCAAGCAGGCTGTGCCTTGATCACCGTCCTGACAACATGCGTGGGGAAAACCAGAGCTCTCTCCCCGAGTGAGAATCGGTGCTCTGATGAGCCAAGGCCTGCGCACCCAGCAGACATGGAGGCCCAAGCACCACTAGACTAACAGCAAGATGGAGAGTAACCTGGGTTTTAAAGCAAACCCGCTGGTGCTGCTGTTGCTGTTCAGTCACTCAGTCATGTCCAACTCGCTGCAAACCCGTAGACGGCAGCACACCAAGCTTCCCTGTCCTTCACTATCTCCCAGAGTTTGTTCAAACTCTTGTCCATTGATTCAGTGATGCCATCCAGTCATCTCATCCTTTGAGTTCCCTTCTCCTCCCGCCTTCAATCTTTCCCAGCATCAGGGTCTTTTCCAATGAGTCAGTTGTTCATATCAAGTGGTCAGAGTATTGGAACTTTAAGCTTCAGCTGACCTCTTTCCAAAAACAAAACTGTTGGGTCAGGAGCTGCCCTTTTAAAAACATGGAAACACTATATGTGGGTCACTCAGTCCTAGGACATGGAATGAAGCCTGAATCATTAGGCGAGCTAAATGGACTGGCTCTCATCACCATCCTGCTAGAAGGGCAGCATTCCTGTAGGTGACTGGTGTGTCACACAGAGTTAAGGGTTAAAGGTAAGGACACACTAGGAGGAGGAACATCAGAACAGGTGCGGGTCTGTAGTCATGGGACTCACGAGCGAGGACCCCAAGCTCCTTCTCCCGGCTCTGGTTCCTCCTGAGCCAGGGCTGGTCCACCCGGGGTGCGAGTGGTCCAGAGCCCAGGGCAGGATGGACAGGAGGCTGAAATGGGATCTGGACTGGAAATCACAGGGGTGCCTCAGCTCCCAGCCATCAGTTTCCAGTAAATAAAAATAAAATGTAAAGTCTTACTCCCACTTTTATGTACTCTTAAGAGCTTTCTTTTTATGGTTTTGCTTCCATCAGTGTGTGTGTGTGTGTGTATGTGTGTACGCGTGTGAGAATGGAGTGTGTGAAGACAGAGATTAATGGCTCTCCTGCAGATCAAGGCCCCGCTATTAGCTCGCCTGCGCCCGAGCCACCACATCACTCATCTAAAACACCTTATAATAGTCTGATTGAATGGGAGGGTGATTTTTATGATGTGAGTTAAATGGAAATTAGGGTGATTTTTGAAACTCTAACATATGGCCCCTACTGATTACTTTTCCCAACAAATTTTTCATGTGGTCATAATCGAAATTTAAATAAGAGTCTTTGGGGGGAAAAGCCAGTGTATGAACGCCCTGTGTCCTCAGGCCTCCTAGGAGGACAATAAAAACCAAATTTCCTGAAGTCGAAGGAAAATGCAAGGCAAGTGGAAAATTAATGGTCAGGAAAAAACACCTCCAGGAAAAAAAAAAAAACTCCCTGCAAATGTCTTTCCTAACAATAGTTTTCAGCCAGAATTGACAAGAGAGAGTGGAGATTTTCTGATAAGGCCACAACCAGATCTGCAGAGCTTTGTGAGGCAATCAGCCCAAACACTGACATAAAACGGCTTTAATTGAGGGCACGTCCCTTCTAGATCATGCCTCCTGATATAATGCATGTGGTGAAAACGTTTCTAAACCATCTACACGGTCTTTCTCAGTCTAAAACCACCTCTTTTTAAATTACAAAAGAAACACGTGCACATTGTGGACATTTTTGAAAACGCACAAAGGTGTAGAAGACAAGATGAAAAATAGAGATATATTAATAAAATCCCAAGACCCAGAGGTACAAGCTGTGAGTAGCTATTACCATTATCATACTCTCTAGTCCTTTTTTTAAAAAAAAATATGCCTTCCTAATCTAAAGTATTTGAGATTGTGCTGCTCGTCAATGTAGTCAGCTCCTTCTCAGTTAATTTCATAGGCTCCACATTTTCCAATGCTGTTAAAGACTCTTCATAAAATCCTTTGTAAAACCATAACAACACATGACTGTCTACAGTGTACACCAACTGCAAGGGTGCCACGCTTTCACGATCGCATTTGTAATTTCCCTTCTCTACCACTAGATACCTAGGGCTGGTTTAACAAAATGTGAAAATGAAAGTTAGTCACTTAGTTGTGTCCGCCTTTTTGCGACACCAAAGACTGTAGCCCACCAGGCTTCTCTGTCCGTGGGGATTCTCCAGGCCAGATACGGGAACACACTGATTAAAGAATTTGTATTCTTTTTCTTAAGATCAGAAGCAGTTTGGTAGCTGTTACTTAAACACCAAAATATTGGAAGGGATGGAAATTTTCAACATCTTTGGAGGAAAATAGGGGTCGAACACCAGAAATTAAGTCTTAGTTTCAGGTGTGCAGCAACGTGATTCAGAATATATATCTTCTTTTTCAGACTCTTATCCATTATGTGAAGTGAAGTGAAGTCATGTCCGACTCTTTGTGACCCCATGGACTGTAGCCTACTGGGCTCCTCCGTCCATGGGATTTTCCAGGCCAGAGTACTGGAGTGGGTTGCCATTTCCTTCTCCAGAGGATCTTCCTGACCCAGGGCTCGAACTCAGGTCTCCCGCAGTATAGGCAGACACTTTACCGTCTGAGCCACTTATCCATTATAGGTTATCACAAAATTTTGAGTATAGTTCCCTGTGCTATATAGTAGGTCCTTGTTGTTAAATCAAATACACTGTAATTTTTAAAAATGAAAGGAAAGAAACAGTCTTTTCAAGCTATTTGGGAAGGTTTGATCACTTTTATACATAGCACATTCCCAGGGATTTTAATAGATCACTTATGTAATGTGTTGTACCTGTGAAAGAAAAGACACCTTCTGTGACAAAGGCAGGGAAAGGCTCCATGTGTGTTAGGATCCTGGAGACTGCTCTTGAGTAGGGGTTGGGGCGGGGTGGGAGTAAGGTGCAGGGTTGGCCCCTTACATGCTCCTCAGTGACTGGGGTTTTAAAGGGCCGCAGGGACCACGCAAAGGCTGAGTATCTTGATCATCACAGGAGGTGCTTGGGACAGTCCTGCTGCTGTGGTTACAGCTGCCAATAACAAGCCTAGTACCTATCCACCACAGTGCAATGTAGTTGCTATAATTACACAGTTAATGATGGTATGGCTGCTGCTAAAAATATAGTTATTACAATACTATAGTTATTAGTGATGCAATGCTAATAATAATGTCAATATTACAACATAGCTATTAATAGGATACATAATATGCTGCTTCTGAGTCGCTCAGTCGTGTCTGACTCTTTGCAGCCCTGTGGACTGTAGCCTGCCAGGCTCCTCTGTTCATGGCATTTTCCGGGCAGGAATACTGGAGTGGGTTGCCATGACCTCCTCCAGGGGCTCTTCCTGACCCAGGGATTGAACCCACATCTCTTACGTCTCCTGCATTGCTGGCAGATTCTTTACTGCTGAGCTGTTGAGGGGAAGCCCGATACATAGCACACTATGTTAATGTTCAGTTCAGTTCAGTNGTCAACTCTTTGCATGAGGTGGCCAAAGTACTGGAGTTTTAGCTTTAGCATCATTCCTTCCAAAAAAATCCCAGGGCTGATCTCCTTCAGAATGGACTGGTTGGATCTCCTTACAGTCCAAGAGACTCTCAAGAGTCTTCTACAACACCACAACATTTTGACAGTCTGAGTACATATCTTTATCTCACTGTCTCAAGCCATGATCATCTCTTATCTGGAGTGTTGCAGTTGCCCTCTATGTTGTCTTTGCTTCTGCACTTGTCTCTCTTGTTTTCCACTTGGTACACAATAGCAAGAGTAATCCTGTTGAGCTATAAGACAGTTCAAGGCATTAATTTGCTCAAACCCTCTAATGACTTTTCAATTCTCTCACAGTATAAGCCAAAGCCTTCCCAAAGGCTTACAAATTCCCTTACCTTTCTTGAGTCATCCCCTGTTGGCTCCTTTTATATTATTCTGATTGAGATAAACTGAGCTCTTTGCTGTTCCTTTTACTGGGATGGTATGTCCTTGCTTCAGGGCTTTTCACTTAAATATTAGGCTACAAAAAAAAAAAAAAAAGTTCCCCAAATATAAGTATAACTAACCTCTATCAGGTTTTTACTTGAGTTTTAACCTCTCAGAGATACCTTTACTAATCATCCTATTGAAAATGAAACAAAAATATCTTTCCCAGCCCATATATCCCTATGAGCAATTGTAACTTGTTTACTGCAAAGCAGTTACTCTTCAACATAGAATGGAGTAGCATTTCTTCATTCATTTATTTTAATAATTTTTTCATGTGTTGGTTTTTATATGTCTCCTCACTAATTGTAAACTCCATACAGCAGGGATATTTGTCTACTTCCTTCACTGTTGTACATTAAGTACCTAAATAGCATTCAGTACATAATAGAGTATTATTTAATATTTATTGAATTTAATTAATTATTGTTTTTATTATGTAAAACAATCTAATTATAGAAGTAAAGTAAACTTTCACTGCATCCTATCAGAAGACACAAATTACTAATTATATATATATATATATATTTTTTTTTTGCTTATTGAAAATTCTCTGAGAGAAAGAACTATCTTAAACATTGATAGGTCTTCACACTGGTCCACAGAACTAAAATCTAACAGGTATTAATAAAGTGAACTAGTGGAACCAATTTCAAAGCACATGTTCACAGAGGCAAAGAGTGCTGAATAGATACATAAATGTTACTAAGTACAGGGTAAAAGTAAGTCAATTTAGATGATACCAATATTCAACTTTTCAAGAAGTATATAAAATACACAATTCTACTTTTTCATCAGCCCACAGAGTTACTTTGACAGAAGTTGAGGACATCAGTCCAGTTCAGTCCAGTTCAGTCGCTCAGTCATGTATGACTCTTTGCGATCCCATGAATTGCAGAACGCCAGGCCTCCCTGTCCATCACCAACTCCCGGAGTTCGCTCAGACTTACGTCTATCAAGTCCGTAATGTCATCCAGCCATCTCATCCTCTGTTGTCCCCTTCTCCTCCTGCCCCCAATCCTCCCAGCATCAGAGTCTTCTCCAATGAGTCAGCTCCTCGCATGAGGTGGCCAAAGTACTGGAGTTTCAGCTTTAGCGTCAGTCCTTCCAGTGAACACCCAGGACTGATCTCCTTCAGAATGGACTGGTTGAATCTCCTTGTAGTCCAAGGGACTCTCAAGGGTTTTCTCCAACACCACAGTTCAAAAGCATCAATTCTTCGGCACTCAGCTTTCTTCACAGTCCAACTCTCACATCCATACCTGACCACTGGAAAAACCATAGCCTTGACTAGATGGACCTTTGTTGGTAAAGTAATATCTCT
>SJYV01049899.1:174957-204295 GCA_006410875.1 Neotragus pygmaeus | reverse complement strand
TTTCTGCCATAAGGGTGTTGTCTTCTGCATATCTGAAGTTATTGATATTTCTCTCAGCAATCTTGATTCCAACTTGTTCTTCTTCCAGCCCAGTGTTTCTCATGATGTATTCTGCATATAAGTTGAATAAACAGGGTGACAATATACAGGCTTGACATACTCCTTTTCCTATTTGGAACTGGTCTGTTGTTTCATGTCCAGTTCTAACTGTTGCTTCCTGACCTGCATATAGATTTCTCAAAAGGCAGGTCAGGTGGTCTGGTATTCCCATCTCTTTCAGAATTTTCCACAGTTTATTGTGATCCACACAGTCAAAGCCTTTGGCATAGTCAATAAAGCAGAAATAGATATGTTTCTGGAACTCTCTTGCTTTTTCCATGATCCAGCGGATGTTGACAATTTGATCTCTGGTTCCTCTGCCTTTTGAAAACCAGTTTGAACATATGGAAGTTCATGGTTCACAGATTGATGAAGGCTGGCTTGGAGAATTTTAAGCATTACTTCACTAGCATGTGAGATGAGTGCAACTGTGCAGCAGTTTGAGCATTCTTTGGCATTGCCTGTCTTTGGGATTGGAATGAAAACTGACCTTTTCCAGTCCTGTGGCCACTGCTGAGTTTTCCAAATTTGCTGGCATATTGAATGCAACATTTTCACAGCATCATCACCCTGATGTTTACAGTCACCTACTGTGCAGAGCTGACTCATTGGAAAATACCCTGATACTAGGAAAAATCGAGGGCAAGAGGAGAAGGGGGCAACAGAGGATGAGATGGTTGGATGCATCACTGACTCAATGGACATAAGTTTGAGTAATCTCAGGGCTTCCCATGTGGCTCAGCTGGTGAAGAATCTGCCTGCAATGCCGGAGACTAGGTTTGATCCCTGGGTTGGGAAGATTCCCTGGAGTAAGAGAAAGGCTACCCACTCCAGTATTCCGGCCTGGAGAATTCCATGGACTGTATAGTCTACATGGTCACAAAGAGTCAGACACGACTGAGTGACTTTCACTTTCAGGGAGATAGTGAAGGAAAGGGAAGCTTGGAGTGCTGCAGTTCATGGAGTGTCAAAGAGTCAAACAGCTTAGTGATTGAACAACAATAAAAACTGATGTAGGGATTGGTATGCGAATTAAATAGCCAGATATAGAATGTCACATATATTCAGAAATATGCCTTGCTTCATTCCTATCAATGATACTTATGTCTATTTTCTATTTTAGCCACAAATCTTCAGGGGAAAGCTTATCTGCCTGCAATGCTGGAGACTGGGTTCGATCTCTGGGTTGGGAAGATCCCCTGGAGAAGATAAAGTCTACCCATTCTGGCCTGGAGAATTCCATGGACTGTGGTCCATGGGGTCACAAAGAGTCAGACACAGCTGAGCCACTTTCACTTTCTACTTCCAAAGTGACCTCTGCCCAAACTGTCAGATATTATTAACACCATCGGGTATTGCAAACTGTGTTGAAAACTTTTGCTGTTCATGCTTTTACCATCACTGGCTGGTATCACTATCTCTTCTGTAGTCAATATTACTATGCTTCCTTGTGGGTTTTTTTTTTTTTTTTTTTNCATCGGGTATTGCAAACTGTGTTGAAAACTTTTGCTGTTCATGCTTTTACCATCACTGGCTGGTATCACTATCTCTTCTTCTGTAGTCAATATTACTATGCTTCCTTGTGGGTTTTTTTTTTTTTTTTTTTTTTTGGCCTTGCAGCTTAGAAGTTTTCACAGCTATGGAATATTACCTTTTTTTTTTTTTTAATGTGTTTGGTTATGTTCAGGTATCTCATAGGTTTATTAAAGTAGATTTTAACATGCTTATTTAAATACTTCACATCCATGATGTAACTCACCAAGGACCTGTGTGATAGTAAATGAAAATAAAGGAAATCTGGTACTATCAAAACTAGAACACCCTCGTTCCACTGGGAAAGTGTATGTGAACAGATGTATTCTGTTAAGTAGAATTTATTCTTATAATTAAAATTCTTCCTGTAGATTTTACTCTTAAAAATTATCTGAATCCCATCATTTGCTTATCAGATAGGATTGACTGACCTATTTTAAACTCTTGTAAGAGACACAGACTATAGATGTCACAATTGCTCTGTGAACTTGAATCAAGTTTAGTATCCTGTTGTGACTGTTGGTTGACCTTCTGAGAAATGAACTGACAACTTTCAAATAATGGCTTGGGTGAATAGACTGTTTTGAAATTTCTATATCTATACTTTCATTTTTTATTTCACAATAATTTTAATAGAATTCAACATATAGATAATGAAGATTATAGCAAATATATGACAGAAGAACCACTTAGTTTCAAGGTTTCTGACATTAAACTTCCTTCTAAATCTGGATTTTGAAAAGTATTGGAAATATTGATTAAAATAAAGTATTAAGAATGCATACTTGGTAATTTAAGGTATTTATTAAAATGCCATGTAATATAATTTCAGCACAAAATATTTCTGTTTTGTTCCTGATAAAGAAACTTAAACTTAAATGCCAGTGCAGTACATAGGAAGAATACTTATAATATTATAAAGTCACCTATTCTTGATAGGGAATGGTGCTCATGCAAGTGCATAATTGACACGCTACATTCACAAGTGCAGTCACACAGGAGAAAGGGCTCCTGGTAGTTGTAGATAAGCACTATGGTGTGCAAGATGAGCAGGACTGATTTTATGAGTATGGATCCACAGAGAATCAAAACACATTGGACAGGAAACATATGTCCACACTATAGATGCATCAGTAATGCCTAACTTTTACAGACCCTCACATTCACCAACAAAATTTTGACACCATGAAATTAAGTATCTCTATATGAGTTAGGAGACCCAGCACCTTATGACAAAGTACCTGAGAGGAGTCTCAACCACCTATGTATCTATCAGGTAATAGGCAAATAGACTTTGGTTTTGGCCATAGATCCTACAGGAGACTGTCAGCTAGTACCAGCACCTCTCAGACACAGTCTGGGAACACTTGCAGAATACTGACTTGGTCAGACACTGGGGATAAAAGAATCTGTGCGTAAGTCCAGGTTTACAGAGAAATTCCAGTACTCCATGTCACACACACAGTCATACACACAAAATACAAATTTGGATTCACATGAGTAGGTAAGAGGAACAGCAAGCCATCCTCCCTCCTACCCCAAGGTGACAAGGTTAAACATGATAGACCATGAATTCACCTATGGAGAAAGGGAGCTAGCAAGTGAGTATGCAGCTTTTCCAGCTGTGTCACAAACTATTGAAAAGATTCATTTCTCTCTCATAGATTTCAGAGTACTAAATTGGGAGTGCTATGACTGGGGGTAGGGAACAGATAGGTAGAGCAACAAATAAGATGTCTAGAGGGTGTGAGAAGGACACAGTTCCTGCTGACTGCATTCTGGACTCCATCAAAAAGCCTGCCCACAAGCCATCAGAAAAATCTCTTCCATGAATAGCCTGAACTGGCCTATGGGCAGTCTCAGTGCCAAATTCATGGTTCAATTTGTGGAAAGCTCCCCTGAGTGCCATTCTGAGAGTGGCAGCAAGAGGAAAGTTTGGTAGAAGGTTAGAGAACATACAGAGAACGCAGGCCAAGGTCTGTGGGTAAGAGAGAATTCTCAAACCTTGAGCTGTCACACTATCTTTATGAAAACAACAGAGGTTATAAGCAGCTGGACTAGTGAATTGTAGAATCAAGAGAAAAACTACAAACTGAAGAATTTTGCCTCTGGAGGGAGAAACAAGCATAACATAGATATATCCATATAAGGTCTAAGAAAGCCACAGAATCTATAACAAAGCTGATAAAATGTATTTCTACATTGAAGGCAGTTAGTAAAGTTTAGAGGGGGTGCAGAGTGAAGTAAGCCAGAAAGAAAAACACCAATACAGCATACTGACACATATATACGGAATTTAGANAAATAGAGATATATTAATAAAATCCCAAGACCCAGAGGTACAAGCTGTGAGTAGCTATTACCATTATCATACTCTCTAGTCCTTTTTTTAAAAAAAAATATGCCTTCCTAATCTAAAGTATTTGAGATTGTGCTGCTCGTCAATGTAGTCAGCTCCTTCTCAGTTAATTTCATAGGCTCCACATTTTCCAATGCTGTTAAAGACTCTTCATAAAATCCTTTGTAAAACCATAACAACACATGACTGTCTACAGTGTACACCAACTGCAAGGGTGCCACGCTTTCACGATCGCATTTGTAATTTCCCTTCTCTACCACTAGATACCTAGGGCTGGTTTAACAAAATGTGAAAATGAAAGTTAGTCACTTAGTTGTGTCCGCCTTTTTGCGACACCAAAGACTGTAGCCCACCAGGCTTCTCTGTCCGTGGGGATTCTCCAGGCCAGATACGGGAACACACTGATTAAAGAATTTGTATTCTTTTTCTTAAGATCAGAAGCAGTTTGGTAGCTGTTACTTAAACACCAAAATATTGGAAGGGATGGAAATTTTCAACATCTTTGGAGGAAAATAGGGGTCGAACACCAGAAATTAAGTCTTAGTTTCAGGTGTGCAGCAACGTGATTCAGAATATATATCTTCTTTTTCAGACTCTTATCCATTATGTGAAGTGAAGTGAAGTCATGTCCGACTCTTTGTGACCCCATGGACTGTAGCCTACTGGGCTCCTCCGTCCATGGGATTTTCCAGGCCAGAGTACTGGAGTGGGTTGCCATTTCCTTCTCCAGAGGATCTTCCTGACCCAGGGCTCGAACTCAGGTCTCCCGCAGTATAGGCAGACACTTTACCGTCTGAGCCACTTATCCATTATAGGTTATCACAAAATTTTGAGTATAGTTCCCTGTGCTATATAGTAGGTCCTTGTTGTTAAATCAAATACACTGTAATTTTTAAAAATGAAAGGAAAGAAACAGTCTTTTCAAGCTATTTGGGAAGGTTTGATCACTTTTATACATAGCACATTCCCAGGGATTTTAATAGATCACTTATGTAATGTGTTGTACCTGTGAAAGAAAAGACACCTTCTGTGACAAAGGCAGGGAAAGGCTCCATGTGTGTTAGGATCCTGGAGACTGCTCTTGAGTAGGGGTTGGGGCGGGGTGGGAGTAAGGTGCAGGGTTGGCCCCTTACATGCTCCTCAGTGACTGGGGTTTTAAAGGGCCGCAGGGACCACGCAAAGGCTGAGTATCTTGATCATCACAGGAGGTGCTTGGGACAGTCCTGCTGCTGTGGTTACAGCTGCCAATAACAAGCCTAGTACCTATCCACCACAGTGCAATGTAGTTGCTATAATTACACAGTTAATGATGGTATGGCTGCTGCTAAAAATATAGTTATTACAATACTATAGT
This sequence comes from Neotragus pygmaeus, assembly GCA_006410875.1. Taxonomy (NCBI): domain Eukaryota; kingdom Metazoa; phylum Chordata; class Mammalia; order Artiodactyla; family Bovidae; genus Neotragus; species Neotragus pygmaeus. The sequence continues at coordinate 198,950 of SJYV01049899.1, read as the reverse complement.
TATTAGTGATGCAATGCTAATAATAATGTCAATATTACAACATAGCTATTAATAGGATACATAATATGCTGCTTCTGAGTCGCTCAGTCGTGTCTGACTCTTTGCAGCCCTGTGGACTGTAGCCTGCCAGGCTCCTCTGTTCATGGCATTTTCCGGGCAGGAATACTGGAGTGGGTTGCCATGACCTCCTCCAGGGGCTCTTCCTGACCCAGGGATTGAACCCACATCTCTTACGTCTCCTGCATTGCTGGCAGATTCTTTACTGCTGAGCTGTTGAGGGGAAGCCCGATACATAGCACACTATGTTAATGTTCAGTTCAGTTCAGTTCAGTGGTTCAGTCATGTCTGACTCTTTGTGACCCCATAGACTGCAGCACACCAGGCTTCCCTGTCCATCACCAGCTCCCAGAGCTTGCTAAAACTCATGTCCATCGAGTCAGCAATGACATCCAACCATCTCATGCTCTGTTGTTCCCGTCTCCTCTTGCCTTCATCTTTCCCAGCATCAGGGGCTTTTCTAACAAGTCAGTTCTTCGTATCAGGTGGCCAAAGTGTTGGAGCTTAGTTAGCAACATTTCTTGCCAATGGTGCTGTACAGGAAACAAAATGGCATTAACATTCTAAAGATTTGATTACACCTCTTCATTTTCATATGTGTGTATACATATATACCTATGCACATATGTGTATTAGATATTAGATATATGGGTATATAAACTAGACTCCTTAGGGGAAAAAACTAGCTTTGAAAGGACATGGGAGAATTTTTAACTCAAGAGAAGATGATTTGGGAAAAGTAAGAGTGGGTTTTTTTCTAAATGTTGATGCCAAAATTGGCTCTCCAGGTTGGGACAGAAATTGCAGGAAAGGTCTCAGAGTAGAGGGAATGATTTTAGTCCTGGGTGGTCTTGGAATGGAAGATGGTAAAGAGGGCTTAGGAAGAGGTATAAACCAGGAGGGCCAGATCCTGGAAGGGAGCCCGATGAAGTTTATTTCATTGGCAGGAAATAGAGAAAGGGTTTCTCAGGAGGGACAAAGTCTCAGTTGCAGGTCACCAGGTCTGGAGACCCTTCCCTCACCTCCTCAGGCTGAGCATCTGCCTCCTTGCCTCCAGAAGGGAGAGAATTCTACCATCTAAGCATCCTCACGAAGCCTTATTCAGTGAGACTCAAGCCACTGCAATACTCAAGCATTCTCGACCCAGTGCTGAGACCAACACAGTAACTATTGTTTGAATCAACTTTATACCTGGAGAAAGTTTCAGGAGGAACATGTGAACCCCATAAAAGAAGTAGAGAAAGAAAGTTGACGTAAGAAGGTGGGTGAGTACCACTGAGACATCACAGGGAGGCAAAGGCTACCCACCAGATCCAGAACTGGCCCGTGGGAAAGGCTCCATCTCAGCCCATTACCTGCAGGTGAGTGTTTAAGAAACCAAAGAAAAACAAAATACCACTTTAACTGGGGTTCATAATAAATCTAAACGTTTTGCTAATTGCCTGTCACCACTATAAATAATCCGTGTTTTCGGGGAGTTTTTATAATTTTTAAGCCCTGGAAATAAAGCAGAACTTTTAATTCATTTGAAGACATGGAGAAAAAAGAGTGGGCAGTGCTCAAGGATAACAGGGAGATCTGGAGCTTTATCTGAAAAGTGCGACTGAGCGAGGTAAAGACGAGAACACAATCGAAAACCAGCCAGAAACAAGCCTCCCAGACAATGGAAGTGCTGATCGTTTACGTACCATCTCTTCTAATCTAAAGACCCGGGGTTTCATGGATTGGAGAAGAAAATGGCAACCCACTCTAATGTTCTTGCCTGGAGAATCCCGGGGACGGGGGAACCTGGTGGGCTGCTGTCTATGGGGTCGCACAGAGTCGGACACGACTGAAGCAACTTANCGGGGTTTCATGGATTGGAGAAGAAAATGGCAACCCACTCTAATGTTCTTGCCTGGAGAATCCCGGGGACGGGGGAACCTGGTGGGCTGCTGTCTATGGGGTCGCACAGAGTCGGACACGACTGAAGCAACTTAGCAGCAGCACTTGAGCTGAGGGAGGGGAGGTTGCAGGATGGCACAAGGGGTGGGGGGCAGCAGTTCCCAGAAGGAGTGGAGGTGAGACACCCCACCTTCTCTGCAGGCCTGTGGGACCTGCAGGTGTACGTTTACATGCTGGTTTCTTCAGCACCTCCAGATGTCACTTGTGGCTTCATGACACGTCTGTTTTTTCTCAAATGCAGAATTTAATACAGTATCAAATTACATCACTCACTGTGCCTGGAAATCACCTCTTAACTTCCACCAACCAACCGACAGAGACGGCGTGGCATCACAGGGGACGTGTCACCAGAACACGTTTGCTGCCCGTGCACTGCTGACTTCTTCCAAGAATGGTCGTATTCAAATGTTAGGAAGTATGAATGCAGAGCTTCGATCCATGTGCCGATAATAATTATGACAGCAAACTCGTTGCGCTGAATCCCCTTAGGGTTTTAACAAGAAAAATGTCAAACTGAGATATAAAGTTTAGGCTAGAAATCTAGAGCAAATTATTAAGGGATGACTAGATGGAGCATAGAGGATTTTTAGGGTGGAAAAAACACCCTGTGTGGCACTATAATGATGAATACATGTCATTAAACATATGTCCAATCCCATAGAATGTACAACACCAAGAGTGATCCCTGACGTCAACGCATCCATGATGCATGATGATGATGCATCCATGTAGGTTCATCAGTTGTAACATGGACCACCTGATGGGGATATTGATGGTGGGAAAGAAAGTAAGGGGAGGGGGGAGATGGAAACCTCTGTTCCTTCTGCTCAATTTTGCTGTGAATCCAAAAGAGTTTTAAGACATTATCGTGGTTGTTGCTCAGTTACTAAGTCATGTCTGACTCTGCGACCCCATGGACTGCAGCATGCCAGGCTTCCCTGTCCATCACCAGCTCCCAGAGCTTGCTCAAACTCATGTCCATGGAGTCAGTGATGCCATCCAACCATCTCATCCTAAAAAATAAAGTCTATTAAAAATCNCTCTGCGACCCCATGGACTGCAGCATGCCAGGCTTCCCTGTCCATCACCAGCTCCCAGAGCTTGCTCAAACTCATGTCCATGGAGTCAGTGATGCCATCCAACCATCTCATCCTAAAAAATAAAGTCTATTAAAAATCTATAGCAAATTATTGATCAAGGCTATTAAACTTCATTCAGAATCAAACTGAGACATTCTTTTTTTTTCCCAACACGACTGTGAATTGCTTTAAACTGGAAGACCTTGTATGTTTACCTGAGAAGGAAAAAGGATGTGCAGGTCCCTGCCACCAGGAAGAGTTCCAGAGGAAGAGATGGAGGAAGTCTGAGTCTGCCCCAGACTGCACGTCCAGCCCTTACAGAGCAGGAAGCAAGACTTCCTGCCGCCTCCCACTCCAGGGCCACAGGGACCCTGTCCCATCTTCCCCTGGCTTTTCCACCCTCTCCTCCACCAGGTCACCATGATCAAATCTTGGTGGTGGAGGACTTCTGGGGTCAAGAACCACACTCAGCCACACGGCCATCTGGATGCTGACTGGCACAGGCATCGAATCAAGATTTCGCTGATTCTGGAGCTCTCAGGCGATATTTTTGAAACATGTCAAAGCCATGCCTTCCTGGGAGCTGGAGAGAGAAATATCAGGGTCTGTTTACTGATCCAGGCACTTGGCCTACCCCCTCTCATTCATTCCTGGATTAACAGTGTTGACGTTTTTCCACAAAGCCAAAGCCTAGAGGATTTGGGACCTTAATTATTTGTTGATGAAAATGATTAAAGGAAGGTGACATTGTATCCTGCTGTTTCATTTACAATGTGGTTTTCCAGGATCTCTGCATCAACCCTCGCAACCACCCTGCCCCATAAGCAGTGCTATTATCTCCTTTATATACGAGGAGACAAAGGCTCAGAAAAGCTGAGTAACACTTGAGGTCACAAGGATAACGGGGAGAGGGAAGGTGGAGGCCTCGGATTCGACCCCCAGGGCCTTTCTTTGGCACTAAGAGCACCCCTCCCACTCTCTTCTGTTCTAGGAGCTCTGACTGTTTGAAAACAAGAATCATGTTGCTTACGTATATATATATATATATAGTATGTATAATATAATATATATATTTTAGAAAGCTTATGCATTTTTGAATAGCTAAAAAATTTGTGACATTTTAATTCCACTTGTTTGATGTAGTATGAATAGAATGCTAGATTTCTAATTTAAAATCACTCAAAATTGTGATAGTTCAATGTATTTTCGTATCTAGGATTACTGCTAAGAGTCTAGAAAATTTATTATCTTTGTGAGTAAAAAAAATTTGAATGAGCCTTGAAATTTCTAATCCTATTCTGAGAATACAAATAAATATTATGTTTTTAAAAACCAGGAAATTAACATGTGATATAGTATTACTAATTAAAGCAAAATTTAGTTCAAATCTCAAAAAAAAAAGGAATGTTTGCTCCAGGTAACTAAAGCATCATTACCAATATCGCAATTAAAATGAAAAGAAGGATAAAAAAAAAGAATCGTCTCTCTTTTAGATCCAATCACATCCCACAACTGAAGAACCCATGGGACAGCACAGTCATTCCCGTATTTGAGTCCTCATTAGAGCCAATACAGGTTTAGGTTTAGTTAATAATATAATAATCAGCAGTTAACGGGCTTCCAGGGCTGATTGACCACATGTGAGTGGGTGTAACACAGATCCAGTCTGAGATTGTGTTTGTAGGTTTTGCTTACATCCACGGCCAAAAACAAAATTAATTCTCTCTTGTTATTTATTATGGAAACATGGTAGTCATATTAAAAAACAATAGGAAGACAGGCAGAGGCAACAAATTTGTGGAAATAGAATTGAGGACCCACTGCCTGCATGGAAATAAAAGCCTTTCGAGCAAAACAGTGTATAAATAAAAGACAAGTAACTAGCACATGTTATAAATGATGCCTTTCCTGCCCTGTGTGTCATAAAATGCTTCCTGAAATCTTAAAAGTCCAGCCTGGCTGGAATGTAATGAGGAGGAGAGTAACCAGCATTAGGGGGACGTGGGGATCGTGTGACCACTGGAAACGACCAGGCTTCTGGCCTCGTGGCAGCCCATGATCCTTAATAATAGCACGATAGTAAACCCAGTTAGGATATAATCTGTGCAGCAGGACAAAAATTAGTACCATGCCATCTCTCACTGCTGATTTCATCACACTGTGTATGTGGGGGGTGACTTTCTTACATGAGGATGAGTTTTTATGAAATATGTACTTTTCCTGACATTTTAAGGGGAGAAAAAGATGTGCCGTGAGAGGCAATGTATTTATTTAAGGAGTAAATGCTTGAATTTTTCAGTGAGATGGAGCTGAATGAGCGAAGCCTGGAGCAAGCGGGCCATTAACATGACAAGAAGCTGGGTGTCCACAACCTGAGCACCCACCGCCTGGCAGCAGTGCAGAAAGAGGAGCCTTGCAGGTAGGACCCGGGACTCACTTCTGTTCACGTTTGATGGATTTACTGATAATTCACACTAAGACTCAGGCTTCCCAAGAAAGCAGAAAAGAAAAGGAAAAGGCTTTGTCACATTTCAATAAAGATAAATGATTCGGAGGTCAAAAAACTGGCAGAAATGGGAAATGAGAAAGCTGCTCTGTGAATTACTGGGAGGCCTCTTTTAAGCTCTTAACTGACTGTGTTCTCAATTTATCCCCCATTCATTTGTCTTCCTTTTGAAAATACTGTAACAAATGCAGAATTCCTTAGGAGAATGCTTTCAACTAGAAATACAAACAAGCACATTGGGAATTTTTAATTTTCTAAAGCACTTTGCAAAGGTAAAAGAAAACAATGAAAGTAATTTTGATAACATATTTTATGTGGGTAACATATGAATATGCTTTTTGATAACATATTTTATGTGGGTATTTTAGTTTGGGTAAACTCTGGGAGTTGGTGATATACAAGGAGGCCTGGCGTGCTGCTGTCCATGGGGTCGAAAAGAGTCAGACATGACTGAGCAACTGAACTGAACTGAACTGATTTTATGTGGCCCAATACAACTAGAGTTTTAATTCAACAAGCCATTGATACAAAAATGATGTTAATGAGGTCATCACACTCTTTTCATGACACAGAGTCCTTAAATCCGGTGTGTGTTCCACCACACGGTGGGTGGGCAACATTCCAAGCCTCCTGTGGTTTTACGTGGCCAGGGGCTGCCCTGCTGGACAGCAGAGACTCCGGATATCTGGTTTAGCCAGGTTCTAGAAATTGGATGCTCTAAATAGAATTCCAACTTTGTTATAAAACATATCCGATGCTACAGCATTATTTTCTTGGCAATTAAGACGGTTTTGAAAAGAGAGCAATGCTGTGGGCATTAAGTCAAATTTAAGCATATTTAAAGAGACATTTGGTGTTCCTACGTATCTTCACTGGATGACCTCCTACAGATGAAGTGAGTCATAGTTTTCATCATTTAGGAGTTTGGGAAGAGCTGAAGGATTATTAATGCAATAATTCCAATCTACTTTTAACAAGAAATAGAGGTTTTTAAAAAGCTGAAATTCATAGTATTAATAAACCAATAATTAGTGAATATAATAAAATAAAAACAGACTCACAGACATGGAGAACAGACCAGTGGTTTCCAGTAGAGACAGACAAGGTAAAGCTCGGTGGGTACAGACTACTATGTTTAAAACAAATAAGCTACAAGGATCTATTTATAGCACAGGGAATACAACCAACATTTCATGATGACTTTAAGTAGAGTGTAATCTTTAAAAATTGGGAATCACTGTGGTATACACCTGAAACATATAACATTGTACATCAACTACAACAAAACAACAGCATAGAGCAGACCCTAGATGTTAAATCCATGGTCGTACAGTCCTCAAAATCTGTGAAATGAGTACTATTACTAACCTCATTTTAATACTTTTAAAATTGACCCTTGGAGAAATAAATACCCTGCTTAAGGTCACAGAGTAGGAGCCGTGTGGAACCTGCAGCTCCTCAACTCCCTCATTGGGCACATGGGGGGCCCAGACCACCTCTAGGGCGATGCCACAACACACTGGTGGCCACAACCCCTCCCTCCAACGTCTCAAGGCCATGCTGTTGCCTGGGATGTGATTCCAGGTTGCCTGTGCATCCTGATGACCTCAGAGGGAAGCATTTTTGGGCAGAACAAAGAATTCAAGAAACGTGGAAAGGAAACAAAGCTCCTAAGAATCACTTTTGATCAACTTACTAAATGTTTCAAATAGTATTTAGGAAAAAAAAACCAGCCACTGAGATTAGAATACGTAAATTGGGTTCATCCTGGTGAAAGTGGGCTTGTTCCCTGAATCTCTTTGTTCCCTGGATGCACAAAGCAGGAATTCTCTTAGGAACATTAAGGAAGATTGCCAAGATGAGAGAAGATGATGCACCAGAGAGACGTAGGCAAGGAGGAACGAAGAGGGGGAAAAGGGAGAAAAAAATAGAAGGAATCAAAAAAGGACAGGATCACAGAGAAGCTTTAGGATTTTCTGTTTGCTGTTTTCCCTCTTGCTGAAGACCTGAGGAAGCTTACTTCAGTCCGGTGCTTCCCTCTCGTGACTGAAAGGCAGAATGCAGCCGTCATGCTCTGGAAAAGATTCAAAAGTCATAAACTCAGACCCTTCCACCTGACCTGCACAGAAGTGGGTCTTCCTCCATCCTATGCTCGGAGTCCAGCCCCGGGACAGCCAGGCCAGGTTCTGCTCCTTCCCTGAACCAAAGACTCCCCATTGCCTCTGAAACTCCTCAAAACAAATTATCACAAACATCCTTGAATGCAGAATCCTTCCAGACTTTTTAAAATTTCTCAGTCATATATGGTCACCTCCATGCATCAGATTCAACCATGTGTTTTAGTTATTCTGTTTTAAAATATATTCAAGCAAAGCTTCCTGGAGAGATGTCTCACCCATTCTTTCTGATCTCACGTTTCACGGGTTTATCTACTATTTAGTGAGATGACGGCATTTTCTACTGTTTAGAAACTAGGACTTATCTAATATTTAGCAAAACTGTGAAATTGTGGATTACCAAATCCTTAGCTAAATTTTGAAATGATTCAAAACAGAAGACACCAACTTGGGACCAAGTAGTAATGAATACATTGGTCAAGGCAGCATCCATGGGTGCCCAGCGAGCCATGAGCATCGGTCACCGGAGCTTGGGCCCTGGTTGGTGCATCTGTGCTAAGTTGCTTCAGTCGTGTTCCGACTCTTTGCAACCCCATGGACCGTAGCTCACCAGGATTCTCTGCCTGTGGGATTTTCCAGGTAAGAATACTTTAGTGGGTTGCCTCGCCCTCCTCCAGGGCTCTTCCCAACCCAGGGATCAAACCTGCATCTCCTATGTCTCCTGCTTTGGCAGGCGGTTCTTGACCATTGCACAACCAGGGAAGCCCCTGACAAGTGCAGCCCATCACATAGGCAGAGTCTGAGAAGACAAGGTCCCCCAGGGTCTGTTGGTACTGCCTCACCCCTCCGCCAACCCTGCAGTTCAAAGGGCCTAATGGGAACCTGGCTATTACAGTCGTGTAATATGATTTCCCATGACCTTACCCGGGTGAATGTTCAGGAGATGGCCATTTGAATAATAATGTTATGAATAATGATGTTAATAACCCTAAACCTCTTCCTGAGTAATGGGCAGCCCATCAGATGAATGCTCTCTTTTTCAAGATAGAAATAGACAGTGTTGTTACTGTGTCTTATGTCCACTGAACATGTCAGAGTATCAGGGGAATCCACAAAATACTGAACCTCTGCTTTAGAAAAAACCAAAGATGATAGATTTCCTAAATTTCAGGAGACAGAAGCCACAAAATAACCAGTGTTTGCCAGTTTTCAGTACCAATCGTTCTATGGGCTTTTGATCTGCACGAGGTTATATCTTCACGAGGACCTTAGCTTAATCACCCTATGTCTACATGTTTTTATGTTGAAGACTGTTTTCAAGTATTTGAGCATCCAGTTGAAAAAGGACTCTGAGACACATTTAATGAACTTCAGGTTTTGCCCCCAATAACTCTTGTTATTTTTAAAATCAACTTGGTAATAAGGATGGGAGATTTTAATACTTTATTATTTGTTGCTGTGTCATCTCACCACATCTGCTGTCAGGCCACCAGCCCGAGGCAATGCTTGTGACAGGACTTAGGTGTGAAATGAAGGAATTCCTTTTCGCTGACTGCCTTTTCATCAGGAGGGCTGGCCTGGCCAAGGACACCTATGAAGTCCTGTCTTCCAGGGAGCAGGATACAGGCTGTTCCCTGTGGGGGTGGCTTGCTGGGTGAGGAGGCGGGTCTCCTGGTGACTTGTCCTGTGTTCCAGCTCCAGGCCTTGAGCCACACCACCCACTGCCCTTCCTGGGCCCCCAGCTCGCAGATGGCAGGGCAGGGCAGGGCAGGTCAGCTCAGGGCCTGCCCAGCCTCCATGACAGCCTGCCGGCCACTCGCTATAAACCTGCATCTGCCTCCTGTTGGTCTGTTTCTCCTGCCCCTTCCTTCTCCCAGATCCCGCCTCTCACCCCAGCCCCTTCTTTGAGTAAGAAGCTCTCAGAGGCCCTAATGTTGGAAAATTGAACCCCTCTCTAAATTTCCACCTTCTCTTTTCTCTCCTCTGACTGGTTTCACATCTAGTATTTAATGTGCACCGTTCTCACAGACGGGGGAGGCTGGTGGGCTGCCACCTATGGGGTCGCACAGAGTCAGACACGACTGAAGTGACTTAGCAGCATCTCCCTGTGGGGCTTCCCTGAAAGCTCAATCGGTAAAGAATCCGCCTGCAGTGCCGGAGACCTGGGTTTGATCTCTGGGTTGGGAAGATCCCCTGGAGAAGGAAAGGGCTACCCACTCCAGTATTCTGGCCTGGAGAATTCCACGGACTGCATAGTCCATGGGGTCACAAAGAGCCACACACGACTGAGTGACTTTCACTTTCACTTTTCCCACCTCCCTGTAAAAACAAGTCATGCCACAATAGTAAAAAATAAAACCAGTAATGACAATTAAAAATCAAATGACCATGATCATGAAATCTACATTATCACTCATTCTTGCCAGGCCTTAATGGTAACTGAAGTCAGGAAACAGAAAACACATTATTACAGGCTTTTACATCTTTGTCAAGATGAAACTTGCTCTTTGAATATTGACAAAGAGCTGGTTTCCTGTGTTTAAAGACTTCTCATGTTCTCTGAAAGAAAACTAAAATAGGGCCCCCTTGCGTCTGTCTCCAGCCCTCAGACGTGAAGCAGACATTTCCCCTCTGTCTGCCCAAGGGGAGTGTCAGCCGTTCCCAGAAGCCTTGTGTTCCTGTGTCTTCTGGTCACAGTGTTGATTTTCTTCTATTTTCCTTGCCATTTCTCACTCTCCTGTGATTTTATTTTCTCCTTCCTTGTCTGGTGTCCCTCATCCTCTCCTGTGAAGTTCACCTTCGCTTTCAAGGTGAACTTCGCTTTCCCACATGTCACATAACATTCCCTTTGTATCAGAAAGACACATGGTTGGTTAAATGGAGCTCAAGTTTTCTCTCTGCAGGAAGATCCCCAGCACCACTGACTAACTTCAGATTCTTCCGCACCTCATCGGGACACAAAGCAGGGGGCCGCCGTCCCAGGTCCCATCATTCTGAGACGTGCACGAGCTGAGGACAGTTGTTTCCCTCTGGGATCACTAGCTTTCCTGTCCCCTGTCTTTCCCACCAAGTGAAGCCCACCTCCCCAAGGATGAGGCAGAACCCAGAGACGGAAGGGGCGGGAGCTCTGAAAGCATCGGCCCAGATCAGCTGAGCTGCATCGGAGCCACCTTGGTCTTCTGGGTTGGAGTCAAAAAAAAAATAAACAATCAACCACTACCCTGTGTTCATCAACCTAGTTCATGTTGCGTTTCTGTGATGCTCAATAAAGAGCCTTTACTAATACAGTGACAGCCTGCTCATCCTTCCTAATTTCCTTCCTGCTACATTTCAGATGGGAACAGGCTATGTGTGTTTTATACAACCAAGAAATCAATTGATTGCACACAAAACTAAGTCAGTACACAACAACACTTCTCATCATGATACTTTAAAATACAACACGGATGAAGATTTCAACCTGTATTACAGAGGACAGCAAATGCTGTATTAAAATATCTTAAATATATTTACATACTGAATTAGCTTGCTGACTCTAAATGCTATGTATATAACCTAAGGAATAGACTATGTGTAATGTTTTATTTAAAAACTGTGATTTCAAGTCATTAAGAATATATCTTAAAAAAAAAGAAAATGTCTAAACTTATCACCAATATCAGAGGGTTTTTAGACAGAGTATCATATTTCTTTAGAATTCCACTGCCAAATTGTCTCATCTTAACGTACATGTGAGCTCAACCACTCAGTTATGTCTGACTCTTTGTGACCCCATGGACTGTAGCCCACCAGGCTTCTCTGTCCATGGAATTCTCCAGACAAGAATACTGGAGTGGTTGCCATGCCCTTCTCAAGGTGATCTTACCAACCCAGAGACCGAATCCACATAACCCAGAGATCAAACCCACATCTCCTGCACCTCCTCCATTGGTAGGCAGATTCCTTACCACTGAGCCAGGAAACCTTAATATGCCTTGATATACATCTGAGGGAGACAGAGAGAAAGAGAGAAAGATATATCTGTACAGAGGGTAAGTGTTTTAATAGTTTTCACTACAATGAACATATATGGGACATATGGACTGTGAGGAAATCATAATATGTACTGAACAACAATATCAAACTTAGAAATGAAACTGTCAATATAATTTTTAATTAGCCCGCCTGTATACAGGTCACCAAAACACATCTCTATTTGGAAAAATAGCCCTCTATCACTTTGCTATGCGCTAAGAGAACGTGGTCAGGTGCTCCTTTCCACTACTCTGCTGATTTCCCAGAAGAAATCAGATGCAGTCTGGGGAGTGTGATCTCATTCTAGAAAGTACATTTAAGAAAACACTCGGGTTTGCCTGGGACCACCAGTCTTGCAGCTGCCAGGATGAGTGCTTACACGGAATGCACCCTCGAGTGCCATCTGAAGCGTGCAGGCCTCGGAGTCAAACACGCTGCCTTGTAGGGTCGTGGGGAACTATTTCCTACATCCGGCAGGTGCATTTCAGAGAGTGGAAGGGGCCATTCCTGAGTTTTCTGCATGCGCGTGAGGCTCTCCAGGGTCCAGTGTGGCTTGCAAATGTTGATTCCAGCACAGAACAGAGCTATTTCTACCCCAAAACAGGTTTCCATTCCTGAAATGCATCGAAAATCATGAGAAACTCTTTAGAGTCTGTTCTGATAGACGTGTCATTTTATCATTTGCCAAAGAGAGGCTCCTTTGTATGCTGTGAATTTTATTTGTTAAATCTTTTGAGTGATTTTGCCCTCTCTTCTCTGTTTTGTTAAAATAAAAAGAGTGGTACAGAACACTCCTCTGAAAGCTTACATTTTTATCTACTTATCAGTTAAATGTTGCCTAGAGATTTCACATTTAAAAAAAAATTTATTGGAGAATAGTTATTTTGCCACATTTTTAAAAATTCCAATTTCTCATGAAAACTGGAAGTGGTCAGACTGGAACCCTGGTCATCTGGACTTGAATCTCTCCCCATCTCTCTCCCTGTGTTCACTGCAGACCCCAATAGCTCTGTTTTCCCAAGCTGCAAAACTGAGTCAGTGTCCCGTTTATGAAAATCAGCTCGCTGTGTAGTGAGAATCCACTTAGAGACCCTCAGTTCTATTCCGCTGATCAACCCTCATGTCAATACTACAGTGTTCGGTCACCATTGCTTTTAAGTACGTTTTAAAATCGGGAAATGTGAATCCCCTAAATTTGTTCTTCTTCAGGATTCTTTTGGCTATTCTGGGCCCTTTGCAATTTTCATATAAATTTTAGAATCAGCCTGTCGATTTCTACAGGGCAGAGAGCTGGGGTTCTGATAGGGATTGCATTGAATCTGTAGATCATTTGGGAGTGTACTGCAGTTTCATAAAAATATGAAAATTATGTTTCCATCCATTGACTGTTTCTTGAAAACATGATGAAAGTGAAAGTGTTACCTGCTTGGTCTTATCTGACTCTCTTCGACCCCATGGACTGTAGCCCACCAGACTCCTCTGTCCATGGAGTCCTCCAGGCAAGAATACTGGAGTGTTGCCATACCCTTCTCCAGGGGATCTTCCTGATCCAGGGATTGAACCCAGGTCTCCTGCATTGTAAGTCGTTTCTTTACCACCTTAGTCATCAGGGAAGCCCAATAAAGTAAGTCATAAAAAATTGGGGGCTTCCTAGTGCATATAAAAGTCTAGTTTATACTGTAGTCTATTAAGTGTACAATAGCATTATGTAAAAAAAATAACATATATGCCTTAAATAATATGCTATTACTCAAAAAATGCTAACCATCATCTGAGACTTCAGCAAGTCAGAGGAGTAATATCAAAGACCACAGATCATAGATCCCATAGCAAATACAAGAACAATTGAAACATTGTGAAAACCACCAAAATGTGACACAGAAATATAAAGTGAGCAAATGCTGTTGGGAAAACATGCCGTTAGACTTGCTGGATGCAGAGCTGAAGCAAATCTTCAGCTTTTGAAAAACACAATGAAGCAAAGCTGGATAAAATGAGGTATGTCTGTACTTAGATTTTCTGGAGTTTCTTTCAATATTGGTAGTCTTCAAAGCACCTGCCTTGTACATATTTTGTTAAATTTATTCCAAGTATTTTATTCTTTTTCAGGCTATTGTGAGTGGAGTTGTTTCCTTAATTTCATTTTCAGGATGTTCATTACAAGTTCATAGAAACACAATTGATTTTTAAATATTGATCTTCTATCCTGCAACCTGGCTGAACTCATTTATTACTTCTCACAATTTTTAGTGGATTCTTTGGGATTTTCAATATACAGGTCATTGATTTTCATTATTTTCTACACTGAGTAAACCTTTCTATTGTGTATACTGCTTGCCAGCCACCGTTTTAAGCCCTCTGCAAATATGAACTCACCTAATCCTCGGAACAGCTTCCGAGGTGGGATGGTTTCTAGCCCCCTTGGCAGACGGGGACATGATCCCCGGGCCATCTGAAGTCAGGGCAGGGACCGTGACGGTCATTCCCAGCTCATCCTGCCCTCCACCCTGTGCTCATCAGGCAGCACACAGACTCCACTCCCTGCGGTCACGATGCCAAAAGCTTGGCTTGTCTGTACACTGATGCCAAGTCAAATCTCAGGGACAGAGTTTTGGGTGAAGTAGGAAAGGATAGCTTTACTGCTTTGCCAGGCACAGGGAGACAGGGTGGGCTCGGGCCTTCAAAACCAAATATCCCAACTTGGGGACATAGCAAGAAGTTTTACAGTAATTGTTTAAAGAGGGCATGACCAGTCCACGGACATTCTTCTGATGGGTGGGTGGTGAGGTGAGTAGGGGTCAGCATCGTCAACCTTCAGGTCAGCTGGGCTTCTCCGTGCTTGTGGGCAGCCATACCCTCATTAATCATTCACTTCTCCCACCTAGAGGGTTTTCAGCATTATCAACCTTCAGGTCAGCTGGTCTGGAGTCTCCGTGCTTGTGGGCAGCCATACCATCATTAATCGTTAACTTCTCCCACCTAGAGGGTTTTCAGTCATGAGCAAAAGAGCTCAAAGACATGGTTGTGTGTATCTATTGATGGGAAAGCAGGACCTGCCCCGAGGCTGCTCTTGGCTGCTTCTACCTGGCCTCACTTCCCCTCTTTTCCCTAGTCAACAACTGCTTCAATCTCCCCACTGGGACTCAGGGAAGGTCCTGGAGGCTGAATGAGGGCTGTTCCCTGTAATCACAGAAAGGGGGGACACAGAGGCCTTGTGCCAGGAACTCCTCTGGGCCCGACTCGGTGTCAGTCACTCCATCCAGGCTTTGCTTCCCTCACCCTGACCTCTCATGGCTGAAGCTTCTGCTCTCTGGCACCGCAGGGTTCTTGCTCCTCCAGTTTTCCGGAAATTACCTGGGTGCTACAGCATTTCTCTGAGGGTCAGCAGCTCCCCACCATCTATTGGACCCAGAAGGACACAGGAAATCCCAAGAAATCAGTGCTACCAATCATGTGGATTTGAGTCCCCAGCCTGCCCTGGAGTCCCTGTGTCCCTCAGGAAAGGCTCGAAGCTTCCTGGAGGAGATGCCAGGAGAACCCACATGGGCAAGGAAAGAGCCACCCTCCTGCTAGACGGTCCTGGCGAAGACCCAAGCATGTCCTCCAGAGTCCAGGAGTCCACCAGATCCCAGCCCCTTGTTTGTATAGGTTTTTTGACACATGATATCCTTATTTTTTATTCTTCTCTTTTTTAAGCAGATAATCACCTTTCAGAGAGTGTGGTTTAGCCTGTGGGGTATCTAAAAAAGAAAATCAAACTCCAAGAGTAGAGACTGGAGGTGTGGTTTCCAGGTGCCAGGGCTGGGGGTCAGGGGGGTGGTGATCAAAGGGCACACACTTCCATCATCGGGTGCATAAGCCCTGGGGTTGAACTACAGTTGAGACTCTAGTTAACACACTATTGACTGGAGACGTATTAGCTCACAGGTTTTGGTTTCTGCAAAAATCCCATGGTCAATAGTATGTTTAGCAGTAGTGCTTTATATACTTGAAATTTTCTAAAAGAGTAGAAGAGTGGATCTTAAGTGTTCTCACCACAAAAAGAAAATAAAAACATAATTATGGAAGGTGATGGATGTGTTTAATGTGTGTTAATTAGCTCGATTGTGGCAATCATTTCACAATGTACATGTATCAAACCACATCATACCCCTTAAAACAGGCACAATTTTTATCTATCAAAAATAAAAAAAGCAAAATTTGGAAGACAAATAATTACACTCGGACCAAGAGAGCAAGTTGTTGTAAGTGAGAGGCAGTCGGAAAGATGCCATTTAGGGTTATGAAGACAGGGCAGGTCCAGGGCTGCCTGGCTCAGCATCCTGCCTGTGGAAGGGGCTTTCTTCCTAACTGATAACTAAGCTGAGTCCCAGTCTGAGTAAGGAACTTGGGAGGGTGACCCAGCCAGGGTTTCAGTCCCGTGGCACTCTCAGCCCAGCTCCGTGCCCCGCTCCTGGCAAGGCCCTGATCTGCTCAGTCTGGGCTCTGTCTGCGCCCTCTGTGTGGCCATGTGAGGCCGGTGGGCCGAGGGTGCCAAACCTGGGAGCCCTGCTGGCATGTGGGAGGGGATGGCCTGCCCACTCAGCTCTCAGCAGGACTCACTCTGCACAGCACACATGTCCCGCGTGTTGCCTGGCCTAGGTGGGGGGACCCTCAGGGCCATGAAGGACCCAGCCAGCTGAGACCAGGCCAGACCCGGGTACCCAGGCTTGGGATGAGGGGAGCCATGGTCTTGCTGGACCAGGTCAAGTGGTGGTAACAGGTCAGAGGAGGTCTGGTGACCCAGCGATTCCCAGCGATTCCCTGGGTGAATCCTGCAATTCCCAGCAGTGGGCAGTGAGTATGCTGTTCTCCACCCGGGGGAGCATCAACCACTGCTCCCAGGCAGGAAAAGTTTGCATTTCTATAACAATTCATGGTGTTGGTCTCTTTTGCTTCCTTGGAGAAAAGAACAATCTGTTGCTGGTGCTCCTGATTTGTGCCTGCCTGAGGGATGCTGTCAGGCCAGGAACCTGCCCGCTTCTGTCCCTCGTTTATTTGCATTTTTCCTGATTAGTCCTTCATCCTGGACACAGCTGGCGGGATCAGAGGCTGAGCCATGGGCATCCTCCTGTGGAGGATGGGATGAGTGGGACCAGGCTGTGTGTGCCTGCGTATGTGGTCCAGCATCATGCTCCCTCTGGTGGTCTCGTGCAAGTCTGCGCATCAAAGAAATGTCAGGGTGCCCAAGGACTGTGCCCAAGCAACAGTGCCCAAGGTGCATTATTTATCCAACACTGGACCTGAGGAGGCCTTCACCACAGCACGTGATTCCTTGCACTACAGTAGTGACTTGGACTAAAAGGATTCAAGGGGTCATAGTTTGCCTCCAGAGCTGCCTGCCCTCTAGCGTGAAAAGGGCAAGGTTTGCACTCAGCTCAATTCAGTTTTGGTTGCTCAGTCAGGTCTGACTCTTTGCGACCCCATGGACTGCAACATGCCAGGCTTCCCTGTCCATCACCAACCGCCAGAGCTTACTCAAACATGTCCACCAAGTCAGTGATGCCATCCAACCATCTCATCCTCTGTCGTCCCTTTCTCCTCCTGCCTTCTATCTTTCCCAGCATCAGGGTCTTTTCCAATGAGTCAGTTCTTCATATCAGGTGGCCAGAGTATTGGAGTTTCAGCTTCAGCATCAGTCCTTCCAATGGATATTCAGGAATGATTTCCTTTAGGATGGACTTCTTGCAGTCCATCAATTTTTCGGCTCAGCTTTCTTTATGGTCCAACTCTCACATTCATACGTGACTACTGGTTTGCATTAGTGTGAGACTTTCAAAAGTTAGCGTGGATCATATGAACCAGTTATAACCACCAATGCTACAGATTTTCATCTTTATCGGTACAAGAGGTCACAGTGCACGAAGCTTAGTACCCAGAAGGAGCTCGGATGTGTCCAGGGCTGCACAGGGCAGGTGCTGCTGGAAATCACCTCATTTGGTGGAGAAAGAGGCTCCCGAAGGAGCAGACTCTAGTGTTCGTCCCTCTTACCAACAGGCTGAGGGAGGTTGGGTCGTGAAAAACGCGCCAATGCCTGGGTTCCGTGTCCAGCCTACTGTGATAGAACACAGACTGGAAGGCTTACAAACTACCGACATAAACTTCTCCAGCTCTGGAGGCCGGACTCCAAGATCAAGGCTCCACCTGGAGCCTCGAGGGCTAAGCTGCCAGCCCTCTGGGATGAGGCTGGAGTCACCAGGTCCCAGTATACAGCCCAGAACTGTATCAGAACACAGATTCAGTATCTGAACATGGATATCAGCGAGGACCCAGAACACGGATTCAATATCCGAAAGAAAGAATTTTACGTCTCCAAGATTAATCTACTCATAAATGAAGTGGAAAAGAGATTCAATAACTTATTCACCAAAAATTGATTTTAGGCTTCTAGGGTACATGAGAGTAAATAAGAGAGCCTTGTGCCCTCATGTCTAGGGTCATGTGGGCAGCGTAGCAGCCAGGGCTCATGGTTCGAAACCCTAAAGCCTTGCACACAGGGCTAAACACTCAATCCACCTCCCTGAAACTTTGAACAAGGCCATTGTTTCTCAGGGACCATGAAACGCAACTTTAATCTAGGATTCTTAGACTTCCTGGAAAACATTCCCAGTGCACAGCTGTATTTTTAGCAGAGATGATTAATACATTGGGAAATTGTCTTGTATAGTCAGTTTATGAAGAAGCTGCTTTCAGAAACTGAAAGTATGACGTTGTCAGAGTCTTAAAAAAAAAAAAAAACCAATATCAGGACAAGGAGGTTAAGATTGAAAAAAATAATATCTTTTTATTATCTTGGTAAAATGTACGTAACAAAAAATTTACCATTTTAATCAGTTTTAAGTGTGCACTCAATGGTGCTAATTCACATTGTTGTAAACTGTCACCACTGTCACCACCAGAACTTTCTCAGCTTTCCAGACTGAAAGTCTGTCCCTATTACTCAGCAATGCCCTGATCCCCCTTATCCCCAGACCCTGGCCCCCACCATCCTACTTTCTGTCTCTATTACTTGATTCTCCATGGACCTCACGTAATGACTCCTCATGGATTCATACAGTATTTGTCTTTTTGTGACTGGCTTGTTGCACTTAACATAAAGTCTTCATTCGTGTTGTAACATGTGTCAGAATTTCCTTCTTTTTCAAAGCTGAATAACATCCCACTGTGTGTTTCTACCCAGTTTTGCTTCTCTATTCGTCTGCCAGCAGACACTGGGGGGCTTCCATGTTTTAGCAGGCTTCCCTGGTGGCTCAGTCAGTAAAGAATCTGCCTGCAATGCAGGAGACACAAGAGACTCGAGTCCAGTCCCTGGGTTGGAAAGATCCCCTGGAGAAGGGCATGGCAACCCACTGCAGTATTCTTGTCTGGGAAACCCCATGGGCAGAGGAGCCTGGCGGGTAACAGCCCATGGGACTGGGGGAGCTGGACACCACTCCGCCTCTAAACCACCGTTAGCTATTGTGAGTAGTGCTATGAACATCTGCTTGAGTCTCTGCTTAACGTTGTTTTGGATAAATACCCATAAGTGGACTTGCTGGATCACATAGTAATTGTATATTTAATTTTTGAGAAGCTATCATTCTGTTTTTATGGCGGCTGTACTGTTTTCATGCCCACCAGAAGAGTACAACTGTTCCAATCTCCACATCTTCACAACACTTGTTATTTTCTGTTTTAAGTTTTTGGGGTTTTTTTTTTTGTTTGTTTTTGGTAATAGCCATTCTGACGTGTGTAAATGGTGTCTCACTGTGGGTTTGATTTGCGTTTCCCCAGTGATTAGCGATGTTCAGCATCTCTTCATGGCCTTTTTGGCCACTTGTGTATCTTTTTTAGAGAAATGCTGTCGGCTCCTTCTCCTATTTTTTATTTGCATTTATTTTTTGTGTTGAGTCGGTAACATTAATCTCTTAACATACATTGACACCCTATGGTAACATTCCAAATATTCACTCATGAAAGATTTTTATTTAAAGACGTCTCTAAGGGGATTCTCTGGGATTCCAGTGGTTAGGACTCTGTGCTCCCACTGCAGGGGGCATGGATTGGATTGCTGGTTGGAAAGCCAAGATCCCACATGTCACATAGCATGGCCCAAAATTAAATAAATAAAATTTTAATAAAATAAAAATTTCTCCAAAACAAATCTCAGCTGTGAATTATGAAAGCTTACCTTTATCCAGGAAGAATTCTGAAACCTCAAGCAAGTTCACACGAGGTAATGTAACATTCAGTCCATTAAATGCTTAATTCCCTGTGTATAATGTCAAATCTATTAAACAATATTTTGGTGACCAGAAATGCTCCTTTTAGCAATACAGTCAAGACAAGGACATTTCCACAGTGGTCTCTCTTGATTCCTCACAAAGGAATTGTGAGGAAGGAATTCACAATTCACAAAGTACTCACAAAGGAATTCCAGCACACTTTCTAGAGCAAAACCTGGTTGACTTTTCCCTAATTATCCTCATCATAGTGCGTCTACCCAGCCATAACTATAGTCCCATGCTGGAAACAGCTCATGCCACTTCACGGAGTCTGTCACACGAGCCACACACGCCCACCCAGGTGGGAAGTGGGAGGTGACAGGGTGGACACTGAGCCTGGCCACCTGGGAGGAGGTCCTCTGCTCCACCCCCACTTCATCACAGCTCAGAGCCCAGTACTGACTCTGTGCTTGTCATTCCTGCCCCTCCCAGCTCAGAAAGGGCCACTCTGTCCTGTCTTCAAAAGCAGGTTAAATGTTTGAGAAAAAGGCCAGGGTTCTCCAGAGAAACAGAACCAAAGAGAACCAACAGAATCAAAAAAATATATATATATAGAAAGAGAAAGACAGAGAGAGAGATTTGTTTCAAGAAATTGGCTCATGTGATTGTGGAGACTTGGTAAACTCCCTCAGGATAGGGGAAGCCAGTGAGTNTTCACCCAAACTCATGTCCATCAAGTCAGTGATGCCATCCAGCCATCTCATCCTCTGTCGTCCCCTTCTCCTCCTGCCCCCAATCCCTCCCAGCATCAGAGTCTTTTCCAATGAGTCAACTCTTCGCATGAGGTGGCCAAAGTATTGGAGTTTCAGCTTTAGATCAGTCCCTTCAAAGAACACCCAGGACCGATCTCCTGTAGAATGGACTGGTTGGATCTCCTTGCAGTCCAAGGGACTCTCAAGAGTCTACTCCAACGTCACAGTTCAAAGGCATCAATTCTTCAGCCCTCAGCCTTCTTCACAGTCCAACTCTTACAACTATACATGACCACTGGAAAAACCATAGCCTTGACTATAGACAGACCTTTGTTGTCCCATGAAGTGATGGGACCAGATGCCATGATCTTAGTTTTCTGAATGTTGAGCTTTAAGCCAACTTTTTCACTCTCTTCTTTCACTTTCATCAAGAGGCTTTTTAGTTCCTCTTCACTTTCTGCCATACGGGTTAGCTGTACTTTTTTCTATGCTTTTATGCCTTGTTGTTAATATTTAATCAATTGTTATTAATAGCTCCTTCTAAAGGGCCCAAGTGCCAGGCTGGCTGGTTAGTGTCCTGTCTCTAATTAAGTCAGTAGCCCGACAGGTTGGCTTATTTTTGCTTCATAGATAAGAAGACACAGAGCAAAAGCTCACCTCGATAGCAAGCAGCTCAGCTAGGTGTCAAGCAAAGTCTGACTCCAAAGCCCAAGCTCGTTATCTGTGAATTATTGTTATGTTTAAAGGTGCGTCACTGTTGTGTGAGGAGGGCCTTGAGAGCAGTGACAGAACGTGTGGTTGGCGCTAGGGCCACATTGCCCGCACCCGTTCGTCCCAGCGGTGGTCATGAGCAAGGTCACGGATGTCAGTCACTCAGCACCCTTGCCCGGTTAACTGGAATGAACAGGACTTTGCTCGCAAGGTTATGAGGATGGTCACAGAAATCAGACATGCCTAAAGGGCTTGGCTAGCACTTGACCCCGAGCCCCAGGATCACAACTGTTCCGCTTGATGTGCCCATTGCCAAAGACACACTCAAGTTGACAGCCTGTGGCTGAAACCCAGCCCTGCTGTGCTGAGCTTCTTCAACAAAAGCTCCCCAGTGGGGGCAATGCTAATCTGACTTGTATCATATTAGTATCTGCACAGTATTTGTTGGCTGTGATTTATAATCATAACCAACACGGGAGAGGGAAGAAAGTTTGCAAAAGACTAAACCCATGAGTCTGTTGTCTACCCTCAATGATGGATACAGCCTGTGTCTCCCAGGGTTGCAGTGAAAAGGAAAAAAAGAGGAAAGAGTCTTTTTCTCCTGAAAACAAAGAAAATAAAGAGGACAGTCAGCAGGCCTGATTGCTCCTACGTTTTACTTTAACTGATCCTCCTCTGTAGTCTGTAACTAAGCTCGCTACTCTCCTTTAGCTCTATGTTAATTACATCCTGTATCTGGTGCTCACCTTTACAGCTCTCTTCAAAGACCACCCCTCATAGTTCTTCTCTTTTTGCATTACAGAAAGACGGAAGCAGTACCATACACAAAAGTCAATGGACCCAGTTACTGGGCTACCTGACATCAGCCCATGACCATTTTTTTCTGAAACAACACAAGAGAAGAATATAAGGTCCTTACACCTTTCTTCCTCATCACCTCCCCTTGACTGTAAGCCCTCATCTTATATAATCCCCCAGACTCCTCTTGGTAAGGGAGCTGTCTCTTATACACATCTACTGGAAATAAAATGCAGAGCGAATGTGACACTCCTCAGAGCAGTAGCTTCTCTCAGAGGAGAGTTCATGACCCCAGTTATGAGCTCCCCATGTCCAAACTACACCATCCCACCATCGCACCCCTCACAAGGACCCAGGAGGGGCCAGGGTCAAAAATAATTGTAATAAAGGAAACAAAGATTTTGTTCTTGCTATCAGATCTTAGTTGGCTCTACACTGCCACTGCATTACATTTAAAGTGTAAAAATGGTCAATTGTTAGAGTCCATTCCATTCACATGCTTGCCATTAAGCCAAACATGTAAGGTTTAACAGGCTTCACTGTCACATTAGAACATCAGATAATACCAGTGAACAACAATGACTCAGAACACCAACATTTAAATAATTTAAAACCTAAGAGATTGTTTACAGAAGGGATAATGGTATTGATTCTTTATAGACATGAAAGAACTTCTTCTTGACTTAAAACATAATCTACTGCTTTGACTTCCTTGGTATCTTAACCATCAATTTTAAGTTTGAGAAGAAACAAGGACACTTACCTTACTGATTAGTTTAGAGGGACAATTCAAATTACTGAGCGCACATCTTGTGGTTTGCACCAAAAAGCTAAAGACACAACTGATAAACCATTAGTCCTAAAACTCTGTGTTGGGTGATGGTAGAAAATCAAGTTTGCAATGGCCTCGACCTTGGAAAGCAACTTACAAACTAGTATCAAATATGACATGTACATGTTACAAAGTAGAATGTAAAATATAACACCGAAAATGCTGCATAGGTGTGAATGTAGTTTAGGAAGGGAAAAAAGGAGGTTAAGGGAGGAGTTATTAGGCTTATGCTAACTTCTAGGACTCATGCAGTGTTCTTTCCTTTGAACCTGTCAGTGTGAAAAAGATAAAATTTCTGCATCAATAGTGTAGTATTCCACAAATACCTTGGAATGTACTTTGAACCTGATCAAGAATATGGGACTTCCCTGATGGTACAGTGGGTGAACATCTACCTGCCAGTGCAGAGGACACGGGTTCAATCCCTGGTCCAGGAAGATCCCACGTGCCACGGAGCAACTAAACCTGTGCACCACAGCTGCTAGGTCCATGTGCTGCAGCTACTGAAGCCTGCACGCCTAGACACGTGCTCCACAAGAGAAGCCTCCACAAGGAGAAGCCTGCACACTGCAGCTAGAGAGGAGATCCTGTTCTCTGCAACTAGATAAAACCCATGTGCAGCAACCAGAAATAAATAAATATATACATAAATTAAAAAGTATAGGGACTGAATTAAAAAAAAAATAAAGATGTATCTGGGGAGGAAGAGGAGACCATCAGTATGGTACCACTCCTGCTCACCCACACCCGAGAGGCCTGGTGCCCAGAGATGCTGCCTCTGTAATATACAAAGTCTTGTGGATTGGAAGAATAGAGATTTTGTGGCTTGATTTTTTGTGTGCATGAAAGTAGTTTCCAAAACTCTTTGTTATTCAGTTCAGTTCAGTTCAGTCGCTCAGTAGTCTTTGCTATCCCATGAATTGCAGCACACCAGGCCTCC
>SJYV01049899.1:103432-173240 GCA_006410875.1 Neotragus pygmaeus | reverse complement strand
GAAGCATCAAGTGAGTCAAAATGACCCTTTCCTCCAAGGATTAGGAAAACTAGTCCTTTGTGTATAATTCGGAATTCCATTTGGTCCCTGTGACTAAGAGAGGTGAAGAGAACGAGACTTTTCAATGTGGACATTCTTAGCATCTCCTTCTAAAAAAGTTAAAAAACTTGAAATTAATAAATCACAAAATTCCCACTGTTTTCAATGATCACATCAGAACTCCTGTAACCATTTAGATTAATTGTTCCTAAGCCTTGGGGTGTTCTCTCCATGTAGTAAAGTCAAGTCTTTTTTTTTTTAGGAATCTTTCCCCTCTTCCCATTTTAATATTTAATGAATCAATTTTTCTATAAACATGAGAACTTGGGTCCAGAAGGAGAGCTCAGCTCCAAGAGGTATTCATCATGACTCAGCATCATCTTAAAAGAGACTCCTCCGAAGACTCAGAGCCATAATTAATTCATGTCTCTCCAAGGCAAATACTGCCTTCATTAGGCCCAGAGAAACACTTGGGGCTGAGTAATGATGCAGCATGTACACCCTGCTGTATTTTAAATGGGTAGACAACACAGACCTGCCATGTACCACAGGGAAACCTGCTTGGTGTTATGTGGCAGCCTGGATGGGAGGGGAGTTTGGGAGAGAACAGACACATGTGTACATGTGGCTGAGTCCCTTCCCTGTTCACCTGGAATTATTACAGCATTGTTAATTGGCTTTACCCCAGTACAAAATAGCAAGTTCTCTTTAAAAAAAAAAAAAAAAGAACACAGTATACTTATATAACATAACAGTCTCACTCTGAAACTATCTTCCTAAAGCCCAGGTTCTGTGCAGGGGGATATTAGCACGATGTTCTACATTCCTTAGCACCAGATTCTTCATTGCCAACAGCCAGTGTCAACCCAGGACATCTAGAGCAGTTTATTCAAGTGAAAGTCCCTGAAAACAAAAAGCAGCAAATCATTCACAGTACTCAGTGGAATATGAACTATAGAGATATAAAAGGGACTTTGGTTCTAGTCACTCACAACTTCTCAATAATTGATGCTCACCTTTATCTTCCATTATTCAGGAACATTCTCTCCTGGTCAAGGACCTGGATCCCACTTAATTCTCAGACCCCATCACACTGAGATGTCTACTTCTCCTTCCAAGACGTCTATTCCAAAATGTAGTCTGTGCCTATAAACTTGTCCAAAGTACAGTTTGTCTATCCAGTTGATTTATGCTAAACTGTGCTTCTCTCTGGCACGTTCTGGAAGACTTGGCTCATGCCTTATAGAAAGGATACAGCTCTCATCTGAGTGTGTCTTTGCTTCCGTAGGAGGACTTGTTTTCCTCTTTCCGCTATGGCAACGGGGGTGGGGTTTTAAGCTCATTTTATTAGGAAACCACTTTTTACTTAGAAGAGGGATTGAGAATGAGTCCTTTGTTTTAGTAGCACTGTGATATATCCTGGCTTCCCAAGTGGTACAGTGATTAATAACTGCCTGCCAATGTAAGAAATGTCAAGAGATGTGGGTTCAATCCCTGGGTTGCGAAGATCCTCTGGAGAAGGACATGGCAACCACTCCAGTACTCTTGCCTGGGAAATCCATGGACAGAGGAGCCTGGCAGGCTACAGTCCATGGGGTCACAAAGAGTCGGGCATGACGAAGCAACAGAACACACTCACATGACGAGCCCTACACGTAGGACTAACACTAGACTCTCTTTCCCTCTCACACACACACTCACGCCAGTACTATTCAAAAACATTGCTGTTTATTTCGAGCTCAATGTCATGTGGGTTAAACACAATTATAAAGCATCTGAGACTTGATGATTATATTTACATTTTGGCTGACCAGATGTATAATGAGACCCATTCACTAGAGGACCCCATGCAACATTATTGCTTCAGCACTACAAAACAGAGCTGCAACCTAACCATGATGAATAACTACTTTTTAGAAACAGGACAACACCATCTGTGCTGAAAAGCAGTTGACTTCTGAGTCAGGGAGATTTTTCAGCAAATTTGAAATTTAAGAATCTGAAATAAAATAGTTGGTCTACATTTACAAGTGACTCATGCTCTGCATTTACTATAATAAATGCATGGCTATGTGCACTATATGCTGCTAAGGGAAAATATTTTGTACAGATACATTATCTTATAAACATTGAAGCAATAATGAGCCATTTCATCCTCAAAGCAAATCTGTTGGAGCGTAAGATACAGAATTCCATAGCTTCAGCCTATACTGTTTCTGTTTGAATATAACACAGAATCCATATTTTCACATCGTACAGAACATATCCCTCACCTCTCTAGGCTCATTTGCACATATCTCCCTTGGGGAGAAAGATAATTTCTGTGGAAGTGTTTTAAAATGCAGGTTTTATTATTATTCAGGGATGGTGGGGCCAACAGGTCAGGAGACATTGTCCTTGACAAGACGGTTTGCTCCTCACGGCTCCAAGAGGAGGGGGCCCCTGCCACACGACCGCAGGGCTCTGAGGGTGTGGCCAGAGGGGCCAGGAGCAGGGACTGGGGAGGCAGAGGGAGTAGGGGTACGTGGGTAAGAGACCGCATTGGAAGGGCAAGTAGATTTAGGATTGGTACTTTGAATAATTTCTGTGGGTTCAGGGGAGAAGAGGCTGGTAGATGCCTGGCCCCGTAATTAAGGCAGGGGGAGAGAGACCAGGCATATAAAGGCTCAAGAAAGAGGCGGTTTGCAGGGTGGGCTCTGAGTTGATTGGTTTGCATACAAAAAGGCATACCCTCAGACACGTCCCTCAAAGAGTCTAGGAAGAGCTACCCGTGGCTGGGCCCGGGGTAGCAGTCAGTTCCTACAGGACCTTAAGGCCCCAGATGTCAACGGATCAGGAAAAAAGGCTTGTTTAACACACTAAGAAAGCATGAGTGTCTGAACCAATGCCTATAAGGACTGCATGATTTCAGAGCCTTGGGGAATAAGACTTCCAGGGATTTTAGTGAAAAGCAAATGGAAATAGAATACAAGCCCACAGCCAGGGAGGCACTGGGGGAGGAACATAGAACAAACTGGCAATTCAGGACAGTATGCATGCATGCATGCTTAGTCCCTTCAGGCGTGTCTGAGTCTTTGCAACCCCAAAGACTATAGCCCACCAGGCTCCTCTGCCCATGGGATTTCCCAGGCAAGAATACTGGAGTGGGTTGCCATTAAGTGTCCCTATAATGGGACAGTCTAGAATCTCTTACACTCAAGAATATTCATGTAGATTCATACCAAAGGTCAGTGCATCAGAAGCCACAAAAATATCAAATATTGGGGAATAAAAAATTTCATTTTCTATCACTGTCTCATAACAATAAAAGAAGTAAAGATGAGTCATGAATAAAAGACAGTAATCCAACTTGCTGTTGTCATTGTTTAGTTGCAAAGACATGTCCAACTCTTTGCAACCACATGGACTGCAGCCCACTAGGATCTTTTGTCCATGGGATTCTCCAGGCAAGAATACTGGAGTGGGCTGCCATTTCCTTCTCCAGGAGAAATTCCTAACCCAAAGATTGAACCCATGTCTCCTGCTTGTCAGGAGGATTCTTTACCACTGAGCCATGAGGGAAAGACTGGTGATCAAATACCATCTGTTCAAATACAGATAATGCTGAAATTAATTTTAAGGCTTTCTTCATCAGAAACTAAATAGTGTGGAAGGACTTTTCTAGAATTGCAGCTAGACTCATGTGGCCCAGTAACCAGCATCAGGAGGAGAAGCCTGGGTGGGATGGAGTGTGGAGGACGCCTGGCAGGTGAGGCCCAGCTCTGCTGTCAGGCTGTGTAGACTCTACTGAGTTCCTGAACTGCTGTGTGGCCACTTGAAAGTTAGGAGCAGCTCTGATCTTCAGCTTCCACAGCAATTAAATATGGGTCCCGAGAGCCTTGCTTTATAAGATGGTGAAAAGTGAAGTTGCTCAGTCGTGTCCGACTCTTTGCAACCCCATGAACTGCAGCCTACCAGGGTCCTCTGTCCATGGGATTTTCCAGGCAAGAATACTGGAGTGGGGTGCCATTTCCTTCTCCAGGGTATCTTCCCAACCCAGGGATCGAACTCTGGGTCTCCCGCATTGTGGTCAGACGCTTTACCATCTGAGCCACCAGGGAAGCCCTTAGAGATTTATTTATACCAAGAGTACGTGATTAGCATAAAACCAAATCTCTTGAAGTGGCTTCAGTTGTTCAGGGACAGGCTGACTTCTGCTAACCTGCTCACACATCAGGAGTCCGACTTAAGAACTTCTTGCACAGAGGTATGATGTGGCCACGCAGAGTCCATACCAGGTGATGATGCGCTGCAGGTGCTCGTTCCGCAGGGTGACTCTGGTCTGCCCTCCGACGGGCCCTCCAGGGACTGTGCTCTTGAAGTCAGCATCGATGAAGATGGGCTCTGCACCTGCGATGGTGATGAGGGTTAAATACAACCACACACATGCTTTGCTGAAAGCAGTATCTCACACACATCATATGCTAAATAAGCTTCAGCTCCCTTTATAGGACAATAATGTAATTCTAGAACCCTGAGGAGATTGTGTGTCTCTCTAGCTGCTCTTCTGGTGATTCTGTCCTGTGATGAGCAGATTAACTAATGAGGAAGGGGCCACGGGGAAAGTTAGTGAACTGTCCCAATGTCAAAGGGAAGAGTGCTACAGGATCTGAACCAGAAAGAGGGGAGAGCCAAGCACGCCCACCAGCTCAGCAGAGCACGTGGGATCTCCTCCAATGGTTCCTCCCCGCTGAGAGAAGCTGAGTATCTCCAAGAACAAGGAAGAAGAGAAAACTGTGAAAGCTGGTCCCAGGGGCCATCTATGGATCTGGCGTGTAAAGGTGCATTTCCTAGTTTTCATAGAGAAGCCGAAGTGGTGAGTTTTGGGGGAAGAAATTCTGCTTGTTCATGAGGTCGAGACAACTTCTGCCATCCTGGGGATGGTGCTGCTGCCGTGAGCCATGCCTCTTTGTTATCTTTCTAATGATTACTCTTTTCCCTTAGTACCGTGAAGTTATTTAACATTTCACTATCTCCAAGTAGGATCTGTAGTACAACTTAAGGCTTTTCTGTTTGTTTCTGTCAGTATACAAAACGGTGCCTCATCGTAGAGCAGGTGGAATGTAACTTTCAGTGAAATGTAATTGACTGGTGTGACCCATAAACAAAACCAGTTTACGAAATTAGGAAGCTGGAACTTCATCCACATGTCCCCTGCAGACTTGTATCATGATGGGTTCACAACATGCTATCAGGGCTTAGTGGGTCAGTGGGTAAAGATCTGCCTGCCAATGCAGGGGACACAGGTTCAAACCCTGGTCCGGGAAGATTCAACACACGTTGGGGCAATGAAGCCTGGGTACTGAAGCCCACATGCCTTGGAGTCTGGCTCTGCAACGAGAGAAGTCTGAGCCTCTCAGCTGGAGAGTAGCCCCTGCTAGCGGCAACTAGAGAAAGTCTGCATCAGCAACAGAGACCCAAGGCAGGCAAAAATATATATTCTTTTAATTAAAAAATAAAAGTCAACAGCTTTGATCTTCAAAGTAAAGGTTGGAAGAAATTATGTGTGAAACATATATCTGACAAAGGATTTATACCTACAGTTGACAATTCTCACAATGCAATAATAATAAGAAAAAAACAACCCAGTTGAAAAGTGGGCAAAACGTTTGAACAGACCCTTCACTAGAAGTGATACACAGATGGCAGATAAACAAATGAAAAGGTCCTGAAGATTATTGGTGGTTAGGGAGATGCAATTCAATACCAGTATGGGATTCCCCCACATATCCCCAGAAGGGTTACAATGTAAAAGGCTGACTCTGTCAAGTATTGGCAAGGGTATGGAGCAGCTGACACATCCCACGTTGCTGGCAGGGATGTGAAATGGTAAAATGAGGCCAGTTTGGCAAGCAATTTGGTGGTCTATTTTAAAATTAAACATATATGTCCATATCACTTGGTAATTCCCCCTCCCTGGTAATGACCCAAAAGAAATGATAGCAGACTCCTACACAAAGGCTTGTACACCAGTGCCTATGGCAGCTTTATTTGTACTAACCAAAACCTGGAAACAACCCAACATCCATCAACAAGTGATGCTCATACAAGGGAAAATTGCTCAGTAATAAAAAGAAGAATTTTCAATACATGCTAAGACGTGGTTGAATCTCAAAATCAGAATGTTCGGTAAGAGAAGCCAGCAAAAATAGTGTACATAGCACATTACTTCATTTGTATAAAATTCTAGAAAATGTAAACAAGAGTAGGCCACTCTTTCTGTTGGGTAGGTGGGAGGAGGTGGGGTAGGAGAGAGGGCTCAGGAAAAGTCTTGGGGTGATGGACACCCCACTGAGTTCTTGTTGCACACAGATCAGAGCTCATCAGTACACAGTATCAATAAGTGCAGTTTGCTGTGCTTTAATTACGCCTTAATAAGGCTTAAGAAAGAAAAAAAAAGAGAGTGCTAACAGAATGGCAAAAAAATCAAACATACTTTGTCCTATTTAAGTCTTAAATATTTATGATAAAGTATTACGACATTCAAATTTGAAGGTAGAGTCATTTGAAATACTGAGCTCAGAGGTACTTCTGTACATTTTGGTGTCCTAAAAAAAAAAAAAAGAATAAATTTATTTCAAATCTACCCTATGTTTAAGAAAGCCTTTTTATGAAATGGAGAAAGGCCACGTGATCTAACTGGAATCTATTAATCCCTGACTACATAGGGAAAAAAATCCTGGGAAATATATCAAGTTTATTCTTTAGGGAAATTATTCATTCTCTTCTAACCTTTTATCGAGGTATAACTGATGCACAGCAGTTCTGGGGATCTAGTGTAGCACATGGTGGCTGCAAGTAATACTGCATTGTGCGCTCGAAAGTTATTGAGTAGAATTGATGTGTTCTCCTAACATTTCAAGCAGGGAATCAGTATGAGGTAGGAAGGGTGGCTTAGGTCTCTGCAATCCAGGGCTCTGGGGCCATCATGTGGCGAGGAGGGTGAGGAGATAGACGCTCATGTATCTGTTCCAGGAAGAGCACGATAAAGACAGAGAATGCTGTGGGGAGTGGTGGGCATCCAAACCTTGGGGGTCTTCTGTAAGACTGGGGGGCTTCCCAGGTGGNGCACAGGACAGTCCCTCCTGTCTCCAAGAGGACCCCAGGGGCAGGTCCCTGCAGTCTAGATGCTCAGGGTCCCTCCAGGGACCTGCCCAGCTGCCAGCCACTCTCCCTGCCTGCCTCCTCCATTTGCCCTCCCCCATCTGCCCCCCTCCACTTCCTGGCTGCCTTTCTTCCAGCTCCCCGACACCCCTCCGGGCCTCCCCCCAGCACAGCACCCACACAAACCTCACTTGCTTTGTCCACACTCACATCCTTCCTTCCCATGGCCTCCGTCTGGCTAGGGCGTCCCCAGCCCTTACCCGTCCCCTAGTCACAGGTCACATCACCCTCCTGGGAGCCAGCTTGAAGCCCCAGGGCCCCAGCTGGACCCCCAAACTCACTACCACTCAGCATGGTCCTCTTCCTGAGCTGCAGACCCAGAGGCAGCGGCAGAGACTGGGCAACACCTGCAGCCAGCAGGCTGCAAGTACAGCAGGCCAGCAGGAGGCGGAGGAGGTCAAGGCCCAGGTAGAGGCCTGAGGCCAAGGCCTTGAACAAGGTCCCACGATCCCAGAAAACAGGCTGGCATGTGGCTGGGAGCAGAACAAGAGGCGACAGCTCCCCCTGCTTCAGCCCCTGAAAGCTGGGGACGCAGGAAGCTTGTCGAGCCCCCTGGGGGGGATGTGCACGCACATGTGCGTGTGTCTACACACGCTTACACAGTACTGAAGAGACAGGAGTCAGGGAACAGTGAATCTAAAGGCGCTCTTAGGAACTCATAAACACAGCCTAGAACCAGCCTCCTCCAGGGAAGATTCCAGGAGCCTATCTCAGGGAAAGAAATCTGAGTACCACTTGCTAATAAGACTGGAGTCATTCCTGGAACGTCACCAGGACATAGCTAACAAGATACGAAAACAAACTCCCATCACAGGGCCTCGCTTTCAAAATGGAGAGCGAAGAGCGGATTAATTACAGCCCTAGGGTGGAATGTTCTAGAAAAAGAGTTTCAGCACCAGCTGCACCAGCCTCTCCTCAGAATGCTAGAGGTGGGAAGGGAGAGGGGTGCGGGGGCTTCTGGTCAACCAGTCAGGGTCTCTGGAGGGGAGTGATAAATTGCTGTGTGTCTCTCTCCCTATCCCACCTGCCCCTTTCCATTTCATATTTCGGTGGAAAATTCTGCTCAGGTAATCCATCATCCTTCCTACTCATTTCATTTATACCAAACGGGCTTCTAATTCTCCTGCTCACCTGGGAAAGCTCACACTGCTTGAAAGAGGTCCTGTTGTCTTCTATAACTCCCAGTCTCTAGAAGAAAGTCTATACACTGTTGTATGGCAGAAACCAACACTACATTGTAAAGCAATTATCCTTCAATTAAAAATAAAAATAAATAGAAAAAGAAAGTCTGTAAAACGCATTTATCAAAAAGTAGGAGCTGACAGAGAATCCTAGCATTTCCTTGCTGTTTACATTTATCTTGTTCACGTGGTTCTCAGTGAGCGGGGAAGCTCGCTGCTCACCATGGCCGGAGCATGGCATGTTTTTCCACGTGCATATTTCATCACCTGAAATTCCCACTTGCATCTGACTCACCTTACTTTAGATATGTCCTTTTTTTTTCTAGTTGCCTGATTTTAAAAAAGAAAAAAAAAATCAGAGGATAAGTTTTAAAAAGCAAGTTTCTGAACCTTACACTGAGGTCGGACTCTTGGAGGCAGAGTGGGAGACAGAAGCGGGGCACCTCCTGCCCCAGAAGTGACAGCCGTGGGAACAAAGGTTTCTGTGTACGGCTCCGGGGCAGGAACCTGGGGAAGTGAGTGTGTTCCAGCCTGGGAGGCCAGGTCAGGTGAGGCTCACTGCCCGCTGGGGACTGGGCGTGGGGCCCTCAGGCTCGCAAGCGAGAGCTGGGATCCTCCCCTTTCTGGGCAGAGCTGAGGCTCTGACAGACAAGCAGGGGGGACCCTGCCCTTCACCTCTGTTCCGTGAGTGCTGGCTTACTGAAGACGCTGTTTTGGGGTTAACTTTTTATTTTGTGGTGGGGTACAGCCAGTTAATAAAGACTGTTGTGATAGTTTCAAGTGAACAGTAAAGGGACTCACCCAGACATATTCACACATCCATTCTCCCCGCTCCCAGCAGGCTGCCACCTGACACTGAGCAGAGTTCCCTGTGCTACACAGTAAGCCCTTGTTGGCATCTACTTTAAATATGGCAGGGTGTACATGCTTTCCCCAGATGCCCTAACTGTCCCTTCCTCCCAGAAGATGCTATTTTGAATATTGGTACTTAACCAAGTCCTCAGCAACCTGCAATTCAGAAGACGCCGGTTCGATTCCTGGGTTGGGAAGATCCGCTGAAGAAGGGATATGCTACGCACTCCAGTATTCTTGGGCTTCCCTTGTGGCTCAGCTGGTAAAGAATCCGCCCACAATGTGGGAGACCTGGGTTTGATCCCTGGGGAGGGAAGATCCCCTGGAGAAAAGAAAGGTACCCACTGCAGTATTCTGGCCTGGAGAATGCCAGGGACTGTATAGTCCACGGGGTTGCAAAGAGTCGGACACAACTGAGTGACTTAAAGAAAAAATTAAAACCGAGTCCTCAGCAACCCCCATGGCTAGACAAACTACCTTCATGTTTCTAGTGACTAGAAAAGTTTTGCCTTCTTTGCTAAGGGACTCCACCTTCAGGCTGTTTTCTGCCCTTCCTACTGGGTCTAAACTGTGAGCTGGCAGGTATTCTTAGCCCCTCAGAACTTGGCAGGGGAAGGAGCACCCTTGAGGGGCTTCAAGTCCTGTGAGTTAATAATTCTGAGTCAGAGCATGCTAAAGGGCATGGAACAGATTGCATGGGACTAACCAGAGTTCCCAAAGTTTCTTCCTTCCAGAATCTCTGGGACAGAGGACATAGAAGGCACCAAACCAGTGTAATAAAAATTTGAAAAACAGACCAACCGGATCCAAGGAAAAACCCTGAAATACATGCTTATTATCTGGCATTTTATCTGCCACAAAGAACGTCTAAATGCTAAGGTCCTCATTGTAACTGAGAGGAAAGGAGCCCAACACTCTCCATAAGGAGGAGCCCCGGAGGATAGAAATCAGTTCTATGAACAAAACATTCCTGAAGGGCTTCATCCTCTCTTCATTTACATTCACTATTGTATCTCTGTTGGCAACCAAGAAAATCCAATTTACAGAGGGCATTAGGAGGCGGTGTTAGGAAATACCACCATAGAGTTCAGAAAAATACCAAGAAAAACTCAAGTAATTGGTTTCACAAGCTGTTTTATTCGTTGGTTGTTTGGATCGACACTTAATGACATTCAGAAGTTTCAGAGGCAGACTTGAGGAACCTGAGGAAACGGCGACTATTTTAAACATTTTTGGTGGTTGTCACAAGCAAACGTAAGGAATGTTGCATTTTTGCTTTCTCTCTCTGCCTTTCTGTATGTCTCTCCTTCTTTGTGTGTCTCTGTCTCTCTGCCCGCATCTCTTAGCTCCCTCTGTCTTCACAGCTCAAACTGTCTCCCCCTGATGACTCAATGACTCCAGAAACGATCCTTCCAGTGGGCTCTGGGATTAAAGGCTGGAGTGCGGGAGTCTTGAGGGCTGGGCTGTGTCCTCTGCCCCTGGTGACCTGGACAGAGGGAAGGTCCCTACAAGACCTGGAGTGCAGCTCCTATGACCAGCTTCCCACCAGGGCCTGGGGCGGAGGGAGGAACAGAGAAGCGTACCGCATGGCAGAAGGGNAGGAATGTTGCATTTTTGCTTTCTCTCTCTGCCTTTCTGTATGTCTCTCCTTCTTTGTGTGTCTCTGTCTCTCTGCCCGCATCTCTTAGCTCCCTCTGTCTTCACAGCTCAAACTGTCTCCCCCTGATGACTCAATGACTCCAGAAACGATCCTTCCAGTGGGCTCTGGGATTAAAGGCTGGAGTGCGGGAGTCTTGAGGGCTGGGCTGTGTCCTCTGCCCCTGGTGACCTGGACAGAGGGAAGGTCCCTACAAGACCTGGAGTGCAGCTCCTATGACCAGCTTCCCACCAGGGCCTGGGGCGGAGGGAGGAACAGAGAAGCGTACCGCATGGCAGAAGGGACTCAGAACAAGCCAGGTGAGAAATGATCAGCCCTGTCTGCTGCAGAGGTACCTCATTTGCCGAAATATGGCTCTAAGAGGATGGCCCATTCTGGTAATAAGGTTTTATAGACTCAATAATAGTCTGCCCCAGGCAGGATCACAGGACCACATCATCAATGGAGGGAGAGCTGGCACTCTGAATGATGCTTTCCAAACAGCATCGCGGGGTGGAGGTTCAGGGAGACTCCCCCAGACACAGGACTGAAACCCCAGGAACTGGCTCTCAGTCCCCATCTGGCCTGGGTCTGGCTTAGGCTCTGAGCTCAGATGGGGCCACAGGGCTGAACAAGGAGCAGCCAGAGGGAGGCCGCTCAGGAGGACTCAACTTTCTGCCCCTGGGACCTGGGGCCAGACTCATCCTCTGCCCTCTGTCCGCTCGAGTCACCAGGCTTGGGAGTTCCCTAAACTATGCAACACGCAGGGGTTGTGTGCGTACATGTGTATGTCTGGGTGAAGGAGGAGGTGTGTAGTTTATATGGGAATCTCAGACATTTTATTCACCAAAAAAGCTCAAAACCCCTGCTACAAGCCAGCACTGCCACTGCCACACGCATGGTCCTTGTGGGCCCGTCTGCAAACTGAAAAAGCACTATAGTTCATGGCTGTGGTTTTGGGTTTTTCGGCATGTTTGCCCTTGACTGCTGGCCAAGAACCACTTCAGTTCTGATGTGGGAGGAAGGGTGCTTTAAGATCCGTCATTACAAACTTGAACATGTAAAATGCCACTGGGGACACAGGGCTGTGTGTGGACAACAGCATTCACAACTAAAACACAGAACGAATGCATTTAAGCTGACTGACTTACCAGGATTCTCCAGTGAAGCAGAACCAGCGGACTTGTATATTGATACATCTGATAACATCTAGGGAGAGAGAAAGACCACAAGCTCACCTTTACTCAGATCCTCGATGGGCTGGCTAAGGCCCCCCCACCCCCACAGGGAGAGGGGATCTGCTTCGCTCAGTTCACTGATTCAATTGTTAATCTCATTGGAAAGATTCAAATGTTAATCTCATTGGAAAGATCTTCACAGTCACATCCAGACACAATGCTTTGCCAACTATCTGGGCACCGATGATACGGCCAAGTTAACACATAAAATTAACCATCACTTGGGAAGACTGCCAAAATCATAATCTCCTTTCCTTACTGGGAAATCCCTATGTAACTCATTTTTCAAAAGAACCATCCATTTCTCCTTTCCTCTGTTTTCCTGAAGTAACTCGGCAATTACGAAGATCAGTTTATTCCACCTTATCACAACCTGTGCTCTCCTGTTGCAGTAAAAGTGTTGGAAGTCTGAGGAACTCTCCGTGAACCAGCTTTCAACACCGCTTGGAGAAGGAAATAGTTGTTCTCTAAGACGGTCCAGTTCACATCACCAGTGACATTTCCCGGAGGAGTTAAACTCTTAATGGCCACATACTCTGCAGAAATAAATGAGTCTGGCTTTCTTTCCATTTTTTTCCCCCAGTGTCTGGATATTGACTCTAATTGGTCCAGGACAACATGGCTCTGTGTCAAGGTCTTGGAAAGCATCCAATTGTTTTATATATAATTTAAAGTTTATCTGCTGGACATAAAGCAGAATTATTTTTAAGTTTGGACAAGGACACTGAAAGACAACTATACAGCGGGGGAGGGACAGGGGTTGAAGGTAGCATTTCCTTGTTTAGCAAGCCATTTCATTTAATCTTCAACTTTCCCAAGTCTAGGGGAGAAGGGGCGACAAGATGAGGCACCAGGAAAATGGCAGATGATGGTGGAGCTGTGGTTGTAGATTAGCTCGAAATTGGCTCAGGGGCGGGGACAGACGGGAGTTGCTAAGATGAGGGATCAGAGGAGAATCGGGACCTCGGGCACCTCTGCAGCCTCTGAGACCCCAAGCAGAGGGCCCAGCAAAACCCGCCTGCACGCCCTCTCTGGGATGATAAACATGTAATATAAGTGGTCATATAAGCCACAGACGCTCGGGGTAATTTTTTAGGCAGCAGTGGAGAACCAGCACATTGGAGGTAAGCTGTGACCTCAACATGGCATGTGATTCTCCCTCTTGTATCAGAGAAGCCTCTTCTAAGGCCAAACAACCAAAAATACACACACACACACACACACACACACACACACACAACCCACCACCAGCTGAAGAAATACTAAAATAAACACACTGCAAAAGAAAAAGAAGGGAGAGATGGCTGTGTCTTTCCATAGACTCTGTGCAGGCTAAGTCACGTCCAACTCTTTGCAACGCTATGGACTGTAGCCCACCAGACTTGTTTGTGGGATTCTCCAGGCAAAAATACTGGAGAGGGTGCCATGCCATTTTCCAGGGGATCTTCCCAACTCAGGGATGGAACTAGAGTCTCTTATAGCTCCTGCATTGGCAGAGGGGTTCTTTACCACTGCACAGTGTGGGAAGTCCCATAATAAGCAGAAGGAAAATAAAATATCTAAATTTACATATGCATGTGTGCGCACGCATACACACAGTTTAATGGTATTTGACTTTCTTTCTTCATTTATTAACATATCCTAAATACACTTCCATGTAAATGGACATTTGTCTTCATAATCATATCAGCAATAGAAGGCCATGTGTATATTTGCATCAAAATGTACTTAACCCATTGTTTGGATTCTTAGTTTGCATCTATTATTTTTTACTGGGTTGGCCAAAAAGTTCATTCAGGTTTTTCCATACCATCTTACAAACTGGCCAACTCAATACATTACAGACAACTCAATGATAAATGGCCAATCCCCTAAATTACAAAAATGTCAATTTTATAAGAATATAAAGACTTTGGGGCTAAAATTCAAAGTGCAGAATGCTCAGAAAGGGATGGATGATTCTGGAGCACAAATCCTGGAGAGGGAAAATCTTTGGCTGGAGAAGCAGGAACCTGGCTCCACTCTCCGGGCCAGGACAGTTCAGGGCGGCCTCCTGATGCCCAATATCTTCTCAGCAACGCTGCTCAGTTTCACTCTGCGGAGCAGGTGCGCTCAGACTCCGCAGTCATCAGAATGCGCTGTGACTTGTTGAAAATACATCTTTCCAAGCAGCATTCCCAGAAACTGGGCTTCTGCGGTTCTGGTGGAGCAGGAAAAACCAGGCCAGGTGATTCAAATGACCACGGGGGGTTTAGAAGTTGCTCCATCACTTCTGGTCCAGGGTAGAGATCAGAAGTCTGGCCTTGTTCATGGCAGGTATTTGCATCTTTTCTGCAAAAAAACTGTGATGCTCAGAGAGAGGACAGGAGGATAAGGGAAGTGCCAGATAGAAGTGCATAGCGCACACATCGCTCTGTCCAGGGCACCCAGGAGTAAACCACTGTCAGGCTGCTCTGGGTGGACGGGGCGGCCTTGACTTAACCTCTTTTCCCTGTGTCCATTTGACCCACATCTGCTGCGCAAGTAGTAAGGGGATACCGTGCGGTCCCCACAAGGGACTGATGATGCGGCCGCTTATGAAACTCTTTTCTGGGGGTGACCATACCCCAAGCTCAGCACTGTACGCTCCGAAAGACTGCGCATCCGTCTGCACCCCGCGGCATGAACCGACAGGGACCAAGCTCCCTGTTCATCCATCACCCAGAGGACCAGACACTAGCGCATCGGTCCGGGAGTGCCCGGCGGGGCAGCGAACATCCGGCCGGCGACCCCGGACACCGCGGCTTGTGTCTTATCGCCTCGTAAGGACCTTCCTGCCCTTCCCCCGCCCCTTCCCTTCCAGCGCCCAGCCCGGCGCCAGCGGTGGCCAGAGTCCCCGCGCGTCCTCCACGACCTCAGTCCGCCTCCTCGTCTAGCGGCCAGAGCCACTGTGGGGACGGAGCCGGCGCTTCTTCCTCGCCCGCAGGCGACGCCCACCGACTCCACGATCCGGAGGCCGGAGGAAAGGCTGGGGATCCCGGGCTCCCAGGAACGCTGTGGTAACGGGCGCGCGCCTCGGCGACGGTTCGGGCCCCCCAACCGCCAGCGACCCGGTGCCCCACGTGCNTGTCTGCAATGCCAGAGACCAGGGTTCGATCCCTGGGTTGGGAAGATCCCCTGGAGAAGGAAATGGCAGCCCACTCCAGTATTCTTGCCTCGAAAATCCCACGGACCGCGGAGCCTGGTAGGTTACCGTCCATGGGGTCGCAAAGAGTCGGACATGACTGAGCCACTTCACTTCACTTTCAATAACACTTAAAGGGAAAATAAATGCTGTCCCATATGTATGTGTATGTCATATGTATACATATACAGTGTATTATTGTAACTATTTGGCATTAATTATAAATCTTAAGGAAAATACTCAAGAGGTAGGTAGATTATATGTGGGTGCCATGAGGAACCAAATTGAATGGGGCATGTGTGTGTGTGTTCTAATGACTACAAAGTCTACATCTAAAGCTCACCTTTTCCATTCGAGTCACAGATTTGTGCATTCAACTGCCTATTGGACATATTCTCACCCAACATGTCTTCAACTGAGCTCACATTCCCCTTAAACTCTTCCCCACCAAACCTGGTCCTCCTGAAAGTTCCAGTTCAGTAAATAGCATCAGCACAGACCCAGCCATCTAAGTGAAAAACAGGAACAGCATCCTTCATTCACTGCCCACCTTGTCTTTTACATCATTTCAGTCATCAAATCCTGACCTTAATTCTGCTGACCTGACCCATCAAATTCTACTACTTTATTACCCATTGAACATGTCCAGATGTTTCCATCCCAGGTGGCACCATGCCATGTGGCAACCCAATAAATGAAATCCTTTGCTACTATTGAGCTTTGCCTTTTATGATGGGAGAAGGGGACATAGTACTTAGAAAACAGAGAGAAGGTCAGCTACTTTCATTTAGTGGAGAAGGAATTCTAACTGGCTCTTTTTAAACTAAGCCTATGAGTTACCTTGGTGGACAAGAGAAGAGCATTCTGGGTAATCAAAACAGTGTAAGTTGTGATGGTTTGAGAATGCATATACCAAATACAAATACTTGTACATGCCTGTTCATAGCAATTTTGTTCATAATAGCCAAAAGGTCAAAGTCACTCAGTTGTGTCTGACTCTTTGTGACCCCATGGACTATGTAGTCCATGGAATTCTCCAGGCCAAAATACTGGAGTGGGTAGCCATTCCCTTCACTGGGGGATATTCCCAACCCCGGGATCGAACCCAGGTCTCCCACATTGCAGGCAGATTGTTTAGTACCTGAGCCATCAGGGAAGCCCAAGAATACTGGAGTGGGTAGCCTATCCCTTCTCCAGCCTATCTTCCTAATTCAAGAATCGAACCAAGGTCTCCTGCATTGCAGGCAGAGTCTGCAGCCAAAAGGTGGCAACAACCCAATGTCCATCAATAGATAAATGGATAAACAAATTGTGGTATATACATACAATAGAATATTATTCAACCATAAAAAGGAATGAAGTGCTGATAGATGCTATTATGTGAGTGAACTTTGAAAATGATGTTTTTAAACAATGCTAAGTGTAAAGCCAGACACAAAGGTCACATATGGTATGATTCCACATATAGAATATTATCCATAGAGACAGAAAGCTGATTGATAGTTCCTAGAGACCAGGGGAGAGAGAAATAGGAAGTAATTTCTTAATGAGTACAGGGTTTCCTCTTGGGATCATGGAAATATTTTGAAATGTGATAGAGATGGTGATTGTATAACATTATGAATACTAATTGCCAGTGATTTGTTTACATGAAAATGGTTAATTTCATGCTACATGAATTCTACTATAATTAAAAAATATTTTTTATTTATGGGGATAAGGGAGAAGTAGTTAGAAATAATTGTGAGAAAGTAAGCAAAAAAATAGTCTAAGAAGGACCATAGCTGTAGATGATGAATGATCTTTGGGATATATCCAAACTCTCATTCTTATGGATTATGGATACAATATTAAAGCCAAAAGATATGTAGATATAGTCTCTTACCTGACTAGGGTAAGATCTATGGTTCTTGATTCCTCTTGAAGTCCCAACATTGATCGAATCCTCTTTAGAATATGGTTTCCAGACATACTCATCATTGTACTGTGTTTGATTAGGAATAGGATCACCAAGTGAATATGTATATCCTAGCCTTCTGGTACTTTTCTGACTATAAGAAAAGAGTAGAAACCAAACTAAGATTTTAACAAATTTCACAACAGTACACATGTCAAACAATTTTTCAAAGACTGGCTGGCTTAAGGCTTGATGCCAGAAATAATTCAATATCTAGGTTTCCCTGAAACAAAACAATCCTCTATCTTAGGATGGCTCTTAACAAAAGTATGGGAGTCCTAATATGAAATCTAAAAGAATAATCTGAAATTCATTAAATTTTTAAATTAATTTTTTTTNGGATATTCCCAATCCCCAGGGGGGTTTGTGAGTAATGAATGAGAATGTTTGGCATTGAACTCTGCAAATGCAGGCAACAACCTTTGTTATAATAGCACTGAGTCATGGACTGCCCACTCTCTCTGCAAGAGTGCTGGTAGTGAAAGGAGCTGTTTCTGCACAGGCTGTGGCTTGGACTCTCACTCTGTGTTTTCTGCCTAGTTTTAACTCTGAACCCCCCTTCTCCTTCCCTAGTTCCCATATTTGAATATTCTTAAGTAGCAGTGACCATACAGGTTATCTGTGTGAGCAGCCTGTTTACTTTGAGGTTTGGTCAATAAAGAAGCCTCCTTAAACTTGGCCATTTAACCCACCCCCACCCCATTCTATCTCACTATAAACACATATATGCTTGCATGAGCACAGGTATTCTTTTACCCTCTCATGATTTTTGCTAATGGCTAATAAAAAATTAGATTCTTACTGAAGGACCTGCCTTTCTGCCATCGATCCTCTGTTCTCCCCAGCTCTCCAATGAAGCCAAAAGGCAGAGATGTGACAGAGGACGAGAGGGAACCGGGAACTGGGGATCAGAAATTAAGAATCTACCTTCCCTGCCTTCAAGGGCTGTAAGAGAAGTGAAAGCAGAGTGTTCCAGAAAGTTCCTACTGTGACAGTGTGGGGAATGGCTTAGAGATGATATTTGAGTGACTAATACGAAAAGGTTGGGGGGTAGGTGTCTGCATTTTACAGGTAAGGAGATCCGTTTTAGGAACAGCCCCAGAGTCACACCCACTCACTGGACAGGCCAAGACAAACAGGCCTCCGGTGAAAGACAAACAAGACATGTGGGCTCTTTATCTTTTATCCAGGACTTCATGAGATTGCAAATGTCTGAGTGCTAGAAGTGAAAAGAGCAGATCATCACTTTTTTTTTTTTAACGTGAAAGGTCCTTGNCCTGCCGCCCAGGGCCCCCTGCCCCCGGAGCTCCCCTCAATCCGGCGCCCGCAGCCCCGCCCGCGCCACCGCCCCCGCGTCCCCGCGCCCGCCCCAGGCCGCCGATTGGCGCGCGCCGCGCGGGCGTGGCCGGCGGTTCCCGTGGCGGCGGCGCGGGCGGGGCGCAGTGACTACCGAGCGCCCTCCAGAGCGCGGTCTCCGGCCTGTTCACGATGGACGGCCACGACAGCCCTCAGACCCCCAAGGGCTCCCTCCGAAAGTTCCTGGAGCAACTCTCCGGGGCCGGCAAGGCCATCGGCGTGCTGACCAGCGGCGGGGATGCCCAAGGTGCGCCGCCGGATCCCCGGTCCCGGGCTGGGGGCTCAGGGAGGGGACCAATGAGAAGGGGTGTGGGGGTGCCAGGGAGAAGGGACGCCAGACAAAGGATGAGGTGTCAGGGAGAAGGGATGGGGGGGTCCGAGAGGAGCAAGGAAGAAAGGGGTACCAGGGGTAAGTGACGGTGGGGAGAAGCCCGGCGCCCGGGAACCTCGGAGGTGCTTTCCCAGGGCCGGAGCCGGTGCGGCAGCCTCGGAAGGAGTCACTGCGGGACCCGCGCGGAGAGCGCGGGGGTCCCTTACCCGGGAGGTCAATTTTCCACCTCCACGTTTATTTCCTAAATTACGAGTGGCGACAGGGTCGCCTGGACTTCTTTCGGAGGTCCCTCCGCTTCCACGAGGCGGGATGAAGCCGGACGCCCCTCCAAGGCTTAGCTACAGCGCGGCCACTTCCGATGCCGCTGCGGCCGCCCTGGCTCCGTCCCAGACGCCCCACACCTGGGGTCGCGAGGAAGACCGCTGCGTCCCCGCGACGCGTCTGCAGCCCCACTGCCCCCGCGCGGCGCGGGCGGGGTCCCCGCTGCTGTCCTGCGGCGCGCGGCGGCGAACGCACGGGATCCCTGCCCGGGTAGCCGGGCCACCCGGCACTGCCTCGCGTTTCCGCTGGGAGATTTTAAAAACGGTTTTCCGCCGCCCTCATCTCCTGTCTCCTTCCGGCTCGTCACCAAACCGAAAACCGAAGCGGGTCACTAGGCCCTCCTCGCCAGCCTCCCCTGGATGGGAAGGACCAGGAAGCGGGGACTCCGGGGTGTTG
This sequence comes from Neotragus pygmaeus, assembly GCA_006410875.1. Taxonomy (NCBI): domain Eukaryota; kingdom Metazoa; phylum Chordata; class Mammalia; order Artiodactyla; family Bovidae; genus Neotragus; species Neotragus pygmaeus. The sequence continues at coordinate 153,567 of SJYV01049899.1, read as the reverse complement.
CCAGCGCCGAGAGAGCGGTCTCGGGCGCCGCCCTCCACCCGCGAGCCTGGAAGCTGGTCTCGGAGGAAATGGGGCCCCAAGGTTGGGGCCCGCGGACAACCGAAGCAGAGATGACGCGGCCGCGCCCCTAGCGCCGGGCGCACGTGGGGGCCCGGGGATTCCTGCTCCTCGTAGATTCCCGGGCGGGGCGAGCTAACCGCTAGAAAGGAGCGGGGTGCTGCCCATGCGCTCAGAACCTGGAGGACCGCAGGCCAGAGACGCCTCCCGTGCCAGCTTCTGGCGTTTCTCTTACCCCCTTCCTCCTGTCTAGATGAGCTGAAAGGCCCAGATGCCTCGTTCTCACCTCATCTCACCACGCGCGGTGCAGGGATGCTTAAGTGGCTGGCCGGCGCCCTAGCCTCCGCCCACGCTGCTGGTGACCTTCTCTTCGCCCTTGAGAGGGGCGGGCCGGGAGCGGGGGCTGCAGGTGGGGAGCTGTGGCCGCAGCCCGGCCTGCCCCGCGCGCGTACGTGATGCCGGGCCCGTCGCCGCCCGTGCGCCCCGCGCCCCCGACCCCGGGCACCCCGCGCACGGCCGGCAGGAGGCCAGGGGACCCCGAGTCCCTTGAGAGCCCCTCCCTGTCCTATTGAAGGTGGTGCGCGCCGCATCTGTCACCGCCCCCGCCCCATAAGCCGGCTGAGCCCGAGCAGACTGGTCTAATTTGGTATTCTAGTAAAGTGGCCCCAGTGAAGAGAGAAAACGTGATACAGCAAAGACTGGGGGCGGGGAAATGGCAGAGTGAAATTGATGACATAGCTCACGTTACTTACCTGATGTGCTGGATTGGGTCCCGGCCAAGTCACTGCTGGGCTAAGAGGGGCTTCTCGGTCAACGCGCTTCAAAAAGCACCTGCGTCGCCAGACGTGGGCTACTCAAGTTAGGAAGCATCCTGAGTGACTCTTACCGTGGGCTTGGAAAAATAATAAAATGCTGGCACAGAAAAAGGAACTGGTCTCTTAATCCTCCAGCTTTCAAGGTTAGAGTTGCAAAGTCATTTAGAATTAAGGTGCTGTGTCTGTTCAAAAAAAATGTAGGTCATTCACTTTGAATCTTTTTCCATAAATTTGCTCAGCTACCTGGTAGCTGGTGTAAAGGCAATTGAGGTGATGATGCAATAGACAGAATCAGCATTTTCTCTGCTACATACCTGCTACTTATCTCTGTCACTTGTGAGCAGTTTTGAATAATAGAGGTCAGTAAGTCCACACCTCTTCTCAGTGGAAAAGCATGCTTTGAGAATCAGAATTATATGACAACGTCAGATGGCTTGGTCGGTATATGGTCAGATTGATGGGAGTGGTCCTGATGTCTGGAACTGGCTCCTCTGGGTGGTCTCTGCTGGAGAGCCCCTGGTGGCCCGACGTTTGGGCATCTTCCTTGGGGCAGAGCTGAGACTGTTGTCTGTTTCTTCTTGGACTTCATGCCAAGTGCCACCTCCTGTTCGATCCTATCTGGGACTTGACTGAATAGGGGCATGCATTTCTTTCTGAGAAAGCTCGCCTCGCTATGTGCACCAGGGGGCTGGTCTCCGCGGTAGTGGACTTAAGCTCCTTGAGGAGGTGATTCCTAGAGAAGATGTTACTCCCCCGTGCTCTGCCATCTGGTCTTGACTCTGTATGATATCCACGCTTGATCTTCCCTAAAAGAGAGGTTTGCTCGCAGCTAAAGACCAAGGAGAATAACCACAAGTCTTACTTTCAGGATAGTTTTCTACTCAGATGTGAAACAAAGATAAAATTTCATGTGGAGAAGGCTACAGCTGCTGGTTCCTGGGCACAGTTCATGTCCTAGGAGCTTTGCGGTTTTCATCTCCAGGCTTGATCACCGTCTTGGCTTTGCAGATGGGGAGAGAAGTAACCTTTTTAAGGTTACAGGCTCTTAGGTGGCCCTTGGAAGGATTTAAACCAAGTTCAGTCTCAATCTCAAATGTTTTCCAGTAAGCCATGCTCTTAAGGCTGTAACATCTAATTAACACTCAGAAGCCAAGTTTGCTCAAAATTATACAGGTCATTTTTTTTTTCATAACACCAAACTTTTCATTAGTAAGGCAAGTGGCATTTTTCTTTCTATTTTGCAGATTATGAAGAAGTAATTAATTTGCCACAAGTAAAAATATTTTCCCTCAAATTAGAAGTATTTTTTAAAAAATTTCCCTCAGATTAGAAACAAAAGAAGTTAAAATTTTTTAAAGACTCAAATGGAGTTTAAGACTGTGGTTTAACAAAGTACATTGGAAAACAGGATCACTGTGTGAAATTTCTCTTACTAAAATATATATAAACTACTTAATTGGTATAAAATGTTTTAATGATTTCCTCGTGAAATTAATGAAGAAGTAAACTGTAGTCATCTAAAGGAAATAACCTAAAATTTCAGATAGATACTTAAACATGAGACTAACTGCCCTACTTACCAGTGAAAAGAGAAAGAAGATATTACATAGATGATACAGATGATTTTTAAGCAGCTTTGCAAGTAGAACATAAAATCCGTTTGTCCAATGAGAGCATCAGGGTGGCTAAATTGACATTACACCTGAGACTAAAGTGAAGAAGCGCTTATTTCCAATGGAATTTATATTATATGATTGTTGAACAAAAGGAAAATCCTCCAGCTATATTCCTGACTCCCCCAGCCCTGGCCTCAGGGGAAGACTATTTCTAAGGCTAATTATTATTATTTTCATTCTTTGGATTGCTTTCATTGTCACAAGGAATGTCTGCAAATTTCAGCTGATTTTCACTTTAACCTACAATGAGTTTCAGGTCAGTGCACAGACTTACCCTAACAAGGTACCCACCCATGAAACCAAGACTGTGTCATATGCTGAAAATGACTCCTTAAACTCAAATTGAGGGCTTCTGGAGGGCCTGGTATAGATGAAAGAGCAGAGAAATGGACCTACAGGGTAGACTGATCAGGAAGACTGAGTCCTTTTTGACCTATAGCAAAGTAAGCTAGTGTTTACAGAAAGCTGATGGAAATCAACCCTGAATATTTATTGGAAGGACTGATGCTGAAGCTGAAGTTCCAGTACTTTGGCCACCTGATGCAAAGAGCTGACTTACTGGAAAAGACCCTGATGCTGGGAAAAATTGAGGGCAGGAGAAGAGAATGTCAGGATGAGATGGTTGGATGGTATCACCGACTCAGTGGACATGAGTGTGAGCAAACTCTGAGATAGTGAAGGACAGGGAAGCCTGTGTACTGCAGTCCATGGGGTGGAAAAGAGTTGGAAAGGACTTAGGGACTGAATAACAACACCATGTAGATGGAGTCTATATAAGCCTTCATACTAATAGGAAGCGTTAGCCATAAAAAAAAAAAGAACAAAATAATGCCATTTGCAGCGCAACAGATGGACCTGGAGATTATCATACTAAGCACGGCTTTGTGACTGAACAAGTCAGACAGAGAAAGACAAATAAACAATATTACTCGTGTGGAATCTAATTTTTTAAAAAAAATACATAAATGAACTTATTTACAAAACAGAAACAGACCCACAGGTTTCAAAAACAAATTTATGGTGCCCAAAGGGGAAACGAGGGGGACGGGTAATAAATTAGGAATTTGGGATTAACATACACACACTGCTGCTGCTGCTGCTGCTAAGTTGCTTCAGTCGTGTCCGACTCTGTGCAACCCCACAGACGACAGCGCACCAGGCTCCCCCGTCCCTGGGATTCTCCAGGCAAGAACACTGGAGTGGGTTGCCATTTCCTTCTCCAATACATGAACGTCAAAAGTGAAAGTGAAGTTGTGTCCGACTCTTAGTGACCCCATGGACTGCAGCCTACCAGGCTCCTCCATCCATGGGATTTTCCAGGCAAGAGTACTGGAGTGGGGTGCCATCGCCTTCTCTGATACACACACTACTATATATAAAATAGATGACCAACAAGAACCTGCTCTATAGCTCAGGGATCTTTACTCAATATTCTGTAATAATCTGTAAGGAAAGAGAGTCTGAAAAGGAGTGGAGATATGTATATGTGTAACTGAATCACTTTGCTGTGCACCTGAAACAAAACACTGTAAATCAACTATATTCCAGTAAAATTTTTAAAAAAGAGAGGGTAACTAGCGTTTAGTGATCATTTGCTTAGTAGTAGCCACCAGTTCTTCCATGCAGTAACTCTTATGTTTCACACACGAGCAAGTGAGCTCTGAGATGAGCTGGCTAGGCCACGTGGCTACAGTGGGAAGCGGTGGCCCAGGACATGTGTCCATTCACCAGGGTGTTTCTGGTGCCCAGAGCAGTACTGGGGGCACCTGGCAGGTACCCAGATGTTTGCTGAATCTCCCTCCTGGAACCTCAACTAGAATGGACTGCTTCCTTCTGCAAGATGGAGGTGACTAGTCTGTCTGTCTTCTGGCTGTCTTTTCTCATGAAGTCATTTTGATGAATTAAGCCTTCAGTAATGAAATGCACTTTTTTTTCTTTTTTTTTTTTGTACCTTGCCGCGTGGCTTGCGGGATCTCAGTTCAACCTGGGATTGAACCCAGGTCCTGCACAGTAAAAGCCTGGGATCCTAACCACTAAGCTACCACATGTGTGCTAAGTCACTTCAGTCATGTCTGACTCTTTGTAACTCCGTGGACTGTAGCCCGCCAGGCTCCTTTGTCCATGGGATTCTCCAGTTAAGTACTGGAGTGGGTTGCCATGCCCTCCTCCAGAGGATCTTCCTGACCCAGGGATTGAACCAGTGTCTCCTGCCACTCCTGCTTTGTAGGCAGATTCTTTACTGCTGAGCCATGGGGAAAGCCCACTAGGCTAGCAGGTCCACCACTGTGTCAGTCGATTGCCCAGCAGTACCGGCAGAGAGGACACCCATCCACGTGTCCTGGATGGACAGACAGTCGACACCCCTCAGGGATTTGTCTCACTGGTGTCTGACACAGGGCTCGACGATTGGACACGGCAGGGTGCTAAGAAGGCGAGGTTGGTAATTGGTCATAGGGACACCTTCTCCTGTGGACTGTTTGTCCTTCCCACACCTGATTTACTAAAACAGGGAAGCTTTGTAGAAGGCTGCAGTAGCAAGTGGAGAAGGCAATGGCACCCCACTCCAGTACTCTTGCCTGGAAAATCCCAAGGACAGAGGAGCCTGGTAGGCTGCAGTCCATGGGGTCACTAAGAGTCGGTCATGACTGAGTGACTTCACTTTCACTTTTGACGTTCATGCATTGGAGAAGGAAATGGCAACCCACTCCAGTGTTCTTGCCTGGAGAATCCCAGGGACGGGAGAGCCTGGTGGGCTGCTGTCTGTCACACAGAGTCAGACACGACTGAAGTGACTTAGCAGCAGCAGTAGCAAGAGCAAGATAAACTGTGTTTTGTTTTGTGATCTGTGCTGACGTCCTCCCTTTGGTACAAAGGTGAAAACCCCATGGTATCAGGGAGAAGCCAGTAAGATTAAGCATTGGATCTTATTTTTCAAAAGAGAATTTAAATGTTGAAGTTAGTCAGGGAGTGGTTGTAGGCCCTGAGAAATATGCGGGGGAAATGGCTCAACATGGACCAAAAGGGCCAAGCAAGGATGTTCATTAGGCTTTTCAGACCACGGGGAAATAAAATAGCCCCAATTATTTTATTAGAAGCAACACAATCCTCATTTCTTACAAATTGCTCAAAGTTTAAATTTTATCAGAACAGAATCTTAGAAGCCTCCCTTAGAGGTCGCTGGCCTCCCCAATCAGAAGGAAGAAGTTATCTTAATGACTGTCTTACGTGCACCATGCTTTTAGTGAGAAGCTACCTGAGGATCTGTCATGGCAGGAAGACAGTCTAACAATCCCTTCTTTCTATCACACCTAATTTGCTCACATTTCCCTCTTAGCTGCTCCCTGGGTTTTTCAAGGTTTATTTTTGGTTCCTGTAACAAGTCCAGTCATTCCCTGAGGACGAGGGTTCTAATTTTTGCAAGGGATGGAGAGGTTACTCTCCAAAGACGAAGGCACTATCTTGGTAGCAGGATGATGGTTCCCATGGAAACAGTTATGGAGGTTGTTTGAATTATGGGGCCTGGCTGCCAAAACAAAACCAAAAGGAAAAGGAAGGAAACTGACTGTGTCTGAAGGTTTACTAAAAACAGCTGTTGGAGTGCCCTGGAACCTGGGGCTGCTCACCCAGGAGGCCTCAGACAGCAAACCCAGCCTGGACCCCACTCTTGTGTCACAGAGAGGGCCGGTGGAAACTGGCCTTTCCTGTTGCCCTCTACTTCTGTCCTCTGGACACTTTCTGGAAGGCACCCACCTGTGGGGCCAGTGCCAGGCCGCAGCTCTGCCCTGTGGGCCCCACGTTCACGCGGACAGCCGGCCTTTCCGCAAACATTTACACAAGAAACCGGGCCCAATGGGCGTTTTTTCCTCTAAGTTTCCTTCCTTATAGAAGCAGTTATTAGTACAATGGTTTTTAAGTTACAATAAGAGGGAGAGTAGGGCTTACACCCCAGCTTTGTCTTTTACTCGCTTTGTTCCCTCCGCTATTAATATATTCACTCAGGGGCTGACTCCCTGGGCTCCCAGGAGGACTAGGTCCCCAGGGCTCTGTGGGCATACCCGCCCAGGTGTGCAGAGCACTCAGCCCTGGTCATCGNCAGGGAAGCTTTGTAGAAGGCTGCAGTAGCAAGTGGAGAAGGCAATGGCACCCCACTCCAGTACTCTTGCCTGGAAAATCCCAAGGACAGAGGAGCCTGGTAGGCTGCAGTCCATGGGGTCACTAAGAGTCGGTCATGACTGAGTGACTTCACTTTCACTTTTGACGTTCATGCATTGGAGAAGGAAATGGCAACCCACTCCAGTGTTCTTGCCTGGAGAATCCCAGGGACGGGAGAGCCTGGTGGGCTGCTGTCTGTCACACAGAGTCAGACACGACTGAAGTGACTTAGCAGCAGCAGTAGCAAGAGCAAGATAAACTGTGTTTTGTTTTGTGATCTGTGCTGACGTCCTCCCTTTGGTACAAAGGTGAAAACCCCATGGTATCAGGGAGAAGCCAGTAAGATTAAGCATTGGATCTTATTTTTCAAAAGAGAATTTAAATGTTGAAGTTAGTCAGGGAGTGGTTGTAGGCCCTGAGAAATATGCGGGGGAAATGGCTCAACATGGACCAAAAGGGCCAAGCAAGGATGTTCATTAGGCTTTTCAGACCACGGGGAAATAAAATAGCCCCAATTATTTTATTAGAAGCAACACAATCCTCATTTCTTACAAATTGCTCAAAGTTTAAATTTTATCAGAACAGAATCTTAGAAGCCTCCCTTAGAGGTCGCTGGCCTCCCCAATCAGAAGGAAGAAGTTATCTTAATGACTGTCTTACGTGCACCATGCTTTTAGTGAGAAGCTACCTGAGGATCTGTCATGGCAGGAAGACAGTCTAACAATCCCTTCTTTCTATCACACCTAATTTGCTCACATTTCCCTCTTAGCTGCTCCCTGGGTTTTTCAAGGTTTATTTTTGGTTCCTGTAACAAGTCCAGTCATTCCCTGAGGACGAGGGTTCTAATTTTTGCAAGGGATGGAGAGGTTACTCTCCAAAGACGAAGGCACTATCTTGGTAGCAGGATGATGGTTCCCATGGAAACAGTTATGGAGGTTGTTTGAATTATGGGGCCTGGCTGCCAAAACAAAACCAAAAGGAAAAGGAAGGAAACTGACTGTGTCTGAAGGTTTACTAAAAACAGCTGTTGGAGTGCCCTGGAACCTGGGGCTGCTCACCCAGGAGGCCTCAGACAGCAAACCCAGCCTGGACCCCACTCTTGTGTCACAGAGAGGGCCGGTGGAAACTGGCCTTTCCTGTTGCCCTCTACTTCTGTCCTCTGGACACTTTCTGGAAGGCACCCACCTGTGGGGCCAGTGCCAGGCCGCAGCTCTGCCCTGTGGGCCCCACGTTCACGCGGACAGCCGGCCTTTCCGCAAACATTTACACAAGAAACCGGGCCCAATGGGCGTTTTTTCCTCTAAGTTTCCTTCCTTATAGAAGCAGTTATTAGTACAATGGTTTTTAAGTTACAATAAGAGGGAGAGTAGGGCTTACACCCCAGCTTTGTCTTTTACTCGCTTTGTTCCCTCCGCTATTAATATATTCACTCAGGGGCTGACTCCCTGGGCTCCCAGGAGGACTAGGTCCCCAGGGCTCTGTGGGCATACCCGCCCAGGTGTGCAGAGCACTCAGCCCTGGTCATCGTTGAGCCCCAAGCAGGATGGCTCCGCTCAGGGCCCAGTCAGAAGGGGCCACGGGGGCTGCTGGGAAAAGCCTGCCTTGCAGCAGATTAACTGCCCTCGAGTAAAAGCCCTGGGGCTGGGCACTGAACCTCTCAGACGACAGGGCTTCCTCTCCCAGGAGCTTGCTAGAAATGGGTGCTCAGGACCCTCCCAGACCCTGCCTCATGGGGCCTGCTGCAGGCTGAGGGGACAGGTCGGGTTCCCGGGAGAATCCTGGTCAGCCCCTCGGGGCGGGGGAGGAACTCAGGCCGTTAGCATGAAGGTGATCAGGCCTCTCGGGCAGGGGTCACCCCAGCTTGTTTTTATTTCACTTGGGGGTTCCCAGGGTCACCTCTGACATTCTCCTGCTTGCCATTCCTCCTGCCCTGTCTTTCCCACTTGCATGTTTTAAAATCTCCCATGTCCTCTGTATTCCTGCCTTTAGAACACCCACCACCAGCCTCAGGAGGTCTTCAGAAGCAACGGCAGCTGGTGGGTGGGCAGGAGTCGGTGTCGTTCATGCTGGTGTCCTGGTGAAGGGCTGGCCGGGCCCCAGCATTTGGCAGTCAGGCTCTCGATTCCAAGGCCACAGAATGAAGTTCTGGAATCACAGGATCTGTGGGGAGGGCACAAGGAGGTGCTCTTGTCCGTGGGGTCGAGGCCCGAGGCTGTGGTGAGATGGGTGAGCGTGAGCGCCCAGCTGGGAGCAGTGGGGCAGCCACATTTAGCGTGCATTTATTTATTTAACATGCATTTATTTGTTTAATGTGGATTTATTTCCAGCTTTTTCAGCTCCATGAGCCTAGTAACCTTTCAAAATGGTTACCTTTCAGAGGCAGCAGTCTTATTCCACATTTCCAGCCCTGGTTCAAAGAAACTTGAAAATTTGTAATCGTCTTCTGAGCCAGTTTACCCTCCAAATACATACAAACTTAGTCTCCTTGTCTGTGGAGTGTATTCCTGGGACCCCAGCTGCCTTCATTTGTTGCTTTGTTTACCTATAGCACCGCTTACTTTATGGTCCACCTTCTCCAACACCTTTAGTCCTGATGTTTGACCCTGAAATTTCAATTTATGAAGGATTCAGATTGAAACCTTTGGGGGCCCAGGGGCTATGAGTTTTCTGAGACTCAAGGCTCCCTCCTTTCAGAGAGGAATGGTCCTCCCTTCTCACTGTCCTCCTGATGGCTTCACTCATCACTTGGGGGTGATGAGACACGAAATCCTGACCTGTTCACGTAGGTCTAGATTATGGTCCATTTCACAGATGGCTGCCCAGAAATGGGGCTTCAGTGGAAAGCAGAATGTGGTTTTGTTGTTCAGTTGCTAAGTTACGTCTGACTCTTTGTGACTCCATGGACCGCAGCACACCAGGCTTCTCTGTCCTTCACTATCTCTCGTAGTTTGCTCAAACTCAAGTCCGTTGAGTTGATGATGCCATCCAAATGGGGTGTAGCAGTTTTATACAAGGATACTTTGCACTTTCAATTTCCTTTCAGGCTCTGGGGAAATATGGAAAATGGCCTAGATTTTATCTTGGTTAGGTATTACTTATAGTATATTGGTTTAACTTGAGCTTTCTTTTAATAGGATTGTGTGATTTGTTTTGTGTTTAAGGCCACTGATTAAAATTTTATTCTTTAACACTGGCAGCGGGTGATAGTGTTCTCCTCCCCAGACCAATGGGCTTCTTCAGTCCTGTTTTCTTTGAATTTGATTAACTATAAGAAAGCATCTCTCCTCTCTGTTGTTCTGCAATTGGATGGAATCACCTGCAGATTCATACCAGCTTGAGGTCGCCTGTGTCCTGAGTGTGTTTGCAGTGAAATTTAAAACAAACATCCCGGCTCCCTTGTGATGCTCCCTGCGGTCCAGCCTGCGACACATTGGTCTCTGTACTCCTGTCCCCGGCTCCCTGCACTAGTCCTGGGGGTTCACGTTGGGACTGTTGTTCACAAGAGGAGCCTTCCGAGGGGATGCCTGGTTTTCCCACCGTCACGGCTAGTTAACTAGGGCCTCATCAGTAACGACTGTCTGCCTTCCTCTGCAGGCATGAATGCTGCTGTCCGGGCCGTCGTGCGCATGGGGATATACGTGGGCGCCAAGGTGTACTTCATCTATGAGGTCAGTGTCTCTTCTCTTCCCGCTTTCTGCGGGCCTCATGCCTGCCCAGGGCTGCCGACCACAGGCAAGGGGTGACGGGCACACAGGGTACCAGGTACCAGGAGAGCCTCCTGGGGATGTTGGGGTCACACCCCCTGGTCTAGATGCACATCTGTGAGATTTGTCTTAGGGAGCAGGGCTCCTAATAAATAAATGAAACAGGGCTCAAAATGCCATTTTGGCATCAACTTAGAATAAGGATCTCAAGCTGGTCATATTTATTTGTAGTTCCCATCCCTGTAGATACATTCACTGGAAATGCAGCCTGAATGTGAATAGACATTAAGGTAAATGGGAGAAAGCTGCCTCTTTGTACTTTTCATCATAAATGTAAAACCCAGGCTACCTCCCTAGTGTCTGTTTATGCCTTAACTTCAAAATGGAGCTTCTGAAAGCAAACAGCAGGGATGGTTGATTATCCCGCTTTTGAGGTTCTGGCAGCTTAGAAGTAAGTTGTGTTTGTTGGGAAGGCACCCCTGTAGCTTTGACCACATGGTTTATTTCAGCAACTATTAGAAAAAATAGCTTATCATTAGTTTTTAAATTCTAAAAATGGAAATTAGAGAATGGTTTTTTAAGATTGCTTAATTCTTCCCGAATCACTGTTAGCATTTTATTCTGATTCCTCCTGGTATCATGTATGTTAAAGACTGGAAGGAAACATTTACATCGTTAACATCATAGCAAATATATTTGTGTACCATATGTTTTATCTGCCACTACGCTGTAACAGTTTTCTATGTCTGTAAAATTCTATCAACCTGATGTCTCATCATTTACCTCGTGTTCTCATAGCGCTGAAATATATGTAGATCACCACCCATTTTCCAGCTCTCCTAACACAGCAAGTCCTAGATTAATATTTGAAGGCGCTCTTTGCCTTGCATTATTGCTGTGATCCCCAGATGCAGCGTCCGGCCAAGTTAAAAGGGTTGGTTCTCTTACGGGTCCTGCCAGTGTTCCTCTGCTCCTGCTTGCACCCCCTGCCCTTTTGCTTTATTTCACTTTGAGGTGCGGTTGTGTGCCTTAGAACTTGAGGGTGGGCCCCGCAGCCTGGGCTGATAGGAGTTCCTGATAGGTGAACACCATGGTTAAATGTGTCCTGGGGGCGGAGCCCCCTCAGATCTGGCTTTTCTGTTACGTGTAATAATGTTGTTTCAGACTCACTGGAGGTGAACAGTCCCCCAGCTTCCGGTTTCCAGCATGTTCCCCAGGAAGCCTTTGACTGCCTGGCCAGCTGCCCTCCTTGCTTCCTCCCTTGGTGGAGGAAGGTGGTTGGCCGGGAGAGGGGGGGGTTCCGTCCCTCCTGGGATCTTTAGGACTGCCTTGCTGGTAGGTGAGGGAAGTCGGCTGAGTTACTTCGTTGAAGAACCCGAGGGGTTGTGGGCGGCACACTTCCTCTGTGTCACTCTCAGTCACTGGCGGGGCTGGGGCAGGAGCCGGCATGCACCGCAAAGCAGTGATGGGGGCGTGTCTCATCCCCAGGCTTTGTTGCCTTGGAGACAGTTTGGGTCCTCCTAGGTTGGGGGGCATCTCCTGAGCCAGGGACGCTGCTCAGCATCCCGTGTCCGCACAGCTTGACACTGCGGGCCGGCGTGGATGCTGGAACGCACACTGTAGCTGGTCAACTTGAAGTCTCCCCTCTCAGGCTGAGGGTTTTCGTTGTGTGTTTGTTTCTAATTGGCACCCTGTCCTGCGGCTGTGTCTGTATTCAGGGGACATTTTGGTGTATCCAGATGTACACCGACCAGACTTTACACTTTGCTTAATGAAGGAATTGAGGCACATCAGGTGGCCCGGGGCTCCACACACCTGGGCTTCCTTCAAAGAATGTGTGGGGTCTCTCTGGAGGAGTCTCAACACCCAGAAGCCGTGTTCCTCATGGGTAACCGGGTCCTCCTGCTGACGCCCTTGGGCCGAGCTCTTCATGACCTCTCAGGGTGGGGATGAGGGGGCACAAAGGCATGGTGGGCCCCTGGGAGCTCGGCATCCTGCCCTCCCTTGGGAGGGCCGTAAGGCCTCCTGAGTCTGAGCAGACCCCCTTCACAGGAGCAGGGCATTCTGCAGTCCCCGGTCAGGAAGAAGTCAGAGAGAACCCTGGGCAGAGCTGCGCTGGTGACTCTGATTCTCATAATAATCACTTTACGGGCATCTCCATGTCCAGCTGAGTGCTGCCTTTCGGGGTCGGCGCTACGAATGACCAGAACTTGAGGGCCTTACATTCTGGAAGGAAATAGAAAAGGAAATAGAAATAGGTGGGTGTGGTTGAACCAAAATCTCCTCTTTGGAGGTGATGCCATGCTTCTCATGCCACCCCTCCCCCACCCCAAAAGGAGAGCTATTCTGGTGAACAGGGCCTGTTCTTTCCACCCCTTGGAAGGGAGTCCTTGGGGTCAGCCTCTCCTCAGGGCCCACTTGAGACTGGAGTACTCAGTTGGCCTTGATCCAGGGCCTGGGCTCAAACGGTATCAGTACCATTCCCCTGAATCCAGTCATCTCTCACTGCAGGTGTGAGGACCCTGCACCTGTAATTCTGAATCCAAAAATCTCTCAAGTTTTCCTGAGTTCATTTGGGCAGCAGTCCTTGATGGGGCTGCCTGTGACAGTGCCTGCCGCCTAGCATGACTGTTCCAGGATGCGGGTGAGGCCTATTCATGCTGCCGACGGCACCAGCTGACTGGGACATTTGTGCTGCTGCTGAAAACCCCAGCTTCTAAGACCCACACATCTCTGACCTGCAGGCTAAGGGGAGCGGTTGAGGGCCCACGCCCATAGCCAAGTGATGGGAGATCCACATGCTCACCTTCTGGGCCTGTTTCCTTGTCCATGCTCACCTTCTGGGCCTGTTTCCTTGTCCATCACCTTCTGCACTTGGAAGGACTTTCTGCACAAACCAGGCAGGGGTCATCATGTTCCAGGTGCCGCTGCCTCTGCTGGTTGTGGCCAGATGCAGAATCGGGGGCTCGGGTGACTCACCTCCCTGTGGACCGTCTCAGGACGGTGGACATCCACTGTCTGGGTCATGTCCCGACAGACATGGCTTCCTTCCTGGCTGTAGCACTGTTGGCACCTGCGGGATCCAGGTGTGGGGAGCATGACTGGGCTGTGTGTGGTGGTTAGAGCATCCCTGCCTTAGCCGCCCAGAAGCCAGGACCACCCCCAGTCCACAGCAGTGACAGCCAGAAATGTCTCCAGAGGTCAGCACTTGTCCCCTGGTTGGGGACCACTGCCCTGTACCCCATGGGGCTCAAATTTAGAGAATGAGTTTGTTTTTTAAAGCATCATTTGGTAACTTATCCAACATATTTTTCCATCCCTAGTTGAGTTTCTAAGTTTAGCTGGAACTTTGACGGTTGCCAACATCAAAACAGTTAAACAGGTCCACATCAATTATTGAAATGAAGGTGCTTTGGCTTTTTCTTGGGCAGAAAGAATGTGGGAAGCGTATTGACCAGAAAACACTGGTATTTCTGCTGAGGGTCTGGCATGGACGTGTTCTGTCTGGCTGCCACTGAGCTTGCTGTAGGTCTGGGACGCGTCTACGTGTGGTGCATGCCAGCCCTTGGGCGCCTTCTGGGAAGGATGGGGCGGGGTGTGGATTAACTCATTCTCTCCACCTAGCCTGCTATAGATTTGTTTGTGTTTTTTCCTTCTTAAGATAGGACTTTTCCTTAGAAACGTACAGGTGCCTTCAGCTTCTTGGAGGTAGTGAGGTGCTCAGGGTGAACCTTCCCAGGTCTAGGTGGATAAGAAGTGGAGCAGGGAGAGTCTGTATGTTGCCTGCTGCTCTGGTTTTGGCTGTGGAAATGGTCTAGTTGTTTTTCATTTAATATATGAGCTCAAAATGAGATGCTCATTTTCTCGAAGATGGCTTCCCTGATAGCTCAGTTGGTAAAGAATTCGCCTGCAATGCAGGGACCCTGGTTCGATTCCTGGGTCAAGAAGAGCTGCTGGAGAAAGGATAGGCTACCCACTCCAGTATTCTTGGGCTTCCCTTGTGGCTCAGCTGGTAAAGAATCTACCTGCAATGCGAGAGACCTAGGTTCGATCCCAGGATTGGGAATATCCCCTGGAGAAGGGAACCCACTGCAGTATTCTGGTCTGGAGAATTCCATGGACTATATAGTCCATGGTGTTGCAAAGAGTCAGACACGACTGAGTGACTTTCACTTTTCCCAAAGATTTCCTGGTGGCTCAGTTGATAAAGAATCCGCCTGCAATTCAGGAGACCTGGGTTCGATCAGGTCGGGAAGATCCCCTGAAGAAGGGAATGCCTATCCCCTCAAGTTTTCTTGCCTGGAGAGTCCCAGAAGAGATGGACAGAGGAGCCTGGGGGGCTATAATCCACAAGGTCACAAGGAGTCAGACAGGACTGAGGGAGTAACACTTTACCGAAGCTTAAAAAAAGTCACCATTCTGGTTATAGCTCTTTAACTATGACTAATGCAAGAGTCTTCCTCTTTAAAGGAACTCTTAGCGGCTTGCCCTGCTCAAGCCCAACATTTGTGAATATCAGCGTTCACCCATCATCCTCCACATATTGAAGACAAGCTGAAAGTGGAGCTTCATTTTAAGAGGCTGATCTTATTGTTACAGACAATACATTCTAAGTGCATTAGGTGAGTCAGGAGTTTGCACTAGAAAAGAACAGTGACATCGGANGGGTTCACCCATCATGCTCCACATATTGAAGACAAGCTGAAAGCAGAGCTTCACTTTAAGAGGCTGATCTTATTATTACAGACAATACATTCTAAGTGCATTAGGTGAGTCAGGAGTTTGCACTAGAAAAGAACGGTGACATCGGAGCAAGACCAGGAGTTAATGTTCTCGTCTCGCCGACTGTCAGAGGAGGTCCAGTGAATGACTGTCTCACCAGAGCTCGGGGCCCCTCAGACCAGAGTGGAGTCTGAACTGCACTCACCTGGGGCCTGAGCTTCCCAGCCAGATGTTGTAGGAGCATGAACAAGCTTTAGAGGAGCCCTGTCTCCCTTCCTCGCCTCCCTTGGACACTTTATTTTCTTCTTGGATGTGAGAAACTGTCCACTTTCACAGTTTTTCAAGTGAGAATTGTCACGTTGTGACCAAACAGCAACAAAGCTCGCTTTCCCAGGGGGGACAGAGCGGGCCGACCTGCCCAGAAGCCCAGGCTGTGCTCTGTAGCGGGGGGCTCATCCCGAAGGGGATTCGAAGCTGGAGAGAGGGGGACACAGGTGGCTGTGATGGTGTCCTGTGGCCCCGGGCCATGTGGGCACGGCAGATGGTGACGCCGCCACCTACACAGAGAGCAAGTTAGAAGGTCAGCTTTGGGGACACACCTGTCCTTTTCTCTCACCCGTGGTCACTGCCTCTGCCTGCCCTCTCAGCAGTTTCCTGAAGGCCAAGGAGGTGACTAGAGTCCCATTGTCTCCTCTCCTTGAGAATTTTACACTTCCGGTTTCTGCATTATAACTTTCTTAAAGACAGAACTCCTTAACCACTAACTAAAAACAGCCACAGTGGTGCTGGGAGGAGGGCAGAAGCTTCTCTGGGTGGCTGAGAGGGAGGCAGTGCCGCCTGGCCCTTTGGCCAAAGTGCCCCGTGCCCGGTCAGTCCAGCTCCTTAATTTAATTCACAGCAGGCCAGTGACCTGGGGGACGCAGCAGGAAACTCACCTTTTCCGCAGGAGGCTGACTTGTGCCCACCTGGAGTAGTGACCCATCACAGCCCTGAGCATGAAAGGGTCAGTCGCTCAGTCGTGTCCGACTCTTTGTGACTCCGTGGACTGTAGCCCGCCAGGCTCCTCTGTCCATGGGATTCTCCAGGCAAAAATACTGGAGTGGGTAGCCATGCCCTCCTCTAAGGGACCCTCCCAACTCAGGGATCGAACTTGAGTGTCCTGCATGAGCAGGCAGCTTCTTCACCGACTGAGCCACGAGGGGCACCTCCATAACCACATGCTGCTCCCCGACGGGCTCGAGCAGAATCCTTTGTGTGTGACCTGGCTTGACCCTCACGATGTCGGCATCACTTGTGCGGCCTCGGACCGTCGAGGGCTAGCTCTCATTTTAGTGCTCAAGTTGCAGAAATGATTGTGTCTCCCCCTGCCTCTGCCCCACCCACTGATATCACTAATTAAGCACTAAGTCACTGAGATAAGAGGACTGGCTTTATCCTGCTATGACTTTTGGTTTACCAGGAACTGTGTATTATGAGCTTTGGCTTAGAAATCTAATAACGCCAGAGGGCTCAATAAATCACGTTGGTTTGTTATCGGGTTTCAAAAGCACAAAGTGCAAGGCTGTGCCGTGACTGTCGTGTTCCAAGCTGCTGAGAATTTTGGGGTTGACCACATCTCACCGAGGACAAAGCCAAGGGCGTTTTCCCTGAGGCCATGAAGTCAGCAAGCAGGGGTGACTGCTGGTCTTCTGGACTGGAGTGTCCATGCCTTTAGGACCTGGTGGAGCCTCTCAGGCCCTGGGCCTGGGTGTGGGGAGTGCGTGGTCTCAAGTTCAGCACAGACTCTCCTGTGGATGAATAGAACCATCGTTCCTGCACCTCTAAAGCTGTCTGCGTGGAGAGCTGTCCCCGCCTGCCTCTTCGGCACCCACAGCTGGTACAGCACCACGGACTTGCTGGCCCTTGAGCAGTTCAGAGCCGACCTGTGTGCTGGCTCTCAAATGCTAGACACGAGAAGCTTTATTAACGACGAATTGACTTGGGAAATCTTCATTCTGTGGGAAACAAATGTGGGTGTTTGCTTGGGACTCCTGGAGAAGCCTCTGAATGTAGGTGGTTACAGTATCTAGGAAATACTTTGAAGCTCAGTGAGCTTTTTAGCAGTTGTTTCCTCTGGTCTTTGAAAGGCTTGCCATTCAAACCGTGTTGTTCCCCAAAGAATCTAGAATTTAGGAAAAGCACTGCCAAGTTGGGAAGCTATGAGGACCCATGTGACACTTTTCTTTTATAGAAAAGAAACAGCCTAGCCTGAACGGAGCAGAGCATCTTACCTGACTTCAGTGTAGAATTGGTCTCAAATCTTCTGTATAAAAGAAGTCAGCTAATTCAGTGGACTGCAAGTAGACGGGACTATTAGACATCTTCTCTTTAAGAGTAGTCAGAAAAATGAAGGCCAAGTTGCCACCAGGTAGGGTTAAAATGCCAGTAACTTTCCTTCACTTTCATCCTTGTCCGCAATTTGTATAATTATTGCAAATATCTTTTCTTTTTTTAAGTTTTATTAAGGTGCAATTGATACACAAAGGACTCTAGATAGTGAATATCTAAAATTTGAGTCTGGGCTTATGCAAACACAAGTGATAGCATCCCCACACCAAAGAAATTATACCTCCCAGAAAGTAAGATAAATTAAGAATACATTTTTAGGGACTTCCCTAGCAGTCCAGTAGTTAGGACTCTGCCCTTACATTGCAGGGGGCACAGGTTCAAGCCCTGGTCAGAGAACCAAAATCTGGCACGCATATAGCCATGACCAAAAAAAAATTTTTTTTAAAGCCAACTTTGTTGTAGCCCCAGATTGGAATTTCGCTCTGGGTCTTTAAACAGCACTCATGAGATTTCTTTTAAGAGAAAACCACCCAGGTGACCAGCTCTTACACTATTAGAACAGATTTAACAAATGCTGAGAAATACCTGTATATGTGGCACCATCTCCTCCATAACCAGCTAGGAGACTGTGCCTATTTTGTTCAAACTGATCTGATAGTGAGTTAAGGTGGCTTCAGAGCCTCGGACGTGATTGGTGTTGGGCTGGATCAGCAGATGGTCTCCTGGATCATCTTATGACCAGCACCAACGAGATGGTATTACTTTTGGTCCAAAACTAAGCGAGCTTCAAAGGTTTTACAGTTTGTTTTTCTTGTGTGAGTCATAGAACTGGCTCAGAAAGGAGGATTCCAAAAGAGAACTTTAGAAAATATTTTGGCCTCTGGCTACGTTGGAGTAAGTATTCAACGTTGTAAGGAGACTTGAAAAAGCTCATCAGAACTGATAAATTATAGTAACATCTGTATAAAACTAGTCTTCCTGTCTCAGGAACATCTTCCATGTTAGCAAAAGACAATTTAAAACTGCAGTAGGTAGTTCTTCTTCAGATGTTCCACGGGCCTAACAAGTTTGCAGTTAACAGAGTGAGTCACTTCCTATGGCCCAGCCCATGGGCGCAATGAGACGTTTGGAGAGCAACACTGGCAAGCTCATCCCCTATTCCTTAGTCACTTTCTTTATTGTGTGTATCTAGGCTGCACAAAATAACCAAACTCTTTCTGGAGAGTCTCGGAATAAGTGTTATGGTCTGTAGAACAGTTTTCCATGTTCTTACTCTAGGAGCAGAAGGATTTGCAGGTTTTTTGTTTTTTTTTAATTAAATCCGTATTTAAATTCTCAGAAATCATCAACTCCCAACAGAGTAGTTTTCAGCAGCACACCACCAAAGTGTTGGAGCTTCAGCTTTAGCATTAGTCCTTCCAATGAATATTCAGGACTGATTTCCTTTAGGATGGACTGGTTAGATCTCCTTGCAGTCCAAGGGACTCTCAAGAGTCTTCTCCAGCACCACAGTTAGAAAGCATCAGTTCTTCAGTGCTCAGCCTTCTTTGTGGTCCAGCTCTAACGTCCGTACGTGACTACTGGAAAAACCAAACCATAGCCTTTCACCAACCTCTCCCATCTATCACCTGTCAATTACCTCATACCTAGCTCGCTTATCACCTGCCATCTGTGATCTATCCACCATCTGCTAGCTGCCTGTCTGTCCTCTGTTTTTAATATTCTGTGGAAACGAGCTCCCTGGAGTCCCTCAGAAGGGGAGAGGGCCTGGCTTTTCGTCCGCTCCTGGAGTAGCAGGGTGCCCTGTAGGACAGCGCCTGCCTCAGGTAGCTGACATACCAGGACAGAACTGAAACAGCACCTCTGATAAGCACTCCCTCTCCTCGAGGAGGCCTGGATCGCATCACACTCAGGCTTATCACCCTCGCCTTGCAGAGTGACAGCCGCACTGGGCTCAGGGCTTTTAGTGGAGCAGGCTAAAAGCGTACACCCTCTGTGGTTTCCAGAAAGACAGAAGGGAGATGGGGACAAAAAGATCGAAGTGATTCTTGGTGTTGGCCCGAGATGTGTGTGGAGGAAATGCCACTTCTTCAGCATGAAGGCAGGGCTGTGGGTACCCCTGACCCAGCCTGTCTTGAGGTCATGTGTGTAACCCTGGACTAGACACATACGTGCAGGTGTATATGTATTTATGTACAATATTGATGTATAATGTGCTACATATAATGTGTGTAATTATACTGTCTGTAGTGAAATGAAAGTGTCAGTCGGTCGGTCATGTCCGACTCTTTGTGACCCCATGGACTGTGGCCCACAGGCTTCTCTATCCATGGAATTCTCCAAGCACAGATACTAGAGTGGGTTGCCATTTTTTTCTCCAGGGAATAGAAATCCACAACAATAATTATTATAAACTTTTCTAAACAGCCAATACCTTTTCCTTTTCAGGGGTAAAATGCCCTGGAAAGTGAGTCACATAATCAGAGACGCAAGTGATCTGTCGTTGATCTTATATATTCTGTAGGGAAAATGGGCTGCATTTAGAGTTGAAAGGTCACTGTCTCTGGNAACTTTTCTAAACAGCCAATACCTTTTCCTTTTCAGGGGTAAAATGCCCTGGAAAGTGAGTCACATAATCAGAGACGCAAGTGATCTGTCGTTGATCTTATATATTCTGTAGGGAAAATGGGCTGCATTTAGAGTTGAAAGGTCACTGTCTCTGGGCTTCTGGCCAAGCGTTCATGACTGTCCAGACCTGCTTGCAGCCTCGCTCGGGGTCATGAGCGGGCACCAGTACCAAGGTGAGGAGCATGGGGGTGGGTGGCATCAGCTGTGCCTTCAGACTCCGTTCCCGTGCCTGGAGAGATGCGGTCGCCCTGGCGGCTGGAGGCCCGCCCAGGTTAACCGAGCGGATGTGTTCCTGTACTCGGTGTGGTTGGCACCACTGTTCTCAGCAAGTTTGTGTGGAATCACCCATGGTGTTGGGGTCACTGCATCCCTTTTCAATCTCTCGGGAGCCAGAGGACAGCAGGCAGAATGCCTCTGTCTCCATAGCACCCTGGGTTAGTCTGGGCAGACATTCTCATCACTGGAGATGGCACTGGAGGGGCTCTCTCACAGTTCTGCACCTGGGAAGAGCGTTAGCGTCTCCTCTATACCTCGTGTCACGCTGTCTCCTGAGCTCCGGGCTCCTAGAAACTCAGCTCCATTGTCACTGGCGTTTCTGTTTTACGTCACTCATGGATCTGTTAATGTGTCAACTCAGTTGAACCTGGTCTTAACGCTGTCCTTCCCTCCTCAGGGCTACCAGGGCATGGTGGACGGCGGCAGCAACATTGTGGAAGCCGACTGGGAGAGCGTCTCCAGCATCCTGCAAGTGGTATGTGCTGCGCTCGTCCTGCTTGGTTGTCTGAGTTCTCTCTGGTCTGAAACCTTCCCTGCTTGTGTTCCAGGAGCACTTAAAACAGGTGAATGTGCTGCCTGGCATCATGAAAAGAATATGTTCTTAATTTTCCATTTAATTTTTTTTGAAAAAAGCTTTGCACACTGAGGAGTTATCCTTGCAAGAACAAGTTGTGTTTGATGGCGAGTGGTACCTGTGGGGGATCTTTTTTTTTTTTTTAGAGCAGATCAGTGTTGAGACAGTTTTGGTTGTTGGTGCTGCGCGTTTAGCAGTGCGTCTCTTTGCCTGTTGGGTTCGGGGTGCCATTTGGCATCAGTGACCGTGGCCTGGCAAGGCCCCCGACCAGCAGCCTCCAAGAGCTGTGGCTTTAGTGGGGACACAGCATCTCCCCTGACTCAGGGCTGACTTCCTTGGCATGTGCAACGATGAGGTAATTACGACTGCAGGCGAAACAGCTCTTACACGGAATTGTAAAGAAGCCTGCCCGAATATGTCATGCCCAATAAATTCCAGGAACAGTGCAGCTCAGTGAAGGCTCCAAGTCGATTAAGAAATAAAGAGATTACGTGGAAAGAATGGACTTCATGACAAGTGTTTTACTTGCGGTTTGATCTTTTGAAATGCATGTGTTAATATTAACCTGTGGCTTGTCTTGAGTTTTTTAGAATTTTTATTGGCATACAGCTGTTCTACAATGTTGTATTTCTGCTGTGCAAAGTGAATCAGTTATAATATATATACAAGGACCCCCTCTTTTTTTGGTTTCCTTCCCATTCAGGTCACCAAGAGCATTGAATAGAGTTCTCTGTGTTATACAGTAGGTTCTCAACAGTTATTTTAAACATGGTATCAGTAGCATATATGGGTCAATCCCAGTCTCCCAGTTCATCTCCCCCTCCCTCACCGTAATCATGTTTGTCCACCACACCTCTTACTATTTTTGCCTTGCAAATAAGTTCATCTGTATCATTTTTCTAGATTCCTTGTATAAGCAATACTGTATTTGTTTTTCTCTTTCTGACCTCCCTCTGTAATACAATCTCTAGGTCCATCCACTTGTCTGCAAATCACATTATTTCATTGCTTCTTATGGCTGACTATATTACATTGTATATATGTACCACATCTTTATCCATTCCTCTGTAGATGGACATTTAGGTTGCTGCAGTGAAAATCAGGCGTGTGTCTCTTCGTGAATTATTGTTTTTTCCCAAAGTACGCCTAGGTGTGGGATTGCCCTATCACACGGGAACTCTGATTTTCATTTCTTCAGGAACATCCACCATGCTAGTACGCCTAGGTGTGGGATTGCCCTATCACACGGGAACTCTGATTTTCATTTCTTCAGGAATATCCACCATGCTCTCCCCAGTGGCTGCACCCGCTTACACCCCACCGAGAGTGCAGCAGACCCCCACCCCCCAGGCCCTCTGTGGCACTTACTCTCTGTAGATCTTTTTGGTGCCGGCAGTCCTGAAAAGTGTGAATGGCACCTCATTGTAGTTTCCATTTGCATTTCTCTAATAATCAGTGATGTGGAGTATCTTACCATGCTCTTTTTATTTGGTGAGTATCATTGGCTTCCTTCTGCTTCTGCAGGAGAAGGAAATGGCAACCCACTCCAGTGNAAAAAAAAAAAAAAAAAGCAGCGCCTCTTACCCCAGCTGATAGGGAAGTCAGGAATCTTTTCTGGACCGGCCTCATCACCCAGAGATAGGCATCTCCCCCTGACCGATCATTAGTGATGGCTGTGGACTGAGGTGAAGGTCCTGAGCCTTCACTGAATGCAGGACATCATCATATTGTTTAGTTGAATGACTGTCTCGAAAGGAGAAGAGCAGCTGACCTCAGCAGGGCTCAGGAGGCAAAGAAGTTGTGATGGGTGAAACCCAGGTCTGGCACCCCCTAACCCTCCCACTCCCCACCTCACAGCCCACATTGGTTCCCCTCTAGGACCTCACTGTCTGGTTTTCTGGAATCTTCCAGCTTTAGGGTCAGGTGTGCGTGGGTGTGCCTGTGTGAGGGGCCTGGCGTTGCCAGTGGAGCTGGAAGCATCAGCGTTTAGGGTTGAGCTTCGGTGTGACGCTGCCAGTAGTCACTTTGGGAAGATGCAGGTGACCCCCGGGAGAGCACCTGCTCCAGCACGTGGACTTTGGAGGCGTGGTGGGGTCACGGTCCGCCTGTCCACAGGGTGCTCGGGTCTGGTGCCTCCACGAGTGAAGGTCTGCATGTCACCAACAGCCGTGCCCAGGCTCTGGGCGCTTCACCCCCCACCGCCGGTCACAGATTCAGGCAGAAGTAATGGCATGAGCTTTTATTGCTTTTAAAAACAAACAAACCTTCCTTTGAGCCCTGCTAATGGACAAAACCTGTCAGCTTGAGCTTTGTACGCTCATAAACTTTGTGATGTTGTAGAAATGAACCATCCCTTTTCTACATACTTCTCTAGGCGAAGGCTTCCAACAAGCAGTCATGTCCGAACTCATTTGTTTCTTGTTGACATAAAAAAAAATTTTTTTGAACAGCTATTAAAGAGTCTTGGAAAACACCACTAAAAGCCACCTTTGTCCTTTCTTTTTGTGGCAGAAAAAAGCTGTTCCTTGCCTACTGACCTATGCTGTAGCTCTTTAAGGAGGTGGAGGGGCTGTCTGAGGTCTAGCCCTGCCTTCTTTCTGTCCTTCTTCAGCAAGAAAGGAGTGTAGTCATTAACAGGGACCCAAACCAGTCACTTGTGTACAGGAGACACTTTTCCCATAAGCCCTTTGTAAGTCACACTAGAACAAGACTGTACCTGAAGATCCCACACGAGTCTGTGATTGGGGCAAATAAAGTATCTCCTTTATTGTAAATTGTGAAGGTTGGTTTTTATGTTATGTTAATTTCCATTCTCTCAACATCTCCATCATCATATTTTTGAGGAGCTTTGAAATTTCAAGGTGATGTTAGGCAGGAAATTAAGAATATTTTGGAAGAGAGATGTTTTGGCATCTTGATTACGCATGTGTTGAAACAGGGATCCTGCTTCATAGGTCCTCATGTCCAAGCACTTGCTCGGGAGTGATTTTTTCCATCAGCCTCTTTTGTAAATGATTATGTCTTACCTGATTTGAATGTGAAAGTCTACTGGATCTAGAAAATCAGTGGTAACAATGTGTTTCTTTTAATTTATGGACTTCCCTGGTGGCTCAGATGATAAAGCATCTGCCTACAATGTGGGAGACTCAGGTTCGATCCCTGGGTTGGGAAGATCCTCTAAGATGCAAATAACTAAAATTATTAGCTTGATTGCATTCAGTCAAGGATATGTAGTATATATGGTTTCCCTTGCTGTGCAAAAGCTTTTAAGTTTCATTCAGTTCAGTTCAGTCGCTCAGTCGTGTCTGACTCTTTGTGACCCCATTAATCACAGCACGCCAGGCTAGGTTTCATTAGGTCCCATTTATTTTTGCTGTTGTTTCCATTACTGTAGGAGACAGATTTAAAAAAATATTGCTTTGATTTATGTCAAAGAGTGTTCTGCCTATGTTTCACTCTAGGAGTTTTATAATATCAGGTCTTATATTTTTAGGTCTGTAAGAGATGATTGGATGGCATCACCAACTCAATGGACATGAGTTTGAGGGAACTCTGAGAGATAGTGAGGGACAGGGAAGCCTGGTATAGTGCAGTCCGTAGGGTCACAAAGAGTTGGACATGACTTAGTGACTGAACAACAACAATAAGACATTTAGAGTTTATTTTTATAGATGGTGTTAGGAAGTGTTCTAATCTCGTTCATTTACATGTAGCTGTCCAGTTTTCCCAGCACCACTTAGAGACTTATCTTTTCTCCATAATGTATTGTTAACTTTTTTTGTAAATTGTCAGTAGGTGTGTGGGTTTATCTCTGAGCTTTCTATCGTTTTCTGTTGATCCATATTTCTGTTTTTGTTCCTATACCATACTGTCTTAATTACTGTAGCTTTGTAGTATAGTCTGAAGTCAGAAAGTATGATTCCTCCAGCTCTGTTCTTTCTCAATATTGTTTTTGCTATTCAGGGTCTTTTGTATTTCCATTGTACGATTATTTGCTCTAATGCTTTAAAAAATGCCATTGGTGATTTGATAGGGATTACACTGAATCTGTAGATTGCCTTGGGTAGTATGGTCATTTTTAACAGCATTGACTCTTCCAGTCCAAGGACACAGTATATCTTTACATCTGTCTGTGTGGTCTTCAGTTTTTCCCATCAGTGACTTATAGTTTTTGGAGTACAGGTCTTTTGTCTCCTTTGTGAAGTCGTGAAGTTGCTCAGTCATGTCTGACTCTTTGTGACCCCATGGACTGTAGCCCACCAGGCTCCTCCATCCATGGAATTTTCTAGGCAAGAGTACTGGAGTGGGGTGCCATTTCCTTCTCCAGGGGATCTTCCCAACCCAGGGCTCGAACCCAGGTCTCCCGCATTGGGGACAGATGCTTTATCGTCTGAGCCACCAGGGCATCTTTGCCTCCTTAGGAAACCATAAACAAAATGAAAAGATGACTCACAGAATGGGAGAAAATGTTTGCAAGTGATGTGACCAACAAGGGATTAATCTCTAAAATATACCAGCATTTTATGCAGCTCAACAACAACAACAGGAAAAAAAGAACTTACTCAACAATGGGCAGAAGACCTAGGCAGACGCTTCTCCAGAGAAGACATACAGATGGCCCGCAGGCACGTGAAGAGATGCTCGACTTTGCTAATTATTTGAGAAATGCAAATCAAAATGGCAGTGAGGCACCACCTCCACTGCTCAGAATCGCCCTTTTTAAAAGTCTACAAATCATGAATGCTGAGGAGGGTATGGAGAAAAGGGAACCCTCTTGCACTGTTGGAGGGAGTGTAAATTGGTGCATCACTAGAGAGAATAGTATGAGGCTTCCTCAGAAAACAAAACAGAGTTGCCATATGATCCGGCACCCCTGCTTCTGGGCGTGTATGTGGAGAAGATTCTAATTTGGAAAGGTACACGCACCCCAGTGTTCACAGCAGCACTGTTCACAGTAGCTAAGACATGGAAGCAGCCTACGTGTCCATCAACAGATGACTGGATAAAGAAGATGTGGTAACCATTTTCTACACATGCATGTATCATCAGGATGCCTCACATTTCACCATTAGTTTAATCTCCTTCTACCTAAAAGAACTTAATCTTCAGAATCCCCTATTAAAAGGTTTTTCCAGAGCAAACGTTTGCTCAGAGAATCTTGGACCTGGGACACCAGGTGTGGAGTGGGGAGAAGATGGGTACCAGCCACATCAGGGAGGAAAGAGCGAGGCCCGCCAGGCTCCTCTGTCCATGGGGTTCTCCAGCAGGAATACTGGAATGGGTTGCCATTTCCTCCTCCAGGGGATCTTTCTGGACCCAGGGATAGAACCACATCTCCTGCATCTGGTACGTTGTAGGCAGATTATTTACCACCGCACCACCTGAGAAGCCAGAGGGGACAATGATTATGTTAAAATCTATTGAGACAAAGAGTAAAATGACTCTGACGTAAGTTCGTATTTTTCACTGTCTCACAGTGTATTTGAGTTGCTTCTACTCAATCTCATTTACTTGGGTAGACGAGAGCGACAACCAAAGCCTAAAGCAAGTAAAGGCAAACAAAACCAAATGAGGCTGGGGGAGTGCTGGGCTGAGGCCCCACGGGGCACGGGGCACGGGGCGCCCACGCTGCTCTCTGGCCACGCTGTTAAGCTCCCACCTGGGCAGTGGTTGCTAGCGTCCCTGATGGTGCAGGGCGCAGAGTGGCCTGTTCCCACTGTAGTGGGCTAGTCTGGTGATGGCTGGAGTCGGGAGGTGGGTCAGCATTTACACGAGTGGGCCTTGGGAGAGCCTGGCTGACACACGCTTCTCCTCAGCAGATGTGCGGTTGCCCCTTTCCCTTCACTGCGTCGTTCTTCGGGCCCATCCAGGCCGAGCAGCAGCACGTCGGGTGTGGAGGGGAGGAGCCGCTCCAGCCGCCTGGGCTGCGTCTGCCTCCTCGGCCCTCGCTGTGCTCCCCGTGGTGTCCTGGCCCCTGGGCCCAGAGCTGCGAGGCTCCTGTAGTTGCGCCTGGCAGTCTGTGCCGGGGCCGAGGCTGGCTGGGGTGCGGGGCTAGGGGCTGCGCTGCGTGCAGGCGAGGGGTCCGCTGCCGCCCCGCCGTCCTCTGGGACGCTGACTGCAGACAGCAGCGGAGGGCTCTGTCCACACGGTCCTCTGGGGTCACCAGCTCGGCTTCTGCTGCAGCTTAGCGGGAGGAATAAGTTCTAGAGAAAAAAAAATAACAGAGTTCTGATAAGATGCTGTTTGGAAGGTCCAACCAACTCTTTGAAGTAGAACACTGTAAAATGTATCCAAAGTAAATCGCATTTCACTTGGAAGCAAACACAGTTCCAAGAGGGAGCTGTGGGAAGCAGGGTGGCCTTGCCTGGCACTGCGAGGGGCCGTCTCTGGGCCGGGCCCCCAGCAGCGTGTCCCCTGGCCGTGAGCCCGGAGCGCTGCCTGCTGTCCTCGTGTGACCCGGGCAGTGTGGGGAGTCCCCTCAGCCGGATGCGGTGGGGCCACGCCTGTCCTGTGGCCTTGTACCTCCTTGGACTGACCAGGGGAGCGAGGGTTGGCTCTGGGTTCACCTGCAGTGAATCACCAGAAACTTCGGGCTGAAACAATGTAAATTTATTTCCTTACAGTTCGGTAGGTCAGAGTCTCCCTGGGCTGACCCCAAGGCAGAGGCGAGCCCGAGTGCTCCCGGGATGCTCCAAGAATGTTTCCTGCCTTTTCCCCCGTCTGGAGGCCGTGCGGCCCTAGGCCGGGGTCCCCCTCCACCTTCCCGCCTCGTGAGACGCAGTGTATCGTGTCCATAGCCGGCAGCGTCCCCCGCGTCACTGCTGCCTCTGCCTCCCAGCTCTGTGGGAGTGTTTCCGATTACCCTGTGATGACTGTGGCCCACTCAGTCCAGGACAGGCACCCCAGCCGAAGGCTCTGAGCTGCACCTCTGCCGCGCCTCACCGGCCCACGGAGGCAGCGCCTCAGGGTGTAGGGTCGTGGCCTTAGCATTGGCCAGCCGCGCGATGCTGGCATTAGGTCTGCCTGTTTGCCCGAGCGTGCTGGAGTTGGTCTAATAATCGTGTGGGTTCCCTCCAGCAGCAGCACCCTGTGAATCTGCGCCCCCGAAGAGGGATCAGGTCCACTGTTTCTAAAATTTAACTCTCACGGACCCAGTCGGTGAGAACCGAGGCTTTAATGCCTTTACTCATCAGCTTTGTGAGTATATGTGTGTGTATTCAGCCCATGCACACTTTTGATATTTGCTTTTCAGTCATGCAGGGAACTGTATCAGTGAAACTATGTTTAGAATCTTTTATCTGTTTTCTTACCCCTTAACTCCATGGAAACTGGTCTCCATGTATGTAAGCAACTTGAAAATAAGAGTTATTTTAAAACATTTTAACACTTAGTTTACTTTTAAAATAGTAGATTATACAGTTAACGTGAAGTCAAAATGATGTTGTTCAGTTGCTGGGTTGTTCCAACTCTATGAGACCCCGTGGACTGCATCACACCAGGCTTCCCTGTCCATCACAATCTCCCAGAGCTTGCTTAGACTCACATCCATTGAGTTGGTGATGCCATTTACCATCTCATCCGCTGTTACCCTCTTCTCCTTTTGCCTTCAATCTATTCCAGCATCAGAGTCTTTTCCAATGAGGCAGCTCTTCACCTCAGGTGGCCAAAGTATTGGAGCTTCAGGTTCAGCATCAGTCCTTCCAATGAATATTCAGGGTTGATTTCCTTTAGGATTGACTGTTTTGATCACCTTGCAGTCCAAAGGGCTCTCAAGAGTCTTCTCTAGCACCACAGTTGGAAAGCATCAGTACTTTGGCGCTCAGCCTTCTTTATGGTCCAACGCTCACATCCATACATGACTACTCGAAAGACTGTAGCTTTGACTATATGGACCTTTGTTGGCAAAGTGATATCTCTGCTTTTTAATACAGTGTCTAGATTTGTCACAGCTTTTCTTCCAAGGAACAAGCATCTTTTAATTTCATGGCTGCAGTTACCATCCTCAGTGATTTTGGAGCCCAAGAAAACAAAGTCTGTCGCTGTTTCCACTGTTCCCTCATCTATTTGCTATGACATGCTGGAGTCCACAGGGTCACAAAGAATCAGACATAGCGACTGAACATTTCCAATGAAGTGATAGGATCATATGCCATAATCTTAGTTTTTTGAGTGCTGAGTTTTAAGCCAGCTTTTTCACTCTCCTCTTTCACCTTCAAGAGGCTCTTTAGTTCCTCTTCACTTTCTGCTATAAGGGTGATGTCATCTGCATATCTGAGGTTATTGATATTTCTCCCAGCAATCTTGATTCCAGCTTGTGCTTCATCCAACCCAACATTGCATGTGATGTGCTCTGCATGTAAGTTAAATAAGCAAGATGACAATATACCGCCTTGACGTACTCCTTTCCTAATTTGGAACCAGTCCATTGTTCCATGTCCGTTTCTAACTGCTGCTTCTTGACCTGCATACAGGTTTCTCAGGAGGCAGATAAGGCGGTCTAGTAGTCCCATCTCTTTTAGAATTTTCCACAGTTTTTTGTGGTCTACACAGTCAAAGGCTTTAGCATTGTCAGTGATACAGAAGTAGATGTTTTTCTGGAATTCTCATGCTTTTTCTATGAAATGTGCCTCATTATAAAATTATTAACTTGTAAAATGGCTTGAGTGAAATTTGCTCAGTCATATTCGACTCTGCAACCCCATGGACTATAGTCCGTCAGGCTTCTCTGTCCATGGAATTCTTCAGGCAAGAATAAAGGAGTAGGTTGCCATTTCCTTCTGCGAGGGATCTTCCCAACTATGTAAAATATATAAAATAGCTTATATTAGAGTAATCCTTTTGATGATGTGGACATATACACTGGATCGTGAATGTTCTTTTATGTTTAAATAAACGTTCCTTGCATTTACAAATTTATTGTGTGTTTGTTAAGATCAGCGTGGAGATCTTTTGGTGCTTGATTTTATAACTTTTTTTCCGTTCTTGCAAATCCTGTCATTTTTTTTTTTAGTTTTTATCTTCTTCTTTAAGTAGAGAATGAAAAATATCTCCTTGGTCCAAGTGGCTGTTTGTAAAGATCTTTAGGGTACAAGCTGAGGAAATCTTTTTAATGAAACATCTGTTTTTCAAAAGAATTTAACAGTGGAGGACAAAAAATTGAGCAAAGACTTCTCTTCAGTCCATTTGTGTCCAGCAGGCAGATGGTGGGAGCTGGTACAGGATACCTGGTATCCCTGCTCAGCCTCACAATAACGACGACGCAGACGCCCTGTACTTAGACACGGCTCGTCATCCTTTCCAGCGTAACTGGCTGACACCCCTGTGCAGAGTGGCAGACGTCAGCAGTGCTCTTGGCTGTGGGTTTGGCGTAGGTGTTTGGGTGGGAAAGGAGGCCTGTCTCGCTGAGGAAGCAGCTGGGGCTGGGTGCGGGCGGCCGGGCCCCAGCCCCTCCCCGAGCCCTCGCCGTCGGCCTGGAGCCGCCGTGGGGAAATCCCGTCCTTCCGCCCGCAGTGAGCTTGGGCTGTCGTGAGGTCCCTTTAGCTTTAGGCCCAGGAGCTGCACAGAAAGAGTAAGTGTAATATGGTCTTTAACGTCACCGTCAGGCTTGTAAGGCTCCGTCCTGAGGTGGGTGTGAGCTTTGGGGTCCCCAGAGGTGTAGCTCTGGCTTCTGTAGCCTATGAGTGGGAATGACGGCGATCCCTGGCCTGCCGGCTGTGGGAGCGTGGCGCGCGTCATCGGTGCTCAGCTGGTCCTGCTGTCGTCTTCCCTCCCCCCAGCTCTCTTCTGCCAAGCCGCTGGAGCGCTTCTTTCATTTATCTGTGTGTGTTTGGCGGTGCTGGGCTCCCCTGCCGCCGGCCTTCCTCTCCTGGCAGTGTGTGTGGAGCACGGGCTTAGCTGCTCGTCAGCATGTGCGATCGCCCCAGACCAAGGATCAAACCCGTGTTCCCTGCATTGGCAGGTGGCTTCTCCCCCACTGTACCACCGGCGAGGTCCCCTTTTAAGGCCTTCTAACATGATTGTAGACCTTGTGTGTTTAGAGACCATGTTACTAATACTCCTCTTAAGCTGGGATACAGAGAAGGAACAAGGCGCTCCATTATGAAGGTAAAGGAACAGCACGTGAAAACCAACGTCCAGTTGTTTAAGCAAAAGGGGACCCACGCTGTCGCCACAGTCACACTCCTCACTTCTGTACAAGAACCTGTGATGCCTTCACCTGTGTGATTCCACCCTGAGACGCAGGAGAGATGAACGCTGAAGTGGGATGCTGGGTCCTGGCAAGTCAGGTCGGCGATGGTGGTGCGGTGGGCCTGCTCTTGTGTCTCTGCGAGACTTCAGAGAAAAATAATGGCTCTGTGTTAAACATCTAAAAATTTCCTCTTTCTGATGAATCAAGTTTTTGTGACTGTGGTTTTAATAACTCCTGTGTCACCCCTCTATCCAGCTGTTTAAAGGAGCTTGTCAGTGAGTAGATACTTGGTCAATAGGAGTACACATTGGTTTCTGAAGTTCACACGTCAAGTGACCACCACGCTTCTCAGCAGTTAGTGAACTAATCCCTTTTTGAGCGGAGGGAAGATGTGTACGTTTTTATTTTCTTCAAAGCTAAACTGTTAATTCTGCCACTTCTTGTGGTTTGCAGCAGCTAGAGGTCAACTCTCACTGTGAAGTCATGCCTACGGGAGCGCCAGAACTTCTTGCAGGGAAGTGAGGAGCATGATTGTGGACACAGCTTAGGCCCCCTCCCCCCATTTTTAAACAGCTGAACTTATTGTATACATATGCTCCTTTTTTATGTCCATAAAGGAACTTATTAGCACAGCAAACTAAAACCTGTGTATTTATTGTGTGAGATGGAGCCTGAATGACAACCGAGTGAAGTGAGGATGTTACTGTCATTCCGCTGATACTGAATTAATGTGCAAGAGCAGATGATTTGTGCAACTGAATATCCTCATCAGTGAGGGGGGCTTGGAGCTGGCAGTGAGGGGCGAGTGTTTAGGGTTCACCAGCTTTACTTCATTTTCTTTTAAAGGCTACTATATGGTTGGTGAAGAAAAATGTAGGAGGCTTCAGCTACTATTTACAGTGCTTGATTTCTAAAGTGAGGTTGTCGGTATAGGGCTATCTTTTGTGTTATTCATCATCTTTGAATGTTGAAAAACAAGATAATCTCTTACAATTTATAGTGAGTACCTTTGAACTTTATACACTGCCTTCCTTTTTCTTATGCATTTTATCTTTGAAGTTATACCTATTCATGATAGAAAATAGGCAACTACACAGCAGAGTCTAAAGTGAAAAATACAAGTATTTGTCCTTTCATAGCTAGTCCTAAATTCCAGAGGTAGGTGCTTACTCTGTTTTCTGTAGTTCTGCTGGTTACCTGTACAACCTTATAAGATGCTTCCATTTCTTGATTGCTGAGCCTTAGACAGTATCAATTTCAGATACTCTGTCATAAAATTCAGATGTCTTCTCCCACCTCCCACCTCCTCTTCCCGAACAGCTGGTTTTTGTTCAGCATATGATTTTTTTTTTACATTATTACAGTTGATAACATTCCCTTCTGTGGCTCTAATTAAGGCTTCTTTGCTGTGTGTGGAGATTAATTCTAAAAATTGAAACCCAATAAAAACAGCACTTGCAGTATTGGGATTATATAACCATTAGCCACCGCAGTGGATCTGGGTCCATGAAGAAGGACACATAACCTGTGTCAGGGGTCCTGCCCCACTGCAGGTGGGATGGGTCCAGCTCCTGTGTCTGGTGGGTCCTCTTTCCATTGCTTTCCATTTTCCTCATGTCTCCACAATCATATGGGAGTCACATTTCTTGCATCATGTGTCATCTCTCTAGTGAGTGGACGTGAGTTTGCATAGGAGTTGCCTCCTTGAATAATTTTTTTTCATCTGAAATGCACAGGGCATAAACCTCCTGAGATTTTGTGTGTTTAAAGATGTTTTTGTTTTGTCCATGCACATAAGTAACAGGTTAGCTGGCTAAGATTTTCTGATTATGTTTATTATAAGATATTAAATATAGTTCCCTGTCCTTACTGTTCATCTATAGTATATATAGTAGTTTGTATCTCTTAAGCTCATCCTCACCGTTTATCCCTCCCTGCTTTGCCCCACTGGTAACCATAAGTTTGTTTTCTATGTCTGTGAGTCTGTTTCTGTTTTGTAAATAAGTTCATTTGTATCATCTTTTTAAGATCACATGTAAAGTAATATATGATATTTGTCTTTGTCTGTCTTCCTTCACTTAGTATGATAATTTCCAAGTCCATCCATGTTACTGCAAATGGTATTATTTTATTCTTTTTTAGTGGCTGAGTAATATATATATATATATATATATATATGCATATATGTATATATTTATATGTGTATATATATATGTATTCCACATCTTCTTTTCCATTCATCTGTTGATGGACATTTAGGTAAGTTCCTTTCACATCTTGACTGTTGTAAATAGTGCTGCTGTGAACACTTGGGTGCATGTATCTTTTCAAACTATGGTTTTCTCCAGATATATGCCCAGGAGTAGGATTGCTAGATTATTTGATAGTTCTCCTTTAGTTTTTTAAGGAAGCTTCATACTGTTCTCCATAGTGGCTGCACCAGTTTACATCCCCACTAACAGTGTACTGCGGTTTTCCTTTTCTCCACACCCTCTCCAGCATTTGCTATTTGCAGAGTATTTGGTAATGGCCATTCTGACCTGCATGAGGTGGTGCCTCATTGTTCTTCTGATCTGCATTTCTCTAATAATCAGCAATGTTGAATATCTTATCATGCTCCCATTAGCCATCTTCATGTCTTTTTTGGAGAAATGTCTATTTAGATCTGCCCGTTTTTGTTGGGTTGTTCAGTTTTTGAATATAAGCTGTTTGTGTATTTGGGAAACTAAGCCCTTTTAGGCTGCATTGTTTGCAAATATTTTCTCCCAGGCTGTCGGTTGTCTTTATTTTGTCAATGGTTTCCTTTGCTGCACAGAAGCTTATAGGTGTAGGTTGGTCTCATGTGTTTATCTTTGCTTTTACTTCTGTTCCTTTGGGGGAGTGGGACACTCACCATCTTGATCATTAGCCCTGCCTTAGATATTTTTCTATCCAGTCATTGAAATGCTTTTAGTGTTTTTATAAGTTTTAATAAAAGAATTTGACTATCTTAAAAGTGCATATAATTTGACTACTCACACCAAATGCTATTTGGTCTGTTTTTTACTTTTTTAGATATCAACTAATAACTTTCATTTTGAGATATAGTTCACATACTAATAAAATTCACCCATTTACAGCCACTGACATTTTCCTGATTTCACTTGCTTTCAAATCTTCTTCTCTAAGTTCTTAAAAATTTCTGTTATGCTAATACATGTTTGCTGGAAAAGGTTAGTTTTCATTCCAATCCCAGAGAAAGGCAATGCCAAAGAATGTTCAAACTACTGCACAGTTGTACCCACCTCACATGCTAGCAAAGTAATGCTCAAAATTCTCCAAGCTAGGTTTCAACAGTATGTGAACCTTGAACTTTCAGATGTTCAATCTGGATTTAGAAAAGGCAGAGGGACCAGAGATCAAATTGCCAACATCCGTTGGATCATAGAAAAAACAAGATAATTTCAGAAAAATATCTACTTCTGTTTCACTGACTTTGACTGTGTGAATCACAACAAACTGGAAAATTTTCGAGAAATGGGAATACCAGACCACCTTACCTGCCTCCTGAGAAATCTATATGCAGGTCGAGAAGCAACAGTTAGAGCTGGACATGGAACAACAGTCTGGTTCCAAATTGGGAAAGGAGTACGTCAAGGCTGTATATTGTCACCCTGCCTATTTAACTTATATGCAGAGTATATCATGCATAATGCTGGGCTGGATGAAGCACAGGCTGGAATCAAGACTGCCGGGAGAAATATCAATAACCTCAGATATGCAGATAACACCACTTTTATGGCAGAAAGCAAAGAGGAACTAAAGAGTCTCTTAATGAAGGTGAAAGAGGAGAGTGAAAAAGCTGGCTTAAAACTCAACATTCAAAAAACGAAGATCATGGCATCCAGTCTCATCACTTCATGGCAAATAGATGGGGAAACAGTGGAAACAGTGACAGACTTTATTTTCTTGGACCAAAATCACTACAGTGAGTGCAGCCATGAAATGGCTCCTTGGAAGATGCTCGCTTCCTTGGAAGAGAAGCTATGACAAATCTAGACAGCATATTAAAAAATAGTGACATCACTTTGCCAACAAAGGTCCGTATAGTTAAAGCTCTGGTTTTTCCAGTGGTCATCTATAGGTATGAGGGTTGGACCATAAAGTTGAGCCCCAAAGAATTCATGCTTTTGAGCTGTGGTGTTGGAGAAGACTCTTGAGAGTCCCTTGGACTGCAAGGAGATCAAATCAGTCAATCCTAAAGGAAATCAGTCCTGAATATTCATTGGAAGGACTGATGATGAAGCTGAAGCTCCAGTACTTTGGCCACTTGATGCGAGGAACTGACTCATTAGAAAAGATCCTGATGCTGGGAAAGATTAAAGGCAAGAGGAGCAGGGGATTACAGAGGATGAGATGGTTGGATGGCATCACTGACTCGATGGACAGGAGTTTGAGCAAGCTCCGGGAGTTGGTGATGGACAGGGAAGCCTGGCGTGCTGCAGTCGGTCAGGTCACATGGGCTGAGTCGGACATGACTGAGTGACTAAACTAAACTAAATGCATGTTTTCCCTCTTTTTCTAGAACTTCTATGTGTTAGTCGCTCAGTTGTGTCTGANTGGACAGGGAAGCCTGGCGTGCTGCAGTCGGTCAGGTCACATGGGCTGAGTCGGACATGACTGAGTGACTAAACTAAACTAAATGCATGTTTTCCCTCTTTTTCTAGAACTTCTATGTGTTAGTCGCTCAGTTGTGTCTGACTCTTTGCGACCCCATGGGCTACAGCCCACCAGACTCCTCTGTCCATGGGATTTCTGAGGCAGGAATACTGGAGTGGGTTGCTGTGTCCTTTTCCAGGGATCCTCTGGACCCAAGGGTCGAACCTGGGTCTCCTATATTGCAGGCAGATTCTTTACCATCTGAGCCCCCAGGGACTCAGGCAAGTAAACACCTGTGTTTAGCCACAACTGCATACTGCCTTGATTTGCAGGGTGCTCTTCCTTTGATTTCCTTTCCTAGATCAGATAAAACAACCAAAGTACAAGCAGATGCCCATCTTGGTGCCCTGACCTTCTGATGGCTTGTCGTATATCAGTGGACACTACATAGGCCACGCCACTGACTTCTTACGCCGAGTCCCTGGTCGTAGGACACCAGACACAGCCTGGCGACTCGGCCAGAGGGTATGAGGCTGGTGGGGGTGGGGNGCAAAGAGTCAGACACGACTGAGCGACTTCACTTTTCACTTTCATGCACTGGAGAAGGAAATGGCAACCCACTCCAGTGTTCTTGCCTGGAGAATCCCAGGGATGGTGGAGCCTGGTGGGCTGCCATCTCTGGGGTCGCACAGGGTTGGACACGACTGAAGTGACTTAGCAGCAGGTTGCTTTTGTAAGTCTGTGAGGCTGTTTCTGTTTTGTGAAGAAGGCATTTGTATCTGCGTGTTGATGTAACCTGGGAGTGATACATGGTGTATGACTTTCCCTGTCTCTATGACTTTATTTAGTATGGTCAGCCCTACTTCCTTTCTCGTGGCTGGACGTGGCCATATTTCATCTCTTCCTGTGGCTGAGTACATTGCATTCCGTGTTTGTACCCCATCTGTGTGTCCGTGCGTCTGTCCGTCGGCACTTAGGTTGCTTCCCTTACTTGGCTGTTGTACAGAGTGCTGCCATGATCACTGGGGCTCAGGTGTCTTTGTCTGGATCGCGCCCTGGCCTGGGAAAGCTGCATCACAAAGGGCTTCGGTGCTCAGCTTTCTAAAGACCTTCCCTGTGGTCCTGTAATTCAGGTACTGATTTACCTTCCCACCACAATGTAGAAGGGTTTCCCTAATCCACACCCTCTTTTACTCCTGCAGATTTTTTGTAATAGCCATTCTGACAGGTGTGAGGTGATACCTCATTGGACTTTTGACTTGCATTTCTCGAATAATCAGTGATGCTGACCGTCTTTTCCCCGCCTTTATGACCATCTGTATGCTTTCTTGGCAGAAATGTCCCTTTAGATCTTTGGCCCATATGTCTTTGCTCTGTGTTTGTTGTTACTGAGTTGCATCAACTGTTTGTATGTGCTGCAGATGAATTCTTTGGGGGTAATATCCTTTTGCAAATATTTTTTTCCCATTTTGATGGTTGTCTTTTTATGGTTTCCTCCCTGTGCAGACTCTTTAAAGGATACTTAGGTCCTGTAGGTTGATTTTTGTTTTATTTTCATGATTCTGAGTTGTGGATCCATAAAGAACTTGCTGCCATAAATTGCAAAGTGTGTGCTGCCTGTATTTTTCTTAAGAGTTTTTATAGGATCGTTACATTTAGATCTTGCATCTATTCCAAGGTAATCATTGTATGCAGTGTTACGGAATCCTCTCCTTTCATCCTGTTTGCAACTGTTTAAGGACCTGCACACTGTCCGCCCTCTGACTCTTCCCAGTTTAGGTTCTCAGCTTCCTCGTAGATGGGCTCTGTTTCCTCTACACCTTCTGCAGCGGTTCTTCTTGGCAGGCTTTTTGTCAATGGCCATTCTGACCCATGTGAGGTGATGCCTTGTTGTAATTTTGATGTGCATTTCTCAAAAAATTTAAACGATGTTGAAATATTTTCTTGTGATTTTTTTAAACAGTGTGAGTGACCCTTACCTCTTGTAATTGGCTTCTTGAAGGTTTACCCTGTGTGAATTCTATTTCAGTGACTACCCTCAGGACATTTGTGGAAGGCAGGTGGTATTTTTTTAAACTAACAACCCCTTGAGGTAAAAGTAACTCAGTGGTGTCTGACTGTTTGCGAGCCCATGGACCATAGCCTGCCAGGTTCCTCTGTCCATGGAATTCTAAAGCCAAGAATACTGAGTGGGTTGTCATTTGCTTCTCCAGGGTATCTTCCCGACCCAGGGATCCAATGTGGATCTCTTGCTTTGCAGGCAGATTCTTCACCTTCTGAGCCATCAGGGAAGCCTACTATTAACAGAGATTTCTAAGTATAAAGACAGGTCAACTTAGAAAGTATCAGCAGATACATGCTTGACTTTATCTTATCATCAATAGTACATTAGAATATGTAATGAATCCATGCACCATTTCCGAAGGAATACCCGAGACAGAAGTAGCAATAAAGCTATAAGTGACCATCATTAATCAGGTGAAATAATTTAGATGAAGCATACCTCTCTCTGAGAGATGGGGACTGGGCAAGCCCCTTAGGCCTGTGTCACTAAGAGCCCATCTGCACAGGTTTTGAAGTTGTTGTTACCAGGCGGCAGCATCTCTTCATGCCCAACACTATTTTCTTTTTCCCTGATAAGTTCATTTTTATATTCTGTTAGAGTAGGGTTGATGTGGTGTTGGTTTTAGGTGGTACAGGACCTTCGTTTAGTAATACATAGACCTGTGTCCAGTGTTCTTGCCTGGAGAATCCCATGGATGGAGGAGCCTAGTGGGCTGCCGTCTATGGGGTCGCACAGAGTTGGACACGGCTGAAGCCCCTTAGCAGCAGCAGCAGACCTGTGTCTGTTCTCTATGCGGCTCTTTTCCCAGGTAGGTTGTACTGTGTTCAGAACAGTTCCCTGTGCTCCGCAAGAGGTCGTCTTTGATCTATTTGATACATAATATGTGTATGTGTGAGTCTTAACCTCCTAGTTTATCCCTCCACCTAGGTTTTTATTAATAACTATAAGTCTTTTCTAACGCTGCCTTTCTGTGTAAGTTAGTGCTCTTGCATGGATTTATTCATTTCCCCTGTAAAAGACAGGATGCTTGTCCTGCTCTGGGTAACATCAGCTCACATGTACACATGAATTCACACAGGGCAAAGCTGCTCTGGGTTATACCAACTCACCCCTCAGCTGATTCTTGCTTCTGCGAATGGCACATTCCTCATTTATATGAGCAAGCGTACTCTGTGGTACAGAGGTGGCACTTAGACTTCATTTTCTGTCGCTGGGCATGTTGGTGGATTCAGTGTCTTGGCTCTTGTAAAGAGTGCTACCCTGAAGACAGGGTGCACGTGTCATTTTGCATGGCGATTTCTTGCGTCTAAGCCCAGGGGTGGAATTACTGGCTCCTGTAGGTTTTTTAAGGAACCTACATGCTGTTCTCATAAAGGCTGCACGTGTTTACACCCCACGAAGAGTGGAGGTGGATTCTCCGTCCCCCCAGGCCCTCTGCAGCATTTCTTCTTTGTAGATCTTTTAGATGACGGCCCTTCTGACAGATGTGAGGTGAATCCTCATTGTAGTCTTCATTTGCATTTCTGTGTTGATCACTGATGTGGGGTATCTTACCATGCTCTTTTTATTTGTGTGAGTACAGTTTACCTCTTGATATTGGCTTCTTGAAAACCAGCCCTGTTGTGAAATCTTTTCTGATGACTTACTCCAGGGCATTTGTTGAGGGCAGGTGTCCTTTCCAGCCCCAAGCCCTCTAGAACATTAAGAGCCCAGCAGGGCCTATTTTCNTTTTATTTGTGTGAGTACAGTTTACCTCTTGATATTGGCTTCTTGAAAACCAGCCCTGTTGTGAAATCTTTTCTGATGACTTACTCCAGGGCATTTGTTGAGGGCAGGTGTCCTTTCCAGCCCCAAGCCCTCTAGAACATTAAGAGCCCAGCAGGGCCTATTTTCTGGAGAAGGCAATGGCAACCCACTCCAGTACTCTTGCCTGGAAAATCCCATGGACGGAGGACCCTGGTAGGCTGCAGTCCGTGGGGTCACCAAGAGTCGGACACTACTGAGCAACTTCACTTTCACTTTCATGCATTGGAGAAGGAAATGGCAGCCCACTCCAGTGTTCTTGCCTTGAGAATCCCAGGGACGGGGGAGCCTGGTGGGCTGCTGTCTATGGGGTCGCACAGGGTTGGACACGACTGAAGCAACTTAGCAGCAGCAGCAGCAGCAGGGCCTATTTTCAAGGTGTTGTTCCAAAAAGGGTCACAAGATGGCAGCATTTCTCCACACCCAACTCTGGTTTCTCAGGAAGCTGACCTCAGCTCAGAGTGAACGTGTTGGAGGAAACACCAAGGGCTGTGTCTCCTGAATTCTCCCCCTTACCCTTTGTCCCCTGAACACCTCCCCATTCCTGCAACAGCGGTCTGGGGAGGATGCTGTCATCCGTGGGTTGGGGGGGGCCCTCAGGAAGGAGGCTGGAGCTGGGAACCCCACCAGCAGAACCATGAAGCCCAGGGGACTGCCCAGAGCTCCTGCAGCCCTGAGGCCGCCCCTTCCTGTGGGGGCGGGAGGCCTGGACTCTGCAGGAGGGACCGCCCCCCGCATCCGAGACCGCTCATGCAGAGGGTCTTTCGGGGAGGGCTCGTGGGCCGGCACATCTTCCAGCTCCCTCAGCCCAGGACGGTTCTGCCTGGGGACCAAAGTACTCGGGCTCCAGGGGTGTGACCCCAGCCTGGGTCACCAAGGCCTGAGGGGGACAGAACGCACGTTTCTTTCTTCTCTGACTGTTTGTTTTGAATGGGAGAATATAGGTGATTTACCATGTTGTGTGATTTTTTTAGGTGTACAGCCACTTGATTCACATGTACTTCAGTTCAGTTCAGTCGCTCAGTCGTGTCCAACTCTTTGCAACCCCATGAATCGCAGCACGCCAGGCCTCCCTGTCCATCACCAACTCCCGGAGTTCACCCAGACTCACTTCTTACTGAGTTTTATAGGGTTCCTGCGCTATACATTGGGTTTTTGATTAATATATACACACCATTATTTATCAAATAACCTCAACCTGCTAGTTTCTCCCTGCCAACCACCTTTCCCTCTTGATAACCATACGTTTCTAAGTCTGTGAGGCTGGTTCTGCTTTCTGAAGGAGTTCATTTGTCATCGTTTTTAGATTCCGCTTGGTCGTGGTACCTTGGAGTTTCATTTTTCTGATTCTTACTTCACTTAGTATGATTTATCCTGAGATTGTGTGTGCTCCTGCAAATGGCATGCTTTCGTTCTTTTTATGGCTGAGTCATATTCCATGTGTACATGTATCACTTGTTTTTATCCATTCATCTGGGCACAGCTTCCTCATCTTCGCTGTTGTAAAGCTGCTGCCGTGCCTGCCTGGGTGCGTGGTTTTCTCCAAGTCTGTTTTTTTCCTCAAAGAGTGGGACAGCCAGATCACAGGGCAGCTCTGTTTGTTTATAGTAATGCCTTCTAAATGCACTTCCATTTGCTGTTACCAGCTACATCCACCAGCATCATTAAAGGGTCCACTGTTCTTACCCCAGCGGCGTACATCTGTGGATTTTTAAGTGTCCTTTTCCGTTTCTCTGAGGCGATACCTCATTGTCGTTTTGATCTTCTCATCTCTGATAATTTCCCATACTGAGCCATTCCTCATGTGCTTTAACACTGTGAACTGTATGTAGCTGATATTTTTTTCCTGACAGTTTGCCCTGTTTTTAATTATTTCTGATCAGTTACCCCTGGACTTTTTGAGGGCAGGTATTATTTAGAGCCCAGCAGTCCTTCTTTGTGGCTATTAAGTGTCCCTACGCAGTAATTTTCTCGTTGCTCCTGTGGGGAATGGCCAGAACTCAGATTTCTGTTTCGCTGACACTTGGGGTGAGCCCGACTGAGAAGGGGAGCCGTGTTACCTGCGGCTGCTGGACACGGGGTTTCTCTGGCCATGGCTTGTGAGCGGCCCTGGTCCGCCTTGGGCTCAGAGAGTGTGCGGGGTCCCCCCAACCCCCTGGGATGGCGTCATCCTCTCGTGGCTTCTCTTTGCTCTGTGCGTTTAGCTGATGGCTGCATCCTTGTTTTCCTGCCCTACTCTGTCTCCCGTGGGAGTGGTCCTGCGTCTTTAGCCATTGAATTCCAGTTCGGGGCTAAAAATGGAAAGACTCCAAACTTCTACGGTTGATCAACTGAAAAGACGAAAGGCGGGAGATCTACACCAAGTCTTGTGTTTATACCCAGCACGCACATGTTCAGGGGTCTGTGCAGTTGGGAGGAGACAGATAAACAGGTTTCTTTCTCTTCCAGGGAGGGACCATCATCGGCAGTGCCCGCTGCCAGGACTTCCGTACTCGGGAAGGCCGCCTGAAG
The DNA here is from genome assembly GCA_006410875.1 of Neotragus pygmaeus. Taxonomy (NCBI): domain Eukaryota; kingdom Metazoa; phylum Chordata; class Mammalia; order Artiodactyla; family Bovidae; genus Neotragus; species Neotragus pygmaeus. The sequence continues at coordinate 111,429 of SJYV01049899.1, read as the reverse complement.
GCCGCATGTAACTTGGTTCAGCTGGGCATCACCAGCCTGTGTGTGATCGGCGGGGACGGCAGCCTCACTGGGGCCCACATCTTCCAGACGGAGTGGAGCGGGCTGCTGGAAGAGCTGGCACGCGACGGTGCGTCTCTGCCGCCCACCCCTCCCCGTCAGCGCTCCCATTGCTGACATCCTGCCCCGTGAACTGTCCCACAGGTGCTTGTTGCTGGCGGTGCTGCAGACCTCAAAGCTGTCATCTCAGGACTCAGATTTGTGGCTCAGATAATAACAAAAGTGATTATAAGAGTAACATTTATTCCAGTATCCTATGTGCCAGGCATGGCTCCACTTTGACCCTGGTGGTTTTGTGTCCGGTCAGGATAACCATCTGGAGCTTCTGTGCCGATCCCCGCTTTACCGAGGAGGGTCAGGGGCTCACGGTGAAGCCACCTGGCCACGAGGGTGGCCCCGCTCACACCAGCCCTCAGACACCTGTGGCTGCCCCTGCCAGCTCCCCTGGGGTCCCTCCAGTCACTGGTACAAGACTTGGTCCTTTATCACCTCCGAAGCTGTGTAGGAAAGGATTCTCAAGAATCCTATATATCCTGTGATTTTTATCTTTTAAATGTGTTTTTATGTAATTCCAATTTAATTTAAAATATGACCAGTGGAAACAAACTGAAGTAATATTAATAGCAACCTTGTGAAAGGCGTAAGCTTGAACTAAAGCAACGACCCACACGTTCCGTGAAGTCTGTCTGGGGAATGGAGGGTGGCTCTCACTCCAGCACCAGGGACCTCGTGATGCTTCTGCACCACATCTGATGTGAGGCAGGTCACAGTGGTGACTTGGGTCAGGGGAGCATCGCTGCCCCTGCCTTGACCTTGACCTTTGTGCTCCATTTAAGCAGCTCTACCAACCCTGGTGGGCTGTCCTGAGAGTGCCAAGTACATCTATGAAATAATGGGGGCCCACAGGCCTGTCAGGACTCGGGGTACCAGTTGTACCACATCCTTGAGGACAGGCTTCTGGCATGGTGACCCGCCACAGCCAGAGCCAGGCCGCTGTCAGACAGAAGTCGCATCTTCCCCCGCCGTCTGTGTGCTCCTTCCCTCCTCCAGCGTCTGTTCCTGGGCTGGAGCTCCTGTCTGGGTGTCAGGTGACTGCTCCCCTCTGTGTCCTCGCCGCCACCTCCATCTGGCTCTCACGTCCGTCAGTGTGCAGGATTAGGTCCCATGGGCGTGACACGGCGGGTAGGAGATGCGTGTAGGAGCACACGCTCCCCTGTGTCATCCTGGGCGTGCGGCTTGTCCCCACACAGGCAAGATCAGCNATTCTGAAGGAGATCAACCCTGGGATTTCTTTGGAAGGAATGATGCTAAAGCTGAAACTCCAGTTTTGGGCCACCTTGTGAGAAGAGTTGACTTATTGGAAAAGACTCTGATGCTGGGAGGGACTGGGGGCAGGAGGAGAAGGGGACGACCGAGGATGAGATGGCTGGATGGCATCACGGACTCGATGGACGTGAGTCTGAGTGAACTCCGGGGATGGTGATGAACAGGAAGGCCTGGCATGCTGCGATTCATGGGGTCGCAAACAGTCGGACACGACTGAGCAACTGAACTGAACTGAACTTTTGAGTAGAAATCTGCAAGAGTGAAGGAATGAAATATGTTTGTGGATATAAGGGAGTGTTGCTAACATCAGAGAGAACAAAGGTAGAGACCCTGCAGTAAAAGCTTGTACTCCTTTCAGCAAGGAAGCCAGGGCAGGGTGGAGAGCAGTGCACAGTAGAGGGCTTAGGAGTGAGATCAGAGAGGTAGGTGTGCTTGGATAGTGGGTTGGGGATTGGATTGGGTCCCTGATCACATAGAGCCTTGGAGACCATGGAAAAGACTGGATTTGATTCTTGAACAGGTATAAAAGTCAGGTAGTATGATAGGCACCAAAACATCAATGTCAAGTGAGACATGAATCTTGCTTCTTAGCGTGCTACTGTTTAGTGATGGAGAAATAGGATGCGATTGCCACAATTTCAGCATCTAAAGATGGCAGAAGAAATAGAAGACATGAGTAAGGAAGTGACAAAGAATATGTAGCGTTTAGAGAATAGCTTTGTTTGGAGGGTCAAGAGGAGGCAATTGTTTGGCTTTAGTTTCTGCACCCCTAATCCTCCACGTTCAAGGTCAGGAGGGGCGGCAGTGAGGAGATACCCCACGTCCAAGATAAGAGAAACCCAAGTTAAGACGGTAAGTGTTGCGAGAGGGCATCAGAGGGCAGACACACTGAAACCATAATCACAGAAAACTAGNTAATTTTTAAGAGTCATTGCTTTCTGATTGTAAAAGAAACGCGTTTATTGCAGAGAATTTAGAAAAATGAAAAAATTAAGTCATGATTACATCAAGTCCTGCACAAAGCTCCCCTGCAGGAATGGCGGACCATAGAGCCCCAGGTTTGCAAGGCCCTGGTCAGAGCTGGGCAAGCCCCCACCCTGCGCCCTCCTCACCTGGGGTTCCCACCAATGGATGAGGAGTGAGCCCATGTTCTGGGTTGTAGGCTCAGGGCTGAACCTTTCCCATTACGCCCTCCCTGGCTCCCTCAGGCTTCCAAAGCACCTTCATGAAAGTTAAGTGAGAGAGACAGTGGAATACGTGCCTCTGTCGTGGACGAGCCACTTACCACCTTCTCAGGGCCACGCCTGGGGAACCGTGGCTGGAGACAAACCTCAGCCCCCATTTGGGTTCCCAGGGTTACTGGTGGCAGTTAGTTTCCTGTTTGTGGAAAGGCCATGGTCCCGGAAAGACCTGAGTCCTTCGCTCTCGTCTCCTGAGCTGATGCAGGGACATCCGGCCTGTGGTTCTGGCCAGAGAAGCCTGACTCTGCCCAGTGGAGCCCTCGACACATGTCCTGGTGGTGTGCACGTGCCTGGCACAAGAACACAGCCAGCGGTGCTCACTGCTGCAGCGCCTTCACCCAGGAGAGGCTGAAATGCACGCCCCATGGTGAACAGAGCCAGTGCTGCTCACCGTTGCAGCCCCTCCACCCAGGAGAGGCTGAAACGCACGCCCCATGGTGAACAGAGCCAGCGGTGCTCACCGCTGCAGCCCCTCCACCCAGGAGAGGCTGAAATGCACGCCCCATGGTGAACAGAGCCAGTGCTGCTCACCGCTGCAGCCCCTCCACCCAGGAGAGCCTGAAGCGCACGCCCCATGGTGCTTGCTTGTGTGCAGAGTGGGTTGTATGAGGGGGACAGCCGGGGCCCTGCCGTCTGCCCGGCCGTGCTAAGTGGACGCTCCTCTGTCTCTCTCCAGCCACCAGCGGACCTTCGTCCTGGAGGTGATGGGGAGACATTGCGGGTATGGACACATGGACGCAGTCAGGGTGGGAGGTCCCCAGGGAGCCCCACACCCCAGCTCAAGCATCCCAGGAGGGGCATGTCCCGTCTGTGGGGCTGTCCTGGGCAGGGGCGCCCAGCCCCGATGCCTCGTGAAACCCTCGCTCTCTGCCTGCAGGTACCTGGCCCTGGTGAGCGCTCTGGCCTGCGGTGCCGACTGGGTCTTCCTTCCCGAGTCCCCACCAGAGGAAGGCTGGCAGGAAAACATGTGCGTCAAGCTCTCAGAGGTAACTCGCCTTCTGCCCCCGTGGCTGCCGGCCTCTGGTCGCACTGCCCGGCTTGTGGCGTGGTGGCCGTGGGCATGTTTCATGTCAAGGCACTTTAGACCCGTGGAGGCTCTCTGCTCAGAGTGGCTTCGGGCTTGTGGCTGTGACCTGGGGGTGTCCCGTCCGTCCACCTCCCACTGCGGCAGAGACAGGCGAGGGAGAAGCAGCTGAGCTTTTGAGCCACTCGTGCAAAGCGGGTGCTCAGCCATCCCTGGAGGAGGCCATGTGAGCGGGGTCTGGGGAACACAGCGCCACCGTCCCCTTAGAAAAGGGACAGGAGGCCTGGGAGTCGACTCCTTCCCGAGTCCCCCAGCTCTTAGCCGGCCGGGCCCCGACAGCTAGCTCCCTGGAGGGGGTCCCCCTCCCAGTGCTGGCCTCGCTGTGGGTTTGGCTCAGGCCTTTCTTTTCTCTGTGGGCTGTGCTCGTCTCACACTGTGGGTCACTGGTGTCAGGCAAATTTCCTTTGTGAGGCCTCACAGAAAACAAGGGTGGCTTTCAGGACAGAAACCCCACTCCAGTGTGTGGACACTCTCTTCTCTTATTTTCATGACCATCTCATCCTGCTCTGTAGGCAAAAAATGGAAACCTATGGCAGAGGCCAGTTACCATATCCAGCAAGCACATAAACACTGCATGTGACCAGGACCCACGATCCATGAGACAAGGCCGTCGCCTTCAAGGTGATGGTTTCCAAGAGCAGATTTCCAGCAACTAATGACATAAGCTTTGACTCAAAAACCTGTGTAAGAGACTTGGTAAAGCCATCCCTTGGCTGGGAAGTTGATCCCTAGGTCTTGAAGATCCCCTGGAGAAGGGAAGACTACAATCCTAAGATATATTTTTTGCAATACTCTAAAGTCTGCGTTGGCTCTTGAATTGTAGCATTGGTTGGGAAGATCCCTGGAGGAGGGATAAGCTACCCATTCCAGGATTCTTGCCTGGAGAATCCATGGACAGAGGAGCCTGGCCAGCTGCAGTCCATGGGGTGGCAGAGTTGGATACGACTGGGCAACCTGGCACACGTGCACATAGGACGGGGACGACTCACCCCTTTGAGGCTGGAGTCAGCTGCACAGGCCCAGGGGTGACCGTGAGCACTGAAGTAACCCGTGAGCTCACTGTCCCTTGCTTCTGGCCTGGGGATGTGGGCGGTTCTCTGCTTCATGAAGGCCAGGCTGGGGCCGGGTTCCCAGGGAGATGACAGGAAGCTGTCTTCTGGGGGACCCGGCAGGCCTCATCTGCAGGAGAGACCCGGGAGCCCAGGCTCGGGACTCATCACTATCTGGGGGTCCGGGTCAGAGGCACTGGGGGCTTTTGACCTGCGTCTGCCGACCTGTCCCACCTTCTCACCCCAGGTGCCTGGACCTGCTCGTGTCCGTAGGAAGTGCTGCTGATGAAACCAGGTGACCATGTGTCCCTGGAGAGAGCCCAATCAGTTGGGCAGAGGCCCCCGTTCACAGTGGTTTAGGCATCTGAGGGTTTCTTCTTACATCTCCTAGAACCGCGCCCGGAAGAAAAGGTTGAACATCATCATTGTGGCCGAAGGGGCCATCGACACCCAGAACAAGCCCATCACCTCGGAGCAGATCAAGGAGGTGAGTGTGCTCTACGCCGTACCTGCCCGACAGTGGGTGGTTCCAGCACTTGGGTGTGGCAAGGTTTGGAGCGGGGTGCTGTTAGGTAAGTATTCCTGTTCTTCTTAATGGTTGAAAATTCTTTCATGATGACTGTGGCTTCACTGGCATGAGAGTCTCACAGCTCCTGACTTCTAGGGGGCCCATGCCTCTGGAATACTGTCAGGAGTATTCCCGAAGGCTCCAGGCTCTCCCAATAGAGACAGAGGACATGAGGCTGGGCGGGGTTAGAAGGTTCCAGGAGCCGGGGGGTCAGCACAGTCATCCTGTCTCCTGCTGGAGCATCAGCCGAGCCTTACTCACGGAGGAAGTGCTCTGCTGGCCTTGGTGACCGCCCCCCCACCCTGTGGGGGCCGGCCCCACGCTCCTGTGGCTGTAGGGCTGCTCGTGTGGCGCTGGCTTGTCCAGCCTGGGAGGGACTGACTGGGCTCCCAGTCACCCAGGTAATCCGGCAGGTTCTGGACGCAGCGCTGGGGAATGCCCATGGGCTCTGGTGGAAGCTGCCCATCAGGGGAGACACGGTCTCAGCGTGGCTTTGCAGTTGGCATCTCCGCCTTTTCTGTGCCCCCGACCAACTGTTCACCTGGTGATTAAAATATCAAGAGATCTGTGACAGCTGTCTGCTGTATTTACAGAAGTAATGAGTACGATCAGAGCAAAGATTTTCTTTCCCACTTAACTGAAGTTGAGATTGGACTGTGGAGGGTGAGAGCCGGGGCAGGGACCATGGGATTCCCACACCCCAGCCCCAGCGTTTTCAGAGTAAATGAGGGCCACTGGGGACACGGGACCTGGCCTGGCCACCCGGCTGGGTTCTCGTGGCCCTGGCCTGAGGGGATGCCTGGAGTTACTGTGCTGTGCTTTTCAAATACAACCTTACAAATTTAAGGCGATTCATGGAAAAGTTTACATTTTTATAAAGTATCCATGCTTTTAAATATAAGCTATAGAAAGAGTATCTTTAAAAACCTGTTTTAGTTATATTCACTGGCAAAGTAGGAGAGACAATGGTTTTACCTGCAGTTAAAGCATTCCCTCTTTTTTTTTTTTAAAGTGATTTTGGCAAGCTATTAACATTCAGGAAGTAAAATTTAGAAACTAGGACATTCTTGCACGTAGATGTGCATAAAGGGTAGAGACCTTCTCCAGTTCCCAGCCCCCTGTCCTGGACAAGATGATATGCCCAGCTATGTCCTGTTTCTCTTCAGCTCGTGGTCACGCAGCTGGGCTACGACACGCGAGTGACCATCCTTGGACACGTGCAGAGAGGCGGGACGCCATCAGCCTTTGACAGGATTCTGGTGAGTGAGGCTGGAGCTGGTCAGGAATGTCCCAAGGCAAGGAAAGCTTCTGGGATCGCAAAGGGACCAGGTTGCTATGAAGACTGGGTGACATGGTGGAGCCATCAGTGAAGGACGTCTCTGCCTACAGTGCTGGGTGGCTTTTCCCTGAAGTCCCTGGGAGACCTGCTCACCAACGGGGTTTCTTGTCCCCCAGCCACCCACTGGGAGACCCCACCAAACATGGGGGACCACACCCAGAAGGTGGAAAGGCAGTGTTCATGTGCAGGTTCTAGAAATGGACCACAGAGACCCAGAGTGCAGTCTCCGTTTCCTGCTTTGCACACCTCTGAGCCCCCAGCCCCAATGGCTGGTTCTTACTAGAGTTGAGCTCTTTGTTGGAGAGGGGTTAGAAGTAAGTGGGAAGGACTGAGTGACTAACAGAGACTCAGGGCAGGGGAAGCTAGGGGGACGCTGAGGATGCAGCTGGTCTTGTCTGAACCAGGCAGACCTCTGCCTAGGACAGCAAGCTGGGCTCCAGGCAGCGGAGGGCCAGCTCTGACCGTCGTGACATTGTTTCCAGGCCAGCCGCATGGGGGTGGAGGCCGTGGTCGCCCTCCTGCAGGCCACTCCCGAGACCCCGGCCTGCGTGGTGTCGCTGAGCGGGAACCAGGCAGTGCGGCTACCGCTGATGGAGTGTGTACACATGGTGAGTCCGGCGCGGGCCGGGTTCACTGCACGAATGAATGAACTTCCCCAGGAGCCCCCATCCCAGGGGGGTGGATGGCAGGATGGGGGTGTCGGCTACCATCTCGGTCCTGTGACACGAGCAAGCCGCCTTCACGGTGAGTCTAGCCTATCCTATGGCGGGGCATCCTCTGGGCACCTGTGTGCTTCCCATGAGGCCGGAGGTAGCCCTGCAGGGACCAGGGTCTTCACAGGGCAGGAGGGACACTGTCTAGCTTCTCCAGGGTCAGCTTCTCCCGCCCTCCTGTCCCTGAGACCCTCACATCTGTGATGTGACATGGGTTGGGAGGCCTCTGTGAGGTGACACCCCGATGTGCAGTACCTCCTCAGGCCCATTTCCCAGTGAACTGTCCACTAGGTGAGGCGGCCGTGGAATTGCATTAGAAATTGTTCAGTTCAGTTCAGTTCAGTCGCTCAGTCGTGTCCGACTCTTTGCGACCCCATGAATCGCAGCATGCCAGGCCTCCCTGTCCATCACCAACTCCCGGAGTTCACTCAAACTCATGTCCATCGAGTCCGTGATGCCATCCAGCCATCTCATCCTCGGTCGTCCCCTTCTCCTGCCCCCAATCCCTTCCAGCATCAGAGTCTTTTCCAGCGAGTCAACTCTTCGCATGAGGTGGCCAAAGTACTGGAGTTTCAGCTTCAGCATCATTCCTTCCAAAGAAATCCCAGGGCTGATCTCCT
>SJYV01049899.1:91038-102174 GCA_006410875.1 Neotragus pygmaeus | reverse complement strand
CATTGCCTTTCTTTGGGATTGGAATGAAAACTGACCTTTTCCAGTCCTGTGGCCACTGCTGAGTTTTCCACATTTACTGGCATATTGAGTGCAGCACTTTCACAGCATCATCTTTCAGGATTTGAAAGAGCTCCACTGGAATTCCATCACCTCCACTAGCTTTGTTTGTAGTGATGCTTCCTAAGGCCCACTTGACTTCACACTCCAAGATGTCTGGCTCTAGATTAGTGATCACATCATCATTATCTGGGTCGTGAAGATCTTTTTTGTACAGTTCTTCTGTGTATTCTAGAAATTGTTACCATTTATTTTTCAAAGTCTCTTCATGACTATGGATTTATTTCATCTTCTCAGTGGCTCTGACGTGTGTGTATTTTATAATGTGTACAGAGAGGTGATTAAGTCAAGGGACTTGTTGAAAGAAACCTTAGAAACGTACTTTCCAAAAGCCTGTGGCAGTAAATGAATCCTATGTGTGTGTGCACCTGTGTGCATCTGTGTCTGAGTGTGTACATGTATCATTCATGTGAGTCGCTGTGTTCCTGTGTGTCTGTGTGCATGTGTTATGCATGTGTGTGCACATGTCATGCATGTTTATGAATGTGCATGTGTTGTGTGCTTATGAATGTACACATGTCCTGCATGTGTGTGCACGTGAGGATGTTTGTGCACATTTGTGTCTGTGTACATGTGCCATGCATGTGTATGAGTGTACATGTGTTGTATGTGTGCATGTGTGACTGCATGTGTCATGTATGTGTGCGTGCTTGTGCACATGTGTCCCGCATGTGTCTGTGTACATGTGCTATGCCTGTATGTATGAGTGTGCATGTGTCATGTGTGTGCACATGTGCATGTGGGAATGTATGTGCACATGTGTCTGTGTACATGTTATGCATATGTGTGAGTGTGCACATCATGCGTGTGTATGAGTGCACGTGTGTGCACGTCATCCAGGTATGTGTGCACATCAGGCCTGTGTGTGTATGAGTGTGCACTTGTCATGTGTGCATGTATGAGTGTGTGCACGTGTTGTGCATGTCTGTGCGTGTGTCATGTGTGGAGTGTGAGGCTGTGGCTCAGAAGAACAGAACATGTAATGACGTGCAGTGGTTTACTCTGAGCACATTTCTTCTGTCCAGTCTCTCTGTTTGTTTGGAGACAGAGGCGGCCGGTACCACTGGCTTGTCCTCCAACGACCGTGCATCATGGTGTCTCAGCCTGATGGTCGCAAGGCCACAGCTGGCCCCTCCCTGACCAGCTGCTGCTCGCTGGGTCTCTTCCTAAGGGCCGGGCGTGTGGTCATCACGACAGACGACAGCAGAAGTAGGGGGCGTTTTTCTTACCGCACAGCTGAGGAAACTGAAGTTCAGAGAGAGGGGTGACTCGCCTGGGATCCTGGGGCTGAAAGGGGGAGTCAGTGCTGGACCTCAAGTGCTGTGGCTCCAGGACAGCCTGCCCCCAGCCCCGTCCCTCTTCCTCTGCTCCCAGGGAGCCAGCTGGTTACTGTTTGCTCTTTCCTCACCAGAGTCAAAGGGGATCATTCAGAGCCTGGCCTGGGAGACTCAGCTCCTGGCCTTGCTCTCTCCCTGAGACCTCAGGACCCACTTACCTGGGCGGTGCCTCTAGTCCTTTTCTACGAAGCAGGCTGGGTGGCGGCCAGGTGGTGTGCGCTCAGTGACCCCAGCTGCCAGCTGCAAGGTCGAACCTGAACGAGCCTGGGATGGAAGGGCCCAGCTGGTTCTATGTCCCCAGGCCAGATCCGGGGACACACCGAGTCCTGACACGTTCTTTCTTCCTTACAGACCCAGGAGGTACAAAAGGCGATGGATGAGAGGAGATTTAAGGATGCCGTGCGACTCCGAGGAAGGTGACTGTTCTGAAAACTGTTTTCCCGAAGCCTCTGTTTGTCAGCGTGGGCCCAAGGTCGCGCTGCTTCTGTCTCAACATAAGAAGCCAGAAATGAGACAGGAGGCACTTCTGCTGGTGGATGGTCTGGGTGGCTAATTAGAGGGAAATGTGTTTGTTTTTGTTGAGGTGGGGGGTTGTTCAGAAGCTGAGATGAGAGAGAGCCTGACATGTGGCTGCTAGCATTCCAGGAAAGAAACTAGCTGTATCCTGGACGCAGCCCCTTCAGCCCCCTCACACACCGCCCATCCCAGTCTCTGGGACCGCCTGGGGCTCCTCTCCGGACACGAAGCCCGCACAGCAGCCACCCACATCCCATGAAGGCATCATCTGGGGCCCCTTCTCCCCGGGAGAGCCCATCTGCCCTGTCCTGCTTTCTAGCCTGTGGTCCGACTCTGGCCTTTTCTTCCAGGAGCTTCGAGAACAACCTCAACACCTACAAGCGGCTGGCCATCAAGCTGCCAGACTCCGAAATCCCAAAGGTAGGAGACCCTGCCCCCATCCTCTTCCCTGCTTCCTGCCAGGCCTGCGTCCTGCCCGGCTTGGTCCCTGCTTCACAGAGGCCACCCCGCACCCCTCCAGTGCGTCCCTCNTAGCAAGCTGTGACTGAGTCGGGGCTTTGCTTCTCCAAGAACTTCATCCCTTGGAGTAACTGGGAAGTTGATGCCACTTTCTTCTTTGAGGGCCATAAGTCCCTGTCCCAAGGCCCAGCCCAGTGACAGGCTTGGCTCCCTGGCCCTTTTCAGGACCACTGAGAGGGTCAGTTCCTGGGCTGGCTTTCTCCATTTATAGGAGGGTGGCTGGAGGACTGGGTTAGCAGAAGCCATGCCAGGAAGGGTGGGAGGTGGGGAAAGGGCTAGGTTTTCTAAATCTCTCTGGCCTGGCCAGGATGGGGTAGGATGGAGAGACAGCAACCCACTTCACATTTGTTGAGTCCAGATGGCAGGTTCATGAGAATCATTTAATCGTCCACAGAGAGAGAGAGAGAGAGAGAGAGAGGACATCTCACTTTGGCAGAAGACATAGGCTAATCAGAAGCAGCCTCCAGCCTCTCCATCTCTCTCCCCTCCCTCGCTCTATGAATTCAGTTTGATGGGTGCAAGTAGAAGTTCCAGGGCTTTGACCCCTGGCCATGCCGCCTGGCCTCAATTATCAGACGTTCAGAAACAACTGAAGGAGTTTTCCGATTGGGAGTTGGGAGGGGAGTATCTTGTGAGCCCACCTTGGCCAGGACTTTCTCATGAGCTATGAGCAAGCCCAGCTCATCTTACTCCCAGCCAGAAAACTTTCTCTCCTTGTGCCAGAAGCCTTTATTCTGAGGATGCTTGGGGGAAAAAAGCAAGAGGGAGTGGAGACAGCTCAGGGTTTTGGAAGTAAACAGATTAACAGATTATGGTGCCAGTGGAATAATTTAGGGATCTCCCATTTGTTATTTCATAGAATGACTGTATGCATGAAAGTCACATAACCCCATGAGCCTTAGTTTTCTTCTCTACTAAATGAAGATCAAGATACCTACCTGATAGTATGCTTATGTAATAATGTATGAGATGCCTGGTGCTCATTCAGGGCTCAATTCTCTTCTCTCCCAAGCTGATGGGATGCTCAGACCAAAGCGTAGGTTCAGTCTTGGAGTCCTCTTCCTGAAACCATTGTTGTTTAATACATCGATTTCTCCTCCCACCTCCTTAATTATCCAGTTCCTATTTTCTTTTGACTATGTCAATCAACTAGCCTTATTGTTTCTATGATTTGTATTGTAAAGTTTTAAAAATCCATTCTGCATTAGCTTCTGGGTATAAAATAAGCATATACACATCAGCTATATTTATAAAATATAAAATACATGCAGGCATCATGAAGTACGACCACACATATGCACAGTGACAAAGGAGGTTTAATCAGAAAAGTGCACGGCATGGCTTTATCACACTACAGGTTGGAACATTAATGGGTTTTGCAACTCCACATTGGCTTCTGAAACACAATGCATGAAAATGGTTGGCTTAAACAGAGAATCCCACTTGAATACACTTTTTGGACATTCAGCAGCTGACCGATGTTTTCAGAGGCCTCTAGGCCTGTCCCTGAACTAGTCTCCTTTGCCTGTGGCTCTGGGGTTCCTCCACCCTCATCTATTCCTCAGGAAGGACTTGGCTGCAGAGCCCTCTCCCCGTCTCTCAGGCTGGCTCTCAGTGCCTGAAGGATATAGTCTCTATCTATCCAGAACATCACTAGCTACCTTTTTCTCATTGCTGTTAGAGATCTGAAGGCTGGACAAGTGGGTATGCAGAAAATATATCTTTTCTCTCCAGTTCAACTACTTACTGCCACATTCCTTCTCTCTTAAAGTGTCCCCATCCCACCAAAGCCTGAGATGAGGCTTTTAAGCACACTCCAGAGGCCAGTCAACAGCTTGAGTTTCACTTGACTTTCAGCCTAAGCCTGCCAGAGCCAGAGTGTGGCTGTGAGCAAGCTAGATCACACCCAGGCTGGTCCTGGAGTCACAAGAGCTGGGCTGTATTCCATCCCTGGCTCTCACAAACCCTGTGCTCCCAGAGGAGTCACTGATGGCTATTTTAGGCCCACTGTTTCCTCCAATCAGTGGAAATATCAAGATGACTCCTAGTCTGCATCCAGATTCAAAACTCTCCAGGGAAACGTGGACATCGAGCGTGACCACTAGGTGGCAGTACATGGAAGGACACGGAGCTGCAGTCAAGACTGGCGCCAAGGGCTCTAGAGGACTTAGGGCCCCTGGGAGCCCCAGGTGCAGCTTGAGGGGAGCACTGCCAAGACTGCTCGCTCAACTCATCCGCACGCATTTACTGAGCACCAGAGTCTGCTCATCTTCTCCTGCCTTTTGCCTCCCTGCCCTTGGGGCTCCCCCATAGGACTAGGGGCACCCCCATCCTCCTCCCTCTCCCGGCAAACCCCTGGAAGCCCTTTAGGACTCAGGTCAAACAGGTCTCCTGTGAAGCTTTTCCTGACAAATCTTCTCCTCCTACTTCTCAAAGTTCATTCTTGTTTCCCCAGCACCTTTAATCCACAGCTTGATCGTGACACTTACCATCCCAGACAGCGAGCATTCCCCTGGCTGTCTCCATTACTGGATTATGAAGTTTTAAGGGCAAAGAGCAGGTTTTCTTTACCTCTATTTCCCCAGTGGCCAACATAGAGCTGGTGTTATATACCACTGCTATATGTTTGTGTTTCAGATGAATTAATACATCAACAGAGTTTTGAAAGAACAAAGGAACCTCTCTATTCAACGCTTTTAATCTGCCTTTCTGGTAATTCTTGGTATTACGAGTTATGCCTTTCTTGATTTAGATTAGCAAGTATGACTTTGGTGGGGTTTTCAGCATCTCTTAGCAGTGAAACTCTGGTTCAAACAAAAATCTATGACTACCTGAATATATAAAGCAAATGAAAGTGGAGTTGCTTCCTAGAGCCTATTATACAGAGCGTAAGTCAGAAGTAAGTCAGAAAGAGACAAGCAAGTATTGTGTATTAACCCATATATATGAAATCATAAAAGACGGTCCTGATGAACTTACTTGTGGAGCAGCAATGGAGGCGTGGATGTGGAGAACAGACTTGAGGAGACGGGGGTGGGGGCAGGGTAAGAAGGAGAGGATGGGACGATGGAGAGAGCAGCATGGAAGCGTATACACTAACGTATAAAACAGAGAGCCAGTGAGGATTTGCTCTATGACCCAGGGAACTAAACCGAGGCTCTGTGATAAGCTAGAGCGGTGGGAGGGGTGGGGGGCTGGGAGAGGTTCAAGAGGGAGGGACATATGTATACCCGTGGCTGAACCATGGTGATGTATGGCAGAAACAACACAAGATTGTAATTGTCCTTCAATTAAAAATAAATAAATAAAACAAAAGTGGAGCTGCTTGAGCTGAAGCTGAAATGGGGAATTATGGATCCGGTGCTTCTTCTCCTTCCATCTGTTTCCTTGGTCAGGGAGTGCCTCCTTCGAATCCAAGGGTTTTGTAAACATAATTCAAAAAATACTCCCCTCCCCTAATTGTCATACTAACTTCTTTTCTATTCGCCTCCAGTTCACAGGAAGGATGAACGATTGGGGAAGGACTGCATTTCTGGGGACAGGAAACCTGTTTCTATTATCCCACAACCTTGGCGAGCAGCACAGGCTCAATGGATGTTTGACTAACTGAATGGAGTTGAGTTGAATTTAAATAAGTGGACTTTGAAGGCAAATACTGCCTTAGAAGTTGGAGAGAAGTGGCCTTGCGTGGTTTTCCCCCAAGGTGGATGTGGGAAGGTTGTTGAGGAGATGACTGGCCTGACAATCACCTCTACCCTGAATTAATTCACTGGGACCTCTGAATCTCAGGGCACTGCGAGTGGCCAAGGGGGCCAAGTGGTCTGACTATAGAACTGACTGATTCAAACTAAGATGTGGCTTCAGTTTATCTGAATGTTCCACCTAGGTCAGCGTGCAGCAATATAAATACAAACAGATCAACAAATCACTGTCACACGGAGGCCTCTACAGGTTAGAAGGTACCATTGGGCTCATCTAGGCTGATCAAAGGAAAAGCCCTTTCTCTAGCATCCCTGACAGTGGATCTGCTCAATCAGCACCCTTTTGAGGGGCAGCATGGTCATTGTTGAAGAGGGCTCCCTCACACCCAGTCTCTATCTGCAACCTCTCCCCTCTCTGAGGCTCAGCCTCTCTCTTCTCCATATACATGCTTTCAGATATTGCAGTGGTTTAAAATTTTTTTTAAGTTTTTTAAATTCATTAAAAAGAAAAACTCTCTCCCTCCACTCTCTGGCATTTTAAAAAATCCATTTTTTTTTGCTCATGGCTGAGCCTCTCGAGAAAGCCACTCTCCACTTCCTCACCCCCAACCCACCCCTCAGCCCACTGCAGTCTGGCTTCTGTCCTTACCATTCATTGACACTACTCCCGACTAGATGAATAACTGCCCTTTTGTTGCTATGTCTAATACCAAGACGCTGTTGACTTCCCGCTTGAAACCCTTGCCTTTCTTGATTTTTTGGTAACTCTCTCTTCCGTTTTTTTGTTTGCTTGTCTTCCGACTTCACTGGCCGCTCCTCTTCGACTCCCTTCTTGGTTTGCTTTTTAGCCAGTCTTCCATCATCTTTTCATCTTACTCCACCTACACTACCTGGGCTGGCTCATCTACCCTTCTGTCTTCCACTACCAAAATTATCATTAGTGTTAGGCCATTTGCTTATCTTCTATATCCAATCCATGGCAGAATCATTCTGTCAGTAGCTTTTAATATAACTCTAATTCACTGCCCCCCTTCATCCTCTTGCTACTCCCTATTTTATTTCTCATCTCTTTTTGACTTTTATCGCTGGATATAAAATCCACCCTACACAATGCCACAGATTTAAGATATAATTTAGACCATAGCATTCCCTTGATTCAAACTTGTCTATGATGCCCTGTTAGTCTGCAGAATAATATCCAAGCTTCTTAACATGGTTCTTATTCAAGGCTCTCCTCATATAAGGCCAACACGACCTGGAGCTCTATCTATCTCTCCGCTCCCCAGATTCCTTTATGTTGTAATTTAAATCCAGTTTAGAGAAATGCTACATTGTTCCAAGACTTCACTATGCTCTCTTACAGACATTCTATTTCATCAGAAAAGAATGTCCTTCTTACCTATACTTCTTTAAACCTTTTAAAAAATACTTATGTTTATTTGTCTATTTGGTTGCACCGAGTCTTGGTTGAGGCACACGGGAGCTTCAGGCCTCACTGTGGCACACAGCGTCTTTAGTTGTGGCCTGTGAAGCTCTTAGTTGCAGCATATGATATCTAGTGCCCTATCCAGGGTTCGAACCTGGGCCCCTGGCCTAGGGAGCAAGGAGCCTCAGCCACTGGACCACCTGGGAAATCCCTCTTTAAACACTTAAAACATGTTTTAATTTAGTCTTTTGTTTGGCTGCACTGGCCTTCATTGCTACCTAGAAGCTTTCTCTAGCTGTTGCAAGTGGGGGCTGTTCTGTTTTGCAGAGTGCAGTCTCGTTGCAGTGGCTGCCCTTATCGTGGGGCACGGGCTCTAGGACACCTGGGCTTCAGTAGCTGTGGGACCATACTGGACCAGAGGTCAAACCCATGTCGGCTGCACTGGCAGGCAGATTCTTAACCACCGCACCACCAGGGGGGTCCCCTGTACTTCTTACAATACTTCTGTATTTCTCTTAGAACTCAGCTCAGCTACTACCTCAATGGGGGAGCTTTCTCTGACCCCTCCCAATCTAGTTAGGGGCTCCTCACAGGTTTTCCATAGCAGCCTGTGAACACTTCAATCTCAGATGTACTGAGACTGTATTGGGATTGTGTACTTGACGGCATCTCCATAAACTATACTCTGTGAGCTTGTGGGCCCCTTTAAGTGGTTTCTAAAAACATTTCTATCTCACTGGTGTGTAGGAGAGAACCTGGAAGGTCATACGTGCTCAATAATACCTGGGG
This sequence comes from Neotragus pygmaeus, assembly GCA_006410875.1. Lineage (NCBI taxonomy): Eukaryota > Metazoa > Chordata > Mammalia > Artiodactyla > Bovidae > Neotragus > Neotragus pygmaeus. The sequence goes on along the minus strand of SJYV01049899.1, from coordinate 93,769 downwards.
TAAATTAATACCAGCAGTAACACTCCTATTAGTTTCTTCTTCATGAGTATAATTTGTAGTTGTAGAATTCTGTTTTGAAAGTCGCCATGACTTAGAGTACTATCTGGTAAGCTGGCATGCCTGTCCCTTGGGTTTATATCTTGGGAAATGACATAGTCTTTTCTCCCAGAGTTCCTCCCATTTTTTACTGCACCAACCTGTGTCCTCTTTGATGGTGAAAATGGAGTCCATACATTATTACATTTACTGATACATTGGCACTCAACACCATAAAAATGCCAGTGAAGTAGGTTTAGAACTTACCAGATGCTCTCTTTTTAGAAGAAAGAGTGAGTTTAGAGCACATACCTCCCAATAATGTCTAATATCATAGCTTCTGAGCTGACTTTTAAATGTACTGAGAAACTATTATAGATATGTGTTTCCTGGCTAGACAGTATGTAGTCTATCTCGTTTCTCTGTTTATCATCAAATAGATGCTTCATCTCTGTGTTTATAGCCTCTTAACACATTGCTACTTTTCAGAGGGGGGTCCTGGAGAATGATATTTTTGTACCCATGTAGCCCTGACCTCCCTTCTTTTTTGATTTTTCTACTTAAGGTAAAGAATTAATAACTAACAGAAAGACTTTAGAAGTTACTGCCTTCATTTCCCTAATGTGAAAACATGGGCCCATAGAGATGAAATGACTTGCCTAGTGGGAATAATAACCCCTATCCTCTCAAAGAGCTGAACTCAGCAGTGTGCGAATCACTGTCCAAGACATGAGGGCAATTAGTGAGATAGCCCAAGATTTGCAGCCTCTGGTAAGTAATCCATACGTTCTGCTCACAGCTGCTGTGGGACAGTACTGCTGGTTCTCAGTTCTGGGGCTGAAGGATACTTTTCCCTGCATTCTTACTGCAGAAGAACCAGTACAGCTATCTGCTTTCTGGTGGCAGGACCCAGAAACACAGGGAGTCCAACAGTGCGGCTGGACAGTCTTGCCTCAAGGACTGAAGACTTCTGTACCTTGTTTGGGGAATTGTTGGCTAGGGCTCTTACTCCAGTGTGTGTGGATGACTTGCTCACGACAAACAAAATGTCTACACAATGCCATAAGAACAACTATTCAGCCAATTGTGGACGGAATGGCTCCCAGAAGAAGGCTCAAGTATGTAAGCAACAAGTCACGTATCTGGGTTTCATCCTCTGCCTGATAGAAAATAGGCAACTGCAGGCTCAGGAACACCCAAGACAGACACAGCTGAGGGGCTTCTGAGAAAGGCAGGATTCTGTTGTTGGGACCTCAAGCTCAAGTTTTAAAAGGACATGATCTTGAACTCCTGACTTAGATGAAAGAGCACTGAACAGCCTGTAAAACAATAAAAACGTTAGTCTCGGCTCCAGCTTTGGAACTAGCAGACTTAAACCTTTCACACTGTATGTCCATGAGAGAAGAGGCAAGAGTCTCAGACGTTAATTCAAGCTCCGGGGAACATCCATCAACCCGCTACCTATTCTCAACTAAAACAGACTGTTCAGGGTGGGCCCCTAGCCTTGGAGCTGTAGCTGCTCCTTGTGACAGACTTCAGGAAGCTGAGCAGTTCACCCTGGGGCAACCCACCACTGTGTATGTCTCTCAAGGGGTTAGATCTGATAGACAGAGTGTTGATAGAGTGCCTGAAGAACTATGGACGGGAGTTCATGACATTGTACAGGAGGCAGGGATCAAGACCATTCCAAGAAAAAGAAATGCAAAAAGGCAAAATGGTTGTCTGAGGAGGCCTTATAAACAGCTATGAAAAGAGGTGAAAGGCAAAGGAGAAAAGGAAAGATATACCCATTTGAATGCAGACTTCCAAAGAATAGCAAAGAAAGATAAGAAAGCCTTCCTCAGTGATCAGTGCAAAGAAATAGAGGTAAACAATAGAATGGGAAAGACTAGAGATNTGTGGGCAGCAGGGCAGGGCTGCGGAACTAACCTAGGGCGCGGCCCGCTTTTATGTGCTGTGTGCTCGAGACAGACCGGGCTGGGGGTCTGCTGAAAAGTTTATCTTTTTTAAAACAAAAGGACTTTCCTGGCGGCCCAGTGGCTAAGACTGCACGCTCCCAGGGCAGTGGGTGCAGGTTTGATCCCTGATTGGGGGGAACTACGGTCCTGCATGCTGACACTGCCAAAAAAGAGAATAAAAAGCCTGACAATCTACAATTAGGCCCCAAAGAGTTTCACCCCTGTTTCCCTTCGCTGCAGCCGAGGTGACATCATCTGTAGTTCAGCTAGTTTTCAGTCACAGTGATGTGGATATTCGATTAAACCCACCCCCATTGTTTTCTGGCTAAATTTCCCCCAAGCCTATAACACATTATTGTGTTATTGTGATGAAACCTGGGTCCAGGGCCCTGTGCTGTGGTGTCTGAAGGTAGAAGCTAGACTGAAGATTTTCTGAGTTCATTCACTGACCTGGATCCTTTTAAACAATTCTTCTCCTCCTCCTGTTTGTGGACTGGGGACAATAAACCATATATAAAATAATACTGATAGTACTTGAATGTTTTTTATCCCCCTAAAGTCCATATATGGAGAAGGCAGTGGCAACCCACTCCAGTACTCTTGCCTGGAAAATCTCATGGATGGAGGAGCCTGGTAGGCTGCAGTCCATGGGGTCGCTAAGAGTCAGACACGACTGAGCGACTTCACTTTCACTTTTCACTTTCCTGCATTGGAGAAGGAAATGGCAACCCACTCCA
>SJYV01049899.1:76563-87143 GCA_006410875.1 Neotragus pygmaeus | reverse complement strand
GGGAAATTTAGCCAGAAAACAATGGGGGTGGGTTTAATCGAATATCCACATCACTGTGACTGAAAACTAGCTGAACTACAGATGATGTCACCTCGGCTGCAGCGAAGGGAAACAGGGGTGAAACTCTTTGGGGCCTAATTGTAGATTGTCAGGCTTTTTATTCTCTTTTTTGGCAGTGTCAGCATGCAGGACCGTAGTTCCCCCCAATCAGGGATCAAACCTGCACCCACTGCCCTGGGAGCGTGCAGTCTTAGCCACTGGGCCGCCAGGAAAGTCCTTTTGTTTTAAAAAAGATAAACTTTTCAGCAGACCCCCAGCCCGGTCTGTCTCGAGCACACAGCACATAAAAGCGGGCCGGCGCCCTAGGTTAGTTCCGCAGCCCTGCCCTGCTGCCCACACTCACATCGGTGATGGTGTTGAGGGCGGTGTCCGCCCCAATGCTGAAGTCGGAGCCGGGCACGTTGTTGGAGACGGTGGCGGGGACCATGACCATGGGGACGCAGAACTCCTCGTGCTTCTGCCGGGCGGCCAGCAGCTCCAGGAGCCCCAGGTAGGCCTGCGGGCGAGTGTGCGGGGCAGGGGCAGCTGGGCGAGTGTGCGGGGCGGGGGGCGGCTGGGCGAGTGTGTGACGTGGGGGGCGGCCAGCAGCTCCAGCAGCCCCAGGTGGGCCTGCGGGCGAGTGTGTGAGCTGGGGGGGCGGCTGTGCATTGCCATCTGGGCATTGGCCCAGGGCAAGACTAAGCCAGCCCGCTCATGGGCGAGTGTCTGACTGTTTGAGGTTCTCACATTTTCTTTAAAGGAAACGTCAAGGTCATCATGAGGCTGATATTAAAAACGAAGGTGGACAATCCAACAGGTAGTTAAAAGATAATAATCTGGCCCCATAACCGCCCTCCTCTCTGAGTAACCAATGGGCTTCCAACTCGAGAGAGAGGGTCATCTCCACAGACCCAGTGGACGCGAGGACTCACTGAGCAGACAGCCCAGCCACAGGGTCGGGGGGCAAGTGGCCCTGAGTCCTGCATCGCCGGTGCTCAGTGGCAGCTGGGCCCGTGGCTCCATGGCCCCCACTCCTGACGAGGAGCAGACGGCAGGGTGCTCATGGGAGCCGATGCGGGGTCCCCTCTCAAACCTGCAGCGCCAGCCAGCAGGGGAGCAGACGTACCTCGAATCCACCGATAATCAAGAGCGCACTGATGCCATGGGTTCGCATCTGCGCCGCGATGTCCTCCAGGTACTTCCCAGGGAGGGTGCTGGGGAGGTTCAAGGGGGTGAGCTCATGCAGGGCCCCCTCTGCACCCACCCCTCTCTGAGGCCAAGTGGCATGACATTCAGGGGCAGGAGGCGCCCCGGGCCACGTGGCTGGGGGACAGCATAGCTGGGGAGCCACCCACGGTGGGCGCAGCCAGGAGTCAGGTCTCAAAAGAGGGTCTTTTCAAAAGAAAACAAGAAGAAACTTTGCGGCTGCCTCACTGCTGGACCTCAGAAAATCCCAGCGCCTGGGTCAGGGACATGGTGAACCACGGAAGCTATCAAACGTTCACAGTCGTAATCTTCTGGATGGAAATGTCCAGTTTTTGAGTCACGTACAGATTACACACACCTCATCTGGAGTAATCTCACTCAAAGTCACCTCCACACACACCTGCTCACCTTAACCCATTTCACCCTCTGTCCACACATGGCTGGAAGTGGAGGAGGCAAAGACTACTCAGCCTTCGAGAGAGCCCACCCAGCGCCCACCCTGACCTTTCTGCTGTATCCCCTGGGCATCAAGGATTCACTCGGGATGGGCTCTGCTCAGGGAAGGTGTAAAGAGATCGTAGGGCTGGGTGCTCAGGGCACATGAGTGTATGTGGAGTCGACTAGAGGGTTCCCCAGCATCTAAGCATCATGAGAACGTGCTGCCAGCCACCCTTCCAGCCCTGCCACCCCCAGAGCAGCCCCCGGGGGTGTGGGGCCCATGAAACAGACGAGCAGGGGAATCACAGTCGGTCTGAAGAGGCCCAGGAGGCAGCCAGGGGCACTGTCCCCTGCATGGAGCTCCACCATCACAACAGCATCCCCAAGGGCGCTGGGGGGACAGGACCACAAGAGCTCTGGACACCTAGGTCAGCTCCGTGGAGCGCTGGTGGCAGGGTGCCCAGCTTCAGGGCAGGGCAGAAGCTGGGATGATTCCCTTGGATGATAAACTACCACTCATGCAGAATCCAACGCCCCTTTGAGCCCAGGTACCCACACTGTTCTTCCATATAACATGAGACATGCAGTGATGGCTGTGCCCAGAGATGAGAGGGCAAACAGCCCTGTGTTAAATCAGCGCCTCAGCGGGAACACATCCAGGCCCCACTGTATCCGCAACAGGAACAGCCACGGTTCAGAAACCTGCGGTTTTGTGCGGAGGCCCTCGGGTCCTCCCTTGGGCAGTGGGGACCTGGTGGCTGGACTCCCTGGACGGTGAGCCACATCTAGCCCCTCTGCAGGGCGCAGTCACTGCAGCTCACGCGCCTGCGTCTGCACTGCCCCATACGGGATGAGGGCTTTCTGTCACCACGGGCTTGTTCCAACGAGGGAAACAAGGAACCAGCAGGGAAGCCCTCCCAGGCCCTCCCTCCGCTTGGCCACATCTCACCGGCTCCCCACACCTGGCCTGGGTCCCCCCCAAAGTGTGGCACAGACGTGAGCTGGTGCCAATCCCTTCCCTCCCGGATCCCAGACGGGACATGAAGGCCGCAAGGTTCCTCTCCCTGCGACGTGGCACCCTGCTCCCAGAGAGCAGGTCAGGATCAAGATGGGAGAATTACCGTTTTGTCCCAAGGATGGAGCCGCCTTGGCCCGTCCAGCCTCCAACATCCCCCCAGCCGATTTCCTTTATCTAAGGTGCAAACACAGAGAGAAAAAGCTGAAGTGAACAAGTAAAGGGAAGGAGAAGGCTTTACAAACAGCTCAGANTGGTCTCCCCTGCACCCCAAGTACCCCACTGCTGGCTTCCCCTGTACTCTAAGCCCCCCACTGCTGGTCTCCCTTTGTACCCCGAGCTCCCCCAGGTCTGTCCCCTACAGCTTCCTCCCCACTGGCCGTCATGGATGTGGGTTCCCTGCTGACCCGCCCCCGCTCTGCTCAGGCTTTCCGGAGCTTGCTGGAGCTGTCGAAGACACGCGACAGCCACCCTGAATTTTGCATCCCCATTTGTATGGTGCCCGCCACCATTAGCAACAACATCCCAGGCACAGACCTGAGCATAGGTTGTGACACGGGCCTGAACGTGATTGTGGAGGTAAGATCTTTGCGTTTGCTCAGAGACGGCCCGTCAGGGGTACCGTAGGGTCTGTCTTTCCCACTCAAGGAGAACCAGAACAGGGACCTGTTGGATCTTCCAGGGCAAAGGAGCCCTGCTTCTCATCAGCTCAGGTTAGCAGTTTCCGCCCAGCCTGTCTTGAGGAGCCCACCTGTGCTGACTCTCTGGGCTGGTCCTTTGCAGGCTCTGGGTGAGCCTGCTCATGCCTACTAGGACAAAAGCCCCGAGCTGCCCCCAGGTGACCAGCGGCAGTGTGGTGTTGGAGGAGACAGGACGCAGAGCAAGGGGGTGGGCAGAGGGACCCGGTGCTGGGGGTATGAGAATCCAGTGGAGCCCGGGTCACAGGGAGGGGGGGAGGAAACGCCCTTCCTGGGGGGCTTCACCCACAGTCCCTCCCAGCCCCATCCGATTGGGGCCCCAGCAGGCTGCTGTCACCCAGGCTCCAAGGGACCAGTGTCTCTGAGCCCTGCCCACCTGGCATCCATTGGCACTGACCATCCCCCATCGGCACCCTGCCTACCTGGCCTGTGCTGTGGGCAGTAGGACCCGTGTCCTCCCCCAGTGGGGACTCCCAGAGGTGCAGAGCCCCCTGTCTGGGGGGTTCCCGTCTCAGCTAGGCACAAAGCCCTGGTAAATGGCAGTTGAGCACAGGTTCTGAGCTGATGGTTAGACGGGGAGGCTGTCACCAGGGCCTCTGCCATCGTGGCCAGAGGGCACATCCGGGTGGGGCTGAGCCCTGGGTGCTTGGGCCTCACAGGAAAGGGTCCTTGTTGGCCGGTGGTGACAGCTGCTGTTCTGGGTCAGGAGGGAGCCCGTGAGACCTGCAGCCCAGGCAGCCTGTGCATCCCCCACCCTGAATTCCTGAGACAGAGGCCAGGCAGGCAGGTTTTAGTGCTCCAACGCCACGTGAAGGACCCGTGGACAGCACGATCCCGTGTGTCTCCCCACTTGGCCAGGCACCCCCAGGCCTGAGCACCGGGAAGACGAGACGGGTGCATTGACGCGGTTTGGGGAAGGGTGGTGATCCATCACAGATGTTGGAGGGGTCATCGTGGGTGACAGAATGGGGCCCGTCTGGTCATCACAGTGCTTGTTTATGTTTAAACCAAAGTCTTGGAACAAAGGTCTCCCTGCTGGTGGTGGTACACTTTGGTGCACAAAGCCTTCTTCCCCCACGTGTCCCCAGAGAGTTTCAGGAGAGAACAGAACAGGGTCATGCCTGCTGATGAGCCCTGAGAGGCCAGGGCCCAGGGCCCAGCACACCGCCCGAGGTCAGGGCCGGCCGCGGGGCGGTGTCTGCGTCTCCTGACCGTGTCCCCTTGTGCAGACGTGTGACCGCATCAAGCAGTCAGCCAGTGGGACCAAGCGGCGCGTGTTCATCATTGAGACCATGGGGGGCTTCTGCGGCTACCTGGCCAACATGGGGGGGCTGGCGGCTGGTGCAGACGCTGCCTACATCTTCGAGGAGCCTTTCGACATCCGGGACCTGCAGGTGCGTGGACACCCAGGGGTCACTGACCAACAGATCCAGGGTCTCAGGAACCACCCTCTGCCCCCACCACATCACAGACACCAGTGATGCACTAGAGCTCCATGTGCAGGGGCAGGGTGACCCCTGGAACAGGTTCCAGGGCACCTGCTGCTTGTACCCCAAGTTTGTAACTGTGTCTCTTACACGCTTCCCTGGGAAGCAGTTAACGCCCTCCCTGGAGGCCCCACACTTGCAGGGACTCGGATGTGCTGGGCGCCTGGGGCCTTGCCGGCGCACGGCCACCACGTCCAGGCCTCGGGTGTGCAGGCGGCCAGAGCCAGGGGAACTGTGCAGCAATGGAGGACAGACCCCTGCCTGGAGGAGCCCCTGGTCCCCTGTGGCCCAGGACACAGGGAGGACATGGGGAGGGCTGCCCAGTGCCCCCGGGGAGGCTTGCCCTGGCCAGGACGCAGCCCAGGGGAGTGTTGCCTCCAAAATCAGGACAGGAAACTCACAGTCCGCCTGCTCTTCAGCAGCCGGCTTCCTTTGGAAGGAAGTGCTCGTGTGTCCTCCCTCCCTTTTTCTTGCACACATCCTCTCTCAAGCCATGTCCTTCCTTAGAAAATTCTCCTGCCTGAACGTGCCTGTTAGGCAGGGTCAGGAGTCTCTGTGTCAAGTCAGGTGACAGCCGTGTTCCCGAGATAGCAGGGGCGGGCGTTGGCCGGGGCCTGGAGAGCAGCCTTAGGTGAGCACACGGTGACGCGTCCCCGGGACCACTCCGCTCTCAGGCATCACCTGCGGACACCGAGCGGTGCACTGACGCCGTGACCCCCTCCCCCCGCCCCGGCTGTGGTCTCCATGGGCTGCTGTCCCCAGAGGGTGTCCCCTCTGCCACGAGGTCAGCTCAGAGCAGCCGCGCCGGCCACACGTGGGGCAGTGCCCGGCACACAGCCGGCGCCTAATCACAGTGTCCTGACTTTCCTAGTCCAACGTGGAGCACCTGACGGAGAAGATGAAGACCAGCATCCAGAGGGGGCTCGTGCTCAGGTAACAGCCCAGGGTCCTCGAGCGCGGCTGCTCCTCCTCCGCATGGTCTCGCTCTGCTCCATGTTCAGACCAGCAGGTGTTTAAATGATTCAAGGGCCATTTTTAGAGATCCAGTTTTGCTTGGTCGTCAGTTTCCATTCTTAAGATTCTTTCAGTGGTTTCTGTCACGATGACGCTGCAGTGATAGGGAGCGAGGGTGGCATTGTTGCAGGGGTGGGACGACCCTGGGCTTGTGTGTTGCAGGAATGAGAGCTGCAGCGAGAACTACACCACTGACTTCATCTACCAGCTCTACTCCGAGGAGGGCAAGGGTGTGTTCGACTGCAGGAAGAATGTGCTGGGCCACATGCAGCAGGTGGGCCGCGGGCGGGGCATGGCCTCATGCCTTATCTCACTTGGATGGCCTGTGTTAGCCGTTTTGCAAAAAGGAAGTGTATTCCTAAGGCAATTCCACAGTGATGAAAATTGGCATCTGAACTATGTATGCTGTTAAACCAGTTATCATCAGCCTCAGGAACACTTTCTATTCTGACAGTTGAGCAGATAGGCTTTGTCAGAAAACGGTCCACTTCATATACATAGTGACACCGGTTAAGTGGAAAGACGCATTCAAATTAAGTACTTGATTCAGTCAGTCAATTCAGTCACTCAGTCCTGTCTGACTCTGTCACCCCATGGACTGCAGCACGCCAGGCCTCCCTGTCCATCACCACCTTCTGGAGTTTACTCAAACTCATGTCCATTCAGTCGGTGATGCCATCCAACTATCTCATCCTCTGTTATCCCCTTCTCCTTCCACCTTCAATCTTTCCCAGCATCAGGGTCTTTTCCAATGAGTTGGTTCTTTGCATTAGGTGGCCAAAGTATTGGAGCTTCAGCTTCAGTATCAGTCCTTCCAATGAATATTAGGACTGATTTCCTTTAGGATGGACTGGTTGGAGCTCCTTGCAGTACAAGGGGCTCTCGAGAGTCTTCTCCAACACCACAATTCAAAAGCACCAATTCTTCGGCACTCAGCTTTCTTTAGAGTTCAATTCTCACATCCATACATGACAACTGGAAAAACCATAGCTTTGACTAAGATGGACCTTTGTTGGCAAAGTGATGTCTCTGCTTTTTAATATGCTGACTAGGTTGGTCATAACTTTTCTTCAGTATACTTTGATTCAGTATCAGGCCTTCATACCTATTTAAACTGGAGTGTCAGACAAATGACAGTTCTTTGAGATCTGTGTAAAATCAGAGTGATTTGGACAGAATCTTGGGGTATGCACGTCAACGCACCCCAGACAGGGCAGGCGGTTGGGGTGGAGTCCTGGGACCTGGTCCCCCTGACAGCAGGCCTGCCCATCACCACCTTTCAGTCCTTGTCTCAGGAGCTTGTAGTGCAGGGTCCACAAACTCACTGACTGCCCTCAAGCTACACGATGGCGTGTGTGATAGGCGTGTGTAGGTCTTTCTGAAAGTGAGCCCACAGAGTGGACCAGCTTCTTAAGAGAACTGTGACCCTTCCCCACGGCCTCCCCAAAACAAGCTGAAGAGGTCCTGATGAAAATGTTGATGTAAGGAGGATGCTCAGGGTCTGGCCGGTTAAAAGCCACCTCCTCAGGAAGCAGTGACACCTGACCGGGGGTTTCGGCTGCAGGAGTGACAGGGTTTCTTGTGGTTTGTTTGGTCCCAGTCACATACAAGGAGATAGACCCCAAAACTCGTATTTACAAACTATAGAGTTTCTTAGAAATAGGACGTGAATTTTGTTAGTCATTGTAACTTCTGCTCCATTTTAAAAGCTAACAGCCAGGAAGGTGCTGGTGTCTAACTCTTGTGTAACTGATCAACCACAGGGTGGGGCACCTTCTCCGTTCGACAGAAACTTTGGAACCAAAATTTCCGCCAGAGCCATGCAGTGGATCAGCTCGAAGCTGAGGGAGTCGGCGGGGAAAGGTACCAATTGGTGGCAGGCAGCGTGGGTTGGGAAGGCCATGCTCTGCGCAGGCGCGTTTCTGCCCCATGTCCATCTGGCTTTGGGCTGCACGTGACTTCTGCAGCTGCTTCCTGTGACTTAGGTTATAACTAGGAATAAATGTACTTAAGGAAACAGAATGCTAATTACTGCAGGAGGCACTCTGCTCATGTAGGAAGAAACTGCCCGCTCTGAGGGCCCCAGACCCACTGTGACCTTCCCTGTTTCTCTGCTGTGCTGGCACCGAGTTGGCTCTTACCTAAGCCCTGGTGGCTCAGACGGTAAAGTGTCTGTCTATAATGTGGGAGACCCAGGTTCGATCCCTGGGTCGGGAAGATCCTCTGGAGAAGGAAATGGCAATCCACTCCAGTACTATTGCCTGGAAAACCCCATGGACAGAGGAGCCTGGTAAGCTACAGTCCATGGGGTCGCAAAGAGTCGGACACAACTGAGCGACCACTTACTTACTTCACTTGACGCTTGGCACCTTCCGTTATTCCTTTATGGCCTCTCTTTTTGGGGAAGACAGCAAGGGACGGGGAGGCACCTGGACGGCCTCCTCCCCGGCGGCTCCTCCTCCACCTCTGAGCCCCTCCCCAGGGCAGCAGCCCTGTGATCCTTCCTTCAGGGTCTGACTCTGCAGGATTAAACCTCAACGGCTCTGGTTTTGTGGTTTACATGAGGGGAGCTGGTCTCTGCTATGGCCTGGAATCCACCTGGCCCTGAGCAAGTGGTTCCGGGGTCACAGCTGCTGCCCAGGCCCAGCAAGGCCAATTCCCCAGACCAGTCTTGCCCACCACACGCTCACTGGGGGGACCCCACCCTCCGTGGGGCTCACCCATCCGTGTCACCTCTGAGCTGCTGTGTGATGGTGGGCATCTGGTCCCCCTGTGGCTGCTGGAGGCTGACCCTCTGGGTCAGCAGGGAGACGGCCAGGCCCCTCCTGCTGGTATAGCACTCATTTATTCTGTTACTGCTTCATGTTATCTGATTGTTTGGGCTGTGTTATTTCCTAGAATTTAAAAACATATTAAGACTTTTTGATATTGTATGTTGGAGGTCCATGTTTTATATTCTGTGAATCACAGGCTGCAGACATGTATCTCCCATTTGGCAAACCCTGTCATTTTCTGTTATCTTTTTATGAAGAACTCGTAATTTAGTTACTTAACTTACTAATTTAGTAATGTAATCAGTTTTTTTAACTTTGTCCTTGAAGGTTTGAGCTTTTTGTTACTAAAATATTCACCTTTCACATTTGGTTTTTAGCCCACTTGAACTGGTATAACATTTATGGTATAATTTTTCTCCATGTGAATAATTACTTGGGTGCTAGCCACTGAAAAATCCATTCCCCCTAATCTGCAGTACAATTAATCTCCATCCACGAACAGGAACCCAGAAACCTAAGGGACTGTTTCTGGATTGTTTGGCTCTTTTTTTGGCAGTTAGCAATCCTGCCAATATTCCGGCTTGGCGAACAATTACTGTCATCAGGTAGTCCTACCTGGGCTTTCTTCCAGTTTCAGCTGTTCCTGACTCTTCGTGTCCATCAGTTCTGTTGGATTTTTGGAGGTGGAGATTACATGTAAATAACAAATAATTTGGAAGAATTATTGACATTTTAAAAATACCTTCTAATTCATGAACAATTTAATCTCCACATATTTAGACCCTTTGCTACTACAGCATTGTTTTCCATAAAACTATTGACTATAAGTTTATTCTTGATTTAGTGATTTTAAAAATATATTACTGTAAAGGGTATTATAATTTCTTAACTGCTGGAGTACAAAAATACAACTTATTTTTATACACTGATGTAAATTGTAGTAATTATGTGTAAATGCATCTTTTCTTGATTTTCTCACAGCATCCGCATGGATGTCTTTTCTTGGTTTTCTCACACACAGCATCGGCATGCAAATCTTTTTCTTCTTGACTTTTTGTGGATGAGTTTCCTTCAGAGAAACCCCAACAGATGTAGTGACACAACTCCTGTCTTGTCTCCTGGATAACATAGGGAACACCTCAGTGCTTCAGGACTCAGAATTCTCCCAAATATTTAAGTGAAGTCTTTCTGCAACTTATTTGCTGATGGTCTTTGGTGGATACTGGATGCTCTGATGTTTGCTAAGAATTGTTTCAGTCATGAAGGCTAGGACACACTTTTGCACTGAATGAGATGGATGGTCCCTTGAATTTTCTTTAGCTGACTTGCTCATGTTACACTCGCCTTGTCTCCCTGGGGTGCACCCCTGACAGAGGCTGCATCCCCTCTGTTCCCCTCTGTGTAGAGGGCTGACTTATTCTAGCATCCTAGAGGCCTGGGGGTTCCCTGGGGAGAGCGTTTCTAAGAGTCCTGATTTTAGATGTTTGATAAACCTCTGCCTGTGCTGTGCTTCTGTTGTAGGGAGAGCTGACGGCTGCATGTCTTCCATATTTACAAACCTGCTTTTGTCTGAATCTGTGAAGTTTGGCATGAAAATACACAATTTACCCTCTGCAGTTCCTATAGCTCTCCGTGCCCCCTGCTCTCCAAACCTTGGTAATCTGTGCTAATATCTAGACTTCACCTCTTGTTTTCTTACATCATCTTTCTACCTTTCATAGGAAAAAAATTTTTAAGTGAGGACTCTGTGTGTGTGCTGGGAATCAGCAAGAGAACACTGCTGTTCCAGCCCGTGGCGGAGCTGAAGAAGGAGACAGACTTCGAGTAAGCGCCTGAGGCCAGGGGCGGGGGGAGGCCCCGCAGGTGGGCCCCACCCTTGCTCAGCCTGGTCTTCCTCCCCCCCCACCCC
>SJYV01049899.1:47908-74725 GCA_006410875.1 Neotragus pygmaeus | reverse complement strand
GGGGGGGGATGGGGGAGAGTCAGTGCCCCTAGGAGCAGAGCCAGACGATACGGTTGCCCCGCAGCCAGTGAGTGGAGGCCAGCGTCGGGACACCTTGTGCATTTCTCCATAAAGTCCCTAAAAAACTACTTCAACAAATAGTCATTTAAAATAATGTCTAAAGTGCAGGTAGGTCAGAGTCACCTTTTAGTTTTAAAAGGCATGCACTAGGACAGTAAGGTAAAACAGCACTTAAAGCTTTAGAAAGTCTCAAGACTATATACTCTGTGCATCTCTGGCATTTAGTGAGTGATGATTTCAGTTAATTTCTTTGTGATCACTATTCCCTTCTTCAAGATGGAAGAGTTTTCATTTGACTTGCCAAGCAAGATCTTATGCAAATTTTAAGAATGATATCAAATGATATCATGCATATACGATCATATATATTTGATATATAAATAATAAATACACATGATCAAGAGTCTTGTTAAAAAAATAACTTAAAAGGTGAGGAAAGCAAGGCACTCGGAGTCAGGAGGCAGGGTCACCGCTGTCTTATGACCACGACAGGGCCTTGGTGATGCTTGCATCATCTAGTCACCGCTGTTTTATGACCCATGACGGGTCCTTAGCGATGCTCGCGTTGTCTGGTCCGAGCAGAGCCACGCCGTGTGTGTTTCTCCCGGTGCTCAAGTACCTGGAGGCAGGGAGGCAGCGGTCACTCAGGCGCCATGAGGTCACAGGGACTGGACACTAAGCACCCAGCTCCCACTCACCTGTTGCTCACGTCGACCAGGTCTTCGTGGCAGACGGCGAAGAGCTGCTCACGGTGTACCTGTTTCATCTCATCCGAGAGGCCATACAGGAAGTGGTCCAGGCCTGAGAGTGAGTACAGGGGATGGGATGGGGTGGTTGTCAGGACACGCAGACACCCCCAGCCTTCACGCCCCGCTTCCACCACAGGTCTCAGCACGGTCCCTCAGGCCCGCTCCTCCTGACTCGGCTGAGACGCTGGGCAAAGGAGGAAGCAGAGTCTCGGGACAATGAGCTCAGGCACCGGGGCTTCAGGTGTATCTGCTACACCACGTACCTTTATCTGAAGGTGCCACCGGAGCATCCACAGCAGAGAAGACCGAGAGCTTTGCCTCGTCGATGTCCTGCTGGGTGAACCGCCCGGCCTTGGCCCAGTCGATGGCCTGCATGAAGGACTGCAGCGTTTCCATGGAACGTGGATCCCTAGAGACCCGAGGGGTCAGACACTGACGTTTATCAACAAGGAACAACCAAGTGTGATGCAGTTTGTCCACACTTTGGGGTCATCAGTGGCTGTTTTCACATGTTACAGACACCCCAGTGCTCTGGACACTGACGAGTGGCCACAAAAGCCACCAACACTGTCCCTGGAGACCCAGCCTGTCACCCGGCTAACTACACCTCTGCCACCAGGACAGGGACTGGCCAGAGGGAACAGAAGACACACGTGAGACGCCCCAGATGCAACAATGGCCCCTGCAGAGGCCGATCTCCTGCATCCTCCCTGAGCACGGAATCCTCCAGGGTCCTCACTCACACAGGCACGTGGGCCCCAGGGCATCTGTGAAAAATGCCTGGTTTCCATCCCTCTGGAGACCCATGGCCCCCACATGACCACAACCACGTCCAGCCCGTGAGGAGGGAAGCCCCTCGTTCCCTGGGGTGTCAGTCCTGCCCTCAGGCAGCAGGGACGGAGACGTGAGCGGGCAGGAGAGTCTGTGGCCCCAAGGACCCAGCCCGGCTCCGAGTTTCCAGGTTGTCTCCCATGCACCCTGGTCACCAACCCCAGAGCTGTTTCAGGCCCAGGGTTCCCAGGATTGTCTGTCCCCACTGCTGGTATGGTGAGAACAGGGGAACGTCTTTCTGAAGTGTGCAGCGCGCTCAGACCCACCTGTAAGAGTACAGCGTGAACATCCCACCGTAGCTGAGCCGGGCGCCTCCACCGTAAGCACCACCTTTTTCTCGAATTTCCGTGTGTAAGAATTTAGCAGTCATCAACCGTGCCAGGATCTTGAGGCTGAAAAGATAAAAAGATGCACATTAACATAACATAACACAGTGTGATCCACAAGAGCAAGAAAGACGCGAGCAAGGTGAGGCTTGGGTGACGGGAGGGACGGGGGCGGGCCTACTCCCGCCTGCCCTGCTGCAGCACTCGGGCGTCTTAGGTGAGTGGCCTCCATCGTGAGGGTGTGCCTCTGTTAGAAAACACGCTCCAACAGGGAACGTCTACCAGGCCCCCGCGTCCCCATGATGTCCACCGTGAGCAAATGACAGCGCACTGCCCTGCCCTGGGTCTCCTCTATGGCAGGGGGTGGGCATGTGGAGGGTGAGCCTGAGCTCCTGGGAGAGGTGGCAGGCTACGCACGGCTCTGCTCCCTAGCAGGGACAGGGGGTGTGGAGGGGGCAGGAATCCACCCATCCACATGTCTTTTTTCAGGAACTTCTCTTTCTGTGATGTACGGGAAGTTAAGTCCTCACACCCAGGGAAGGTGATCCCTGTCTGTTTCTAAACCCACAATTTGCTATTCATCAGAGCCATACAGTCCTGCTCCTGAGGGCCCAGCCCCATGCACCTGGCGTGGTCCGGGGCTGTATACGGGGTGGTCCTGATGCACTCGGCAACGTAGTTCACGGGGAACGGAAGCAGGAAGTGCGTCTTCATCTGGCAGGGCTCAAAGGTGGGGTCCTGGGGCAGAGGCCAGGTGGTGTCAGCGCCACATGGCCAGGACCCTCGAGGACCCAGAGCCCTGACCGTGATGCCGTGGGCGGCAGCAGCAACCCCGCCCCACACATAACAGCACCGGCAAGCTCGCCCCACACAACCTCCGCAGGGTGGAGGTGACACATCCCAGCCTACCCAGAGACCTTGGCTCACCTCACCCACTCCCGCCCAGGGCCCCGAGCATGTGGCCTCGTCTGGTCACTTTCCCGGGATAAGTGCCTTTGTCTTTCCTAGGGTCTTCGGGAGGGAGGTGGCGGGGAGAGAGGTGAAGTGATCCTGATACAGCAGTGATGTTTGAACAGAGGTGGACTGAACACGAGGCATCCACACAGCACTTCGTGGCCTCAGACACAGGCTGGCCATGGAAGGCGCGGCGAAGCGGGCAGGGCGCGAGAGGAAGGGACTCACCATCACCAGCCTCCTTATGACTGGGCAGCTCCCGCTGGATGCCTTGGGTGCAGGTTTCTGGAAGTGAAACATTTCCCAGAGAAATGAGTAAACCCTGAAACGCACGTGAGCGGGTCAGGTACATTCTGGAAACAGCCTAGATGGTTAGGGTTCAGGCAGTATAGGCTCTGTGGCCTGAGTATTCTTTCATCATGAAGCTCGGGGAGCAGAAATCCCCTCGTCCTTGGGCCCCAGGGCGGGCCCCCAGCCTCACCTCCACCACGTGCGGGCACACGGGCCTCTGCTCCTTCTCACTCCGGTTAAGGCTCCTCAGGAAGGCCTCCACTGCGCCCTCCACCTGCAACATCTGTTGGGCAGTCGCGTTCACAGAGCATCTGTTTAAAACAGTGTGTGCACAGAACCATTACTGTGAAAAGACTACCCAAGTGTAAATACATGTACATGTAAATGTACAAACAAAAGCTGAGTAAACCAAAAGCCAAACATCACAGCCGTCTTCTTTCGCTGCAACTCTGCTCTTGGCCGGCTCAGAGCTCTGTTTCCCTGAGGATGAGGAGGTGCAGAGAACAACCCACCCCCAGTGCTCTCGGGGTCATGGTCTCAGCATACACACTCTGGAGAGGAAGATAAACCTTCACTCAGGTAGCACTGGTAAGGAGTCAGAGGGTGGTGGTAGTTCTCCACCCTCTCAGAAAACCTTTCTCTGTGGTTCCTCCAATCTCCACCGAATCAGACACTATCCTAAAAAAGTGTCTGACAAACACTGAGAAGAGCTGGGCTCTTCTCTGCATGCTGTGGCCGCCTCCAAGCACTCCCTCTGAAAAGCCTCTCTACACCACACTCAGCAACAAGAAGGTTAAGTGCAGCTTAGAGGCCAGCGCGGCCCTACCTCAGGCTGTCACAGCTCAGCAGGTGTTTCCAGATGCGCAGGAGCTTGCCCAGGATGGGCTGCAGGTCAGTCATCTCAGCAATTCTCTTCATCAGCAGCACCTGAGTCAGAGAGCCCACAGGGAGAGCCTGGACCAGATGTCCTGACACAAGGACACGGGGGTGTGTGCGTATGGTTCTGTGCACGCATGGGATTCACACTTGCCCAGCTCAAGGGAACGGAGCTGTGGGCTTGACAAAATAAGGTGAGAGAGAACATTTTCCCCCTCTCCTCCCGAAACCTGGCCAGTTCATGTTGGCCAATCCATTAAGAGCCCCGGAGAGGCAGCCAGCCTGAGCACCTCACCTGGTCCATCCCCCCGAAGGTCTCCTGCAGGTCCCCCGCAGGTGCCAGCGTCCTGCCCGCCCTGATGGAGGCATAGAGGTGGCCCGAGTCGGGGACCCCATTGGACAGCTCCTGGGCAGCCATCCTCACCAGCACACGAAAGTGCTCCTCCTCCTCAAGGCGGGGGCTGCGGTGGAGAAAGCCGTGATGAGCCCTGGGGACACAGCCACGCCCCCGTCCCCAGTGGGAAACCTGCTGAGGGCAAGTTCTCGGGGGAGGAAAATGCCGAGACTCCAGCAGGGACCACAGGAGCAGGCCTGTGACCAATCACAACAGGGCACGGTGCTCACAGGACTGGGTCCCTGGTGTGTCTGGGGTCACGCCTTGGCAAATACTTACTCATTCAGTATCTCACTCCACAGATGCATCATGTCTGCTAGGTTTCTATCGAGGCAGAAGGAGGAGAAGAGCACGCCCNACAACAGGGCACGGTGCTCACAGGACTGGGTCCCTGGTGTGTCTGGGGTCACGCCTTGGCAAATACTTACTCATTCAGTATCTCACTCCACAGATGCATCATGTCTGCTAGGTTTCTATCGAGGCAGAAGGAGGAGAAGAGCACGCCCTAAACCAGCAGGGAAGAAAGAATTCTGACCTTTTGAAAAAAAAAAAAAAAAAAAAAAAAGACACGAGGAAAACCAACCCCCACCAGCCTGCACCCGAGGAAATGGTCACCTGCTCGTAGGTGTTGAGGTGTGAGTCGTCGGGGAGCACCTGGGGGGCGGCAGCCAGGCCACCCGTCTTCAGCTCCACCTGCTGGGCCAGCTCCCGGTAGTCAAGGCTGCCGCAGCCCAGCCTGTGCAGAGAGAGCACGGAGTCACAGGGCAGAGGGTCCTCCCCCCGACTGGGCCCCCTGCCCACAGCAATGCCCACCCAGCAGCTGGGCTCCCCCACCCCTAGCTTTGTAGCCCCTCAGGTACAGGCAGCCTTGGTGGTGGGGGACCTGAAAAACAAGCTTCTCTGCACTCTCAAGAAGTCACTTCAACACAGATGACGCCTTGGGAGGGAACACTTTCATCGCTGCCCCAAGTGCAATATTAACTAACTGTCCCAAATAAATGGATAACTAACTGAAGCCAAGGTGACAACCGGGCTCTCCCAGAACCCTCTGCCGTGGAAGGCAGGCAGCGGGAGCCATGCTAATGAAGGGCGGGAGCAGTGGACAGGTTCTGCGGGTGGCCCCAGGCCTACATGTCACGTTTAAAGCTTAAAGCTTCTGATGAGAAGAATTATCCTCTTCATCATTTTAGAAAGAATCTGGTCGAGATAGCTGTGTATTACGTTCACAGTTGATAAATGTATTTTAATGTACTACATTATAGTAAGAAAGTATGATGTCCAAGAGGAAAATTCTCAACAAAGACACCACTCACCTTTCTGTAACAACACTACGAGATTTGAAAAATAAAACGGCTCACTGACAAGTGACACTGATGCACTGAAACAGGACACACAGTAAACACCCCCGAGTAACCAGGGAAGACGTTCCGGGCGCTAGAGGCGTGCGTCCGCCCCATGCAGCCCCTTACTTGGTCAGCACACTGCAGAAGAGCGGCACGTAGGGCCGCAGCTCCTCGGGCAGGGCATTGAGGCTGGAGAAGGCTCTGAAGTAGACCACACCGTTGGTGGGCTGTGCGCAGTACTGGACTGGCGTGTCCCCAGCTGTGGGAACAAGGGTATTTCTTCATATTCTTACCAGCGAAGTTTTAACCATGTAACCATCATGTAATATTTGTAAAACACTAAAGCTTTTCAAGGATGGAGTTTTAAATTTCATATTGTATTAGCAAAGAAATGCTATTCGTTCGCTGCACATCATCGGACAACTTTCCCTGCTGTACTTTTGTTACAGCAGACCCTGGAAGTCTTGAGTTGCTCTGTGAGGAACAAGAGCAGATCAGGGACGCTCCTGGGGTGTCTGACCACCCGTGGTCCAGCACTGCCGCCTGCACTCAAATCCTGGGCATAGTGGGACACTGGCAGCCCCTCCCACAACACACCCCACATGCCACTCTCACCCCCCAGGCCCCTCGGGCACTACCCTGTGTTCTCATTTTCACATCCCAAGCGCAGTGCCTGACCTGCAGCGGAGCTGAGCACTATTCATGATGAATCACAACACTGACTCAATGAACTTCACTGATAAACCAGACCTGAAGGGGACGCTGACCCGGCTTCCCAGAAGCCTGGGCCAGAGGAGGGGCTTTGCCAACACTCACACACAAGTAACAACAGACACATCATGAGTCGGGTACACAGCCAGAACCCTGGCTAGACATGGGCACCATGAAGGCCAGCGCTGGGGTCAGACCTGCTCAGGCAGGAGAGGCCATCACGTCACGGCCACAGGGAGCAGTGTCAGCACCACAGGAGAGGATCCAGTGTCCAGGGGAAGCGAGCAACAGAGCAGCAGTGACCCCTCTGCATCCCACAAGGCAACACCCAGCGCTGTGGGCCTCCGGACCCCACGCCCTTGAGAGCCATGTGTACACACACAGTGGAACCCAGAAGCAGGAGCTCAGCACTGCTGGACCGAGGACTAGAAATGGGGGCTCAAACGTTCTCTGAGAACATCCACCGGTGACTCTCCTCCCAGGGACACCGGTACCCACCACTGACCTGCCTGCACCACCTCCAGCTCCGTGACCGGGATGCGGGGCTCGATGTCCGACACCCTGAGTGCTGGCAAACACGAAGCGTCCGGAGGTTGACTCTGCTGAGCCTGTAGTTCCAAACCTATGGCGGGGGGCGGGGCAGGGGCGCGGCAGCAGTGAGCATCTAAGCCAGCCCTTAGAAGGCCCTGCTCAGCCCCTCTACTGTCGGTTAGTTTCTGTAGTCTCCGCTGGGCACAGGGAGCCCCGCAATGCTGGGGTCGGAGATTGCCAGAACCAGAGAAAGCAGCACAGTAAGCACCCAGCAGCAGTCGTCTCCCCAGCTCATCCTCAGTGATTTCCAAGGACCGGTTTGCTGGGGGAGGGGAGTTTGTGCAAGCAGTTCCCACCCCCATTTTATATCACAGACTGATCTTGTGGGTTGAAGTGCACTAATTCTGTACTCATTTACTTGTATTTCATTTTCACTCATCTTGGCAATATGCTGTGTGATCACATAAAGTTCACAAATAAAGAAATGGGTGAACACACTTCCAGGGCCTGATCTTATACTGATGTGAGGAAGGGGTGATGGAGGATGGATGGACACCCTCTCCTTGAGTTCCTACTCAGACCTGGCAGCCCGTGGGGAGGAGGTGTCACAGGGTGAAGTCCTGTCAGCCTGAGTCACCTCACCCCCACCCAGCCCCACGCAGGCCCAGGGAGCCAGCTCCACATACTTCTTGGAGCCCCAGCACCTTCAAGGCCCCCACCCGGCTGCTTTCCCCCAGTCAAGTGGAGCACCCCAACCGCTGCGCCTCAGACATGTCCTCGCATCCTGAGAAAGCCCCCTCGCGCCCTCTGTCCTGGCGAGCATGGGGCAGAGGCCGCAGGTACCTGCTCCACCACAGGCCCCGGAGGCCCAGCCATGCCCCTGCACACGGCACACATGATACAAGCCCCAAACTGGAAGCCTGACTTTCCCAACAAACACTCCCATTCCCACTTCTCACTGGTGCTTATCTGTAGACTGGACCCCGATTCACAGACTCTTTGCACTGAGTCCACACTCAAGACTTACTGACCTGACGCAATGGTAAATGCACTAGGCTGTGTCCCTATGTCTCCAGACCACTCTGCCATGATCTTGTAACCAGGGCCGCCATCCCTCCACAGGCAGGCGTGGGCTGGAACATATGAGTTTTCTTAACACAAGACACCTCCACAGCCAGGCCAGGCACCTGATAACTCAGGGAACACACGTCTCTGTGCTTGGTTGTGGAATTACCTTCTGTGCCACAAACAGCTTGGAAAATGGATAGACCACATCAAACTAAAAACCTGACAACAAAGGACACTGTCAACATGAACAGGCTGCCTACACAGCAGGAAAGTATTTGCAAACCTAATGTTACTGGTAAGATATCCAAAATATCCAAAGAACTCAGTAGCAAAAACCATCCAATTAAAAAATAGGCTGAGGACTGAACAGGTATTTTTCCAAAGACAAAGATGGCCAATGGGTATAGGAAAAGGTGCCCCAAACCACTCACCAGGCATGATAATAGCGTGTGTCTATTATTGTGCCCACAACAAAAGACAGCAACGGTAAAGAACTAGTAGAAGCAGAAGAGATGGCAACAAAACACAGAAGAACTGTACAAAAAATGACCTTCATGGCCCAGATAATCATAATGGTGGGATCAGCCACCCAGAGTCAGACCTCCTGGAGTGCGAAGTCAAGCGGGCCTTAGGAGGCATCATTACGAACAAAGCTAGTGGAGGTGATGGAATTACAGCTGAGCTATTTCAAATCCTAAAAGATGATGCTTATGAAAGTGCTGCATTCAATATGCCAGCAAATTTGGAAAACCCAGCAGTGGCCACAGGACTGGAAAAGGTCAATCTTCAACCCAGTTACCAAGAAGGGTAGTACAGAAGAATGTTTCAACTACTGGACAATTGCACTCACTTCCCATGCTAGTAAAGTTATGTTCAAAATCCTTCAGCTTTAGCACTATATGAACCGAGAAATTTCAGATGTTCAAGCCAGTTTAGAAAAGGTAGAGGAACAAGAGATCAAATTGCTAGCATTCGCTGGATCACAGAGAAACCAAGGGAATTCCAGAAAAGTATCTACTTCTTGCGTTTCATTGAGGGGTAGCTTTGACTCCTTTTATCCATTTCTCCCACCATCCACCCAACCTCAGCCTTTGACCGTGTGTATTGTAACAAACTGGAAAACTCTTAAAAGAGATATGAATACTAGACCACTTCACCTGTCTCCTAAGAAACCTGTATGCAGGTCAAGAAGCAACAGTTAGAACCTTATATGAAACAAATTACTGCTTCAAAATTGAGAAATAAGCATGACAAGGGTGTATACTGTCACCCTGTTTATTTAACTTCTTCGTAGACTACATCATGCGAAATGCCAGACTGGATGAGGCACAAGCTGGAATCAAGATTGCTTGGAGAAATATCAACAGTCTCAGATATGCAGATGATACCACTCTAATGGCAGAAAGGGAAGATGAGCTAAAGAGCCTCTTGACTGAGGGTGCAAGAGGAGAGTGAAAAAGCTGTCTTAAAACTCAGTATTAAAAAAAAGCTAAGATCATGGCATCTGATTCCATCACTTCATGGCAAATAGAAGGGGAAAAGGTGGAAACAGTGACAGATTTCCTCTTCTTGGGCTCCAAAATCACTGTGGATGGTGACTGCAGATAAGAAATTAGAATAGGATTGCTTCTTGCAAAGAAAGCTATGATAAATCTAGACAGTGTATTAAAAAGCAAAAACATCACTATGCCAACAAAGGTCCATAGTCAAAGCTATGGTCTTTCCAGCAGTCACATATGGATGTGAGAGTTGAACCATAAAGAAGGCTGAGCACTGAATTGATGCTTTTGAACTGTGGTGTTGCAGAAGACTCTTGAGAGTCCCTTGGACTGCAAGGAGATCCAACCAGTCAATCCATAGTCCTGAATATTCATTGGAAAGATTGATGCTGAAGCTGAAGCTCCAATAGTTTGGCCTTCTGATGTAAAGACCCAACTCACTGGAAAAGAGCCCGATGCCGGGAAACACTGAAGGCAGAAGAGGGCGGCAGAAGATGAGACGGCTGGATGGCATCACCAATTCAACAAAAATGAACTTGGGCAAACTCTGGGAGACGGTGAGGGACAGGGAAGCCTGGTGTGCTGCAGTTTATGGGCTCGCCAAGAGCTGGAGACGACTGAGCGACTGAACAATGACAACAGAGATTAACTGGACAAAAATCATCTCACAACATATAAATACATCAAATCACTATGTTATACATCTGGAACTAATATGATGTTATGTCAGCTACTCAATTAAAAAAAAAAATTAGGAGGCTTTCCTGGTGGCTCATGGTAAAGAATCCACCTGCCAATGCAGAAGACACAGGTTTGACCCCTGATGCGGGAAGATCCCACATGCCACAGAGCAACTGGGCCTGTGCTCCAGTGCCCAAGGGCCACAACGACTAAGTCCACGCACCCTAGAGCCCGTGCTCTGCAACAGAAGACGCCACCGCCATGAGAAGTCTGAGCACAACTAGAGGGCAGCCCCTGCTCGCTGCAACTGGAGAAAAGCCCTTGCGGCAACAAAGACCCAGCACAGTCGGAAAGAAATAAAATTATTTTAGAAAATTATAAACTTATGGTTACCAAAGGGCAAAAGGAGGTAGAGAGGGATAAATTAGGAGATTGGAATGAACATATACACACTACTGAAATACATAACCAACAAGGACCTACTGCAATAGCACAGAGAACTATATTCAATAGTCTGTGATAAACTATAATGGAAAAAGATCTGAAAAAGGGACGGAACCACTCTGCTGTACACCAGAAACTAATGCAACACTGTAGATAAATTATACTTCATTTACACTTTAATTAAGAACAAATTTATGGAAAACCTTAAAGTAACTCTCCACATATATAAAGAATTCAGAGATTAAACAGGTTACACATCAACATTAACTCTGTCTTTACAAAGTCAAATCACCTCAAACTCAGCATGATCACGTCATGCCAGGCAACTCCACCTGCCGACATGCCTGATAAATTCTTCGTGTAATCCCAGCCAACTTTTTAGGGGCGGGGGATGTATGTGTATGTATTCCTGTGTATTGTGTACATATGTAAACGTCTACTACCTGCAACTGCTGTATAGAACTCAGTGGCACAGCGTGAGCAGCACACTGCAGGCAGGCACCGCTGCTCCAGAAGGCAGCCCCACCCGCTCTGGCCTTACGGCCTGCGAGACTCACAGACCCTGCATGTCCCAGTGTTCTGGCCCTCGCTATGGCTGAGCAGAAGCCCCCCATGTGGACACCTCAGTTACCTCTCTGTGTGGACACGTGTGGGGCATGTCAAGTCCCGTGTGGAGAGACACTTTCACTTCTCTTGGGTGAACACTCAGGAGTAGGACCACTGGGCTTTACAGGCGGTGCAGGTTTACCATGTAAGAAACCACAGACCCGTTTCTGTGCTCACAGTGCCTGCACCACAGGCACCCGTGGGGGCTCCATGAAGAATGGAGACCTGCCACCCCTGAGCCCACAGCGCACTCCGTCCCCAGGACCCGTCTGCAGTTAGCCACAGACTGCCACGCAGCACGCACCCAGTGGCCTATACAGCCTCGGTAAGGAGAAGGCGTCTGTGAAGTGTGTAAATGCATAAACCCTGTGAAGCTACCTCTCTCCCAGAACACCTGCCTCTCCTGCTGAATCACAGGGTTTAGTTTCTGAGGAGGTCAGTCTTGCTGGGGTTAACACAGAACTCTGCAGGCAGCTGGCAGAGACCCACTGGCTGAAACCAGCCGCCTCCTTACACTAGAAGCTCGGTGGGGCTGGGTGAGGGTGGGGCAGCTGCCAGACCTGACCTTTCTCATAGATCTGCTGCTTGTCTTCCGGGGAAAGAGAAGTGACCTTTTGCTGCAGTTTTTCTGTTTCCATCTGTGCTTGCTTCTCGGAATACTTTTCGTCTGGTTTCATGGATAAAGTCAGCTTGTGCCGATTATTCTGCAACAACCAGAGCAAGAAAAAGTCAATTAAAAACACGGTCTCATGGAATCCAGCATTGAGCTGGTCTCCAGCAGGGTGCGCTTAGCCCCACAGTTCCATTTTCCCATTTCTCATGGTGATGACAACAGAACTTGCCCCACGAGGTTGTGCATGCAGAGCCTGGGAGCCACAAGCAATCCTTGAGGCCACCTGCTCTGCAGGGACCATGTGGTCCACACGCCAAGCTGTTACCATCTGGAGCATAGTCACTGTAGTTCCTATGTCTTAACCACAAACGCATCGACATTCAACAGTGCCTTTGCACCTTGGTTGTACAAAGAAACCACCTGGACCTTTTAATACCATAATAAACCTTTGGCTTTAGTCTAAGTTGAAGATAACAGAATAAAATAATTTTTTACTGAGTCTTCATAGTACTACTAACTTCTCAAACCAAAACTAAACTCAGTATTTTATAAACTGTGAGGACAAAATAGATGCTGATCTAACATGACTCAGGTGACACTGGGCCCCTTGACTTACTACAGCCACTAGATACACACGCCCACAGAAAGCTCAAGTGCAACACCACAGAGCGGGAGGACCACAGCACGTCAAGCACCGTGTGCAAAACGCCTTGTGATTAGAGATGCAGGATGAATGGCCACAGCAGGTGCCCCACCCCCAGCACAGGTGCCCAGGACCACGACCCCGCTCACCACAGGACAGTCCTCCCCACCCCCACCCACCCAGGGCAACGAGGGAGATGACATTCCCTTCCATCAGTGGCGGCCCACCAGGGAACACACAGAGAGCACAAAAGCCCACAAGCCTGTGGAGGCAAATGAGTACCAGAGAGTCCTTGGTGAAAACCACCAGAACATTCACGCACTTGGGCAACTCGTCTCATGTTCTATACAATCTATTAGCAAAACAGAACAAAACTACAGGGCGACCCCCTGGGGTCCAGGTTCAATCCCTGGTCTGGGAGCCAAGAACCCGCAAGCCAACAAGTGCCCTCCTCACCAAAGCAATACAGGCAGATGCTCTGTTAAACACCACCCTTCACAAACACACACTCATACACAAAAACCCACCTGCATGAATATCTGGAAAACAGAATTTCTAAAGCTAATAGGACCATTTACATTTTTAATCAACAATTAAAAATTTAAATCTCATATAGTCAAAACTCAATTTATACAATGCAGAATATATTTCTAATGTTCCCTTCATTATAAAATTCAACTTCAAAATTACAGACATAAATTCTCAACTTTCTTACCTTAAAATACTGTTTTACTTTTTCTTGCAAAAACCTTGGATTTTCCTTCAGGCACTTTCGGAACTGAACCACCTGACTTCCAAGCTTCAGGAGCTCTACGGGGTCCCCGTCATGGTTCCAACAGGAAGCAATGTACTATTGAGGGGGCAGGTAGGGGGGGTCACAACAAGCCACAGTGACCTGCAAACCCTGTGTCTGCCCAGCAAACATCCAAGACTGCCTTTTTATCAGAACTCAGCTTCTAGACTTAAAAATACCACAGATGACTGCTCATGAAGAAAATTAAATCATTTTTTTTTTGGCTAGAAGAATCACTAAACTTGTAATTTTTTTCCCCTAACAAATTAGAAAGCACAGATTTAAAAATTACTTTTTGGAAAATATGAAATCATGCTAAATCCCTATCCATTTAAAGTACTCTCTAAATCTACTAAAAAATAAGACATTGGAAAGCTGATGAAGTAAGCAAATAAAAACAGGAACGATGTATTATAAAACTAAATTAACAGTAATTTTATATCAGATCCAAACACCATAACTTCCCCGGTTCAAATGAAAGGTGCTGTGAATAACAATCTGTATTTTCAAGAACCACTGACTGGGCTTCCCTGGTGACTCAGTAGATGAGAATCTGCCTGCCAATGCAGGAGACAAAGGTTTGATCCCCGATCTGGGAGGATCCCACATGCCATGAAACAACTAAGCCTGAGTCTCACAATTACTGAGCCACACGCTGCAGCTACTGAAGCCCAAGCACCTAGAGCCCGTGCTCTGCAACAAGAGAAGCTACCACAACGAGGAGCCTGCACAACACAACTAGAGAAAAGTCTGCAATGGCAATGAAGACCCAGCACAGCCAAAAATAAATTAAAAAAACCACGAACAACAACAAAAAAGAGACTGAGGAGTTTAAAACCACGTACAGACGTCAGGGTGAGTCCAAAGCTGACGGACTGATGCTTCATCTGTATTTCAACTTTATGAAGTAATGCTTCAATGCGATCCTCTTCAAATCCTTTCCTACAAAAACATCAAGAACTCAGACACTGAAAAATCCCTATATCTCAACAAGGCCACAAAGGTGACATTCAAACAGCTGCCATGAAGGACTGTGTGTGATGTGAGCCTGTGTTCGGGAACGAGGACCCAGACCAGCCCTGCAGATGCCACACGTACTTGATGACGTCATCTAGTGTCCGGTCCACGATGTCCCGGACCACCTGGACATCCTTCTCTGCGATGCCCTGCAGGCCCACGCTGAAGTAAGCCTCCCGAGTGCAGCCATTGTACCTGGTATGAAAGCAGGTGACATGTCAGAATCTGCACGCCCCTCCATCACTGGTTGAGAAGACTCTTCACTGAGATCAGAGCCTCTACAGGACTCAGCCAGGAGAAGCCAGGACGGCTCCTCAGGTACCCGCTGCTCACATACAATGGCTCACACTCACACCTTTTTAGTTCTTCCAAAGACCACAATTAAAATTCCAGAGCAAAACAAATCTAGAGAGTTTTACCAAATGCTATGATTTCAAAGGACTTCTAATAGCCTGACTTTTCAAGCAGGCAGCAGCATGTCACTCTTGGAAGAGTTACCTTGTTGGGGTTTTTTTGTCAATTGCCCGCTGTAGGGGACATCTACAGCTTTTGCTAGAAGCATGGCTGGGGCAGGAAGAGGGCCCCTCCCTAACCACAAGGTATGGAGCCACCTATACCACTGATCCCCCCCAGCCCTACACCCCATGAGCGGCCAATAACCCCTGCCCTGCAGTGACCAGCCCAACGATCTGATCTGACAGTGACACGCACCCAACATCAGGAGAGAAGTCGGTGCCAAGTCCGGATTCAATGAGGGCTTTGTAAAAGGGGGCATTGGGGCCACTGACCAGGAGTGAAGACAGAAGGCTCAGCGTGAACGCTTCAAACGTGTCGGTGATGCTTCATTTATGAAGAAGGGGGAAGAGAGGGAAATGGTTGGCCCACGGAAATGTTTTCAAACTATTAAAACCACAATAAACACTTTTATTTTCCAAAGTAGCTGAAATTCTACTAGAAATTCTTCCATTTCAACCTCTATTTTAATAGTTACATGGGCAAAAGAGCATTTCTTGACTTGTAAAACTCTTACACTGTGGGACCTTGGGGGTCCCAGACCATGAGCAGACAGTGACAGCACAGCAGGAGCCCTCCCTGCCCAGACCCCTCATGCCAGGCCACTGGGGTCAGTCTTGAGTGAACAAAGCTTCTTAGGGTCAGAGTTCACAGGGCTCTTTTCACATGCAGAGGCACTGTGACCCCAATACTAAACCCAAACTGTTACACCGCTGTTAAAGACACCCCACATCTAATAATACCACTGCAGGCCCAAATCCCCCCACCCACGTGCTCCCAGGGGCATGTCCCCACAGGGTGGTCTGCGAGAGCCTCACACACTCACTCCGGCAGGAGAAAGCTGACACTGATAGTCGTCTGTCCCGAGGGGCCCTCAGCCAGCGAGTCCGGGGCACATGTGATCTGGAACTCCCTCTGCAAGGGCACAGGCATGCATCAACGGGCACAGATGGGCAAAAGCACCCAACGTGCAGGACATCCCTTGTGCTTCTTGTCAGGGCAACTGTGCTTTTGCACAGACCACCGCTCTTCCGGCCAGAGAACCCTCACACCCAGGGCAGGCCCGCAGCGCTGGAAGCCCTAGGAACACACACCCCACCTGCATATCACATGCTCACAGGCCTGCTGACGCTTGACTCGGACCCAGCTCTCACCGGCTCATCCCAGGGCTTCTGGGCCGGCACTGAAGTCCGTGGCTCAATTCTCTGAAATTTACTCAGGGCCTCTTCGTGAATTTGCTTCAGATGCTGCTCCAGTGGAAAGTTACCGTAAGTGAAGAACCTAAAGTTTGAGAGAGCACCTTAGTCTACATTAGGCTTTGTCTGAACCAGAGGGTATCCAGGATCTAACGGCCAGAACACGCCAGTCCCCATGCTGATGTCAACTTCACACAGGAACACTTGTTTCACTTAATTTAACCACAATACCGAATAGACAGGCTTTTGCTCTTTTCTCAAGATGTGGTTCAAACAAACCACAGATTGTACAAAAAGGGTTAATTAAAATCTGGCAAAAATTGCTCTTCATTTTGAATTTACTATAAATGTTAGAAAAACCAATTAAACTACACATTAAAATATTTAAAACCTAAGTTACAGCACCACAATAATCCATCTAAGACTAACAACAAAATTTAAAATGTCACAAACGTCAAATCTGGGTCACAAATCTCAGATCGCCCATGTTTTTAGGACAACACATTACTTACTGGGGTAAAGAGCATAGTGCAGACCTCATTTTTTTAGCAGAATGCAGTCTGAGCCACAATTAAGGGCCTGGGAGCTAGTATCCTACAGATCCCATCAGCCTCCCCCTCAGAGCTTAGACACTGCAAAGCCAGCAGTGAGGAGCACCTGGTTGTGCACACTGGTCCCCACACACCCGACTGGCTCAGCCCCAGGACCCCTGCAGGAACGGCCACGGGTCTGGAGCAGGAGGAGGCCTGCCTTTGGGGCCAGGGCAGAAATCAGAAGTCACCGAAGATGTCAAGGATGAGTGTCAAGGAACTTCCTTAGGCCACTGTGGGGACAATTTGAGCACTAAAAAGCTTTAAAATTTCATTTAGTGATCACATGGTCTTAAATATATACACATATGAAAATATTTCCATGAGGTCATCATGGTCCATGAGGGGGCAATGTCCCACCAGAAAGGGTGCTTAAGGGACACAGCAAGGAAAGGCTGCCTGTGGGCCTTGACTGATCAAACATCTCAGGGACAACTGGAAATCAATCTCGGTCAAGGCATAGGTGGTTTTATTCAATCATTTATTCGGTTAAATGTGAAAACGGTGTTATCTCACATACGAGAACATCTTTGTAAACATCTATGTGTATCTGTGTATGTCTATATATGCATACATGTCTGTATCTATACATGTCTAGTTGCCTGTTTCAACACGTGTCAACGTGTGTCTACATGTGTCTATGTACACACCCAGAGGACAGAGCTATAGGCTGAACACATGGGGTTCACTGATCTACTCCCTACACTCTCCTGGATGATTAGGAGTTTTCATAATTAAATTTTTAAAATTTTACACTTAAAATAGTTTTGCAAATGACTTTACATGACTGCTTAAAGTATTTGTAAACTACTGTTGTTTAGTCACTAAGTCATATCTGACTCTTTGCAACCTCATGGACTGTAGCCTGCCAGGCTCCTCTATCCATGGGATTTTTCAAGAAAGCATACTAGAGTGGGTTGCCATTTCCTTGTTCAAGGGATCTTCCTGACCCAGGGAACAAACCTACATCTCCCGCACTATAGGCAGATTCTTTACCACTGAGCCACTAAGGAAGCCCTTGCAAACTGTCAGCATTTTATTATTAATCATACCTGAAACAGGCAATCGATCAGAAGTTAAATGACACAGCTACCTCTCTGGGGGCACCTCTCCACGACTGCATCAGCCCTGAGAGGAGGACCACAACCTCCTGTTATACATCAGCCTGAGGCTGGGCTGCAGAGGCAGCAGCCTCGCCTTGTGGGTCTGAGGGCACATCCACGTACAGCAGCTCCCGTCTACTGCCCATGGTCATGAAGGAAGCCTCCCAACCCCAACTCAAGAGAAGTAGGACACTGCGGGGAAGCAACCCAGCACCAGGCTTCCCAGGCAGCATCACCTGGCGTTGCTGGGGTGGTAGTGCATGGCGTGGAACTGTCTGAGCTGCTCCCACGTGAGGTCAGGGATGCACAGGGGGTCCCCTCCAGAGACCACCGAGTACGTGTGGTCAGGAAGCAGGCGGTTCTGAAGGTGCTGTGAGAATATCCTCTCGTTATCTGTCTTCAAGTAAAAATACACATGTATGTGAAAACCAGCACACACACTGTTCACACGATTCAACAAAGTAGCCACGTCCTGGGAGTCCCCCGGCTGACATCCCCAAGTACCCACCCAGATGCTCCTTTCAGCCATGAAATGCTAACTAAGATGTGTACATTGTTTTTTTAGACATGGTGCTACTGCACACTTGAACTCCAGAGAACAGTGTCAGGAAACAAAAACTCCCTATGACCTGCCTTCCTGTAACACTCACTGCGTGTGGTCGTCTTTACCATAACTTGAGAGACACTCTATCTGTGAACCCTACCCTACACCAGGGCAGGAAAGAGCAGAAAACCAAGGTCTCAGGATTGTTAGGAACACGGTTTTCATCTGACCGAGCCCCAAAGACCAGAGGTTACCATGGTCCCCACACCCTCGCTGAGAATTGCAGTCCAGCTCATCGCCCAGCAGTGCCAGCTCACTGCACTGTCCGCGCTGACGCAGGTTCTCACAGCGAGGATGTTAAATGACAAAACAACATGCCAGCCATCTGCAAAGACTGTTTGTACTCCAACATTTCATACAGTAGGATAATTTAACAAAGCATGAGAGAGGGAAACACTCACAAATGCTCCCTTCATTTCATTGAAGACGACACCTTTAAAGACCAAAGGCGTCTGGGGGTCATTCGGGTCCTCGTGTTCTAATCGCCATCCTTCCTGCCTGAAGAGTGACAGATGATTACATGGTGACAGTGACTATCGCTGAACTAAAGCTCAATGAACCAATCGCTACATACCAGAAGTCCAGCTCCCGCAAGCACGGAAAAAAGGCTGCATCCAAATACACAGACAGGAGGTTCTTGAAGTCCTTGGGGTTTTGTGTGGAAAATGGGTACAGGGTGTAATCACTAGCTAGACACAAAGAAGAGCAGGGTTTTAAACACAGCGGTTCCCCTAGGTTCATGCCAGCACTGTCTGTTTCAGCCTCACAGCAGGTCCACGGTGTTGGGGCACAGACGCAGCAGCACCCACTGGAGGTCAGGGGGTGGGATTGCCCACAGGGTGTCTGCCGCCAGCCCATAATCCCTGCTTCCTGCAGCCACAACCCAGACACCAGCCCTACTAACCAACCTCTTACAGCATTATTCCCCCGAAACAACAGCCGTCATCTTTTCCAGAAAAAACTCAGATGCATTTTCCCTAAAATCTCAGGTTTTATAATTAACCCCAGTGTGGTTTTCCTAAGGGATTATGCATCAAACGGCCTCCAGACAGAGGTTGGGAACTTGACCCTAGCCTCCAGGATGCCACCCCCGCATCTGAGAACAGGCAGCCCTGGCCGGGCCAGCGTCTCACCCGTGAAGGCATTCATGAACGTGGACAGCGACCGGTTCAGCATCTTGAAGAAGGGGTCTCGGCAGGGGTACCTCTGAGAGCCGCACAGGACTGTGTGCTCCAGGATGTGGGGGGCGCCGCTGCTGTCAGTGGGGGTGGTGCGGAACTGCACACTGGGGACATAGCCGCATGTCAGAGCCCCGCGGGGTGTGGGCCAGCCGCATCCCCACCTGACCTACGGGAGCCAGGGCGAGGGGGAGACTCCCCTCCCCTCCATTCCTGCTGAACCGCTGCAGGCGCAGCAGATGCCCCTGCAGGGCATCCAGACCGTGAGCCCAGGACGTACACACACCTGAACAAGTTGTTTCCATCCTCGCGGGCCAGGTGCAAGTACTGTGCTCCCGTGCCGTCATGGCTGAGCTTCACGGCAGTCAGCGACAGCTCGGGGACAGGAGTCACCTGAACCAACAAGGAAATAGGGGAGCTTGACTTAGCTGGAAAGGCACGCAGCACGGGGATGCTGCGTCTGTGGGACCCGGCGGAAACCTCCGAGTCCAGAGTCCATGGACCAGGAAGGCAAGACCTGGGGCTGAGGACAGCACCATCGTTCCTCGTGAGCTCCCACTGTCTGCTACCATCTCCCGAGTGTGCCACAGATGACCCTGGGAGGGAGGCAGCCCACCCCACTTACAGATGGAAACTGAGCCTGGGGCTGACGGGACAATATGCCAAGATCACAGAGACTAGAGTCAGACCCCTGTGTCACACCGGGCTGCTCTGGAAGAGAGTGGACTTGCCTGGAACGCACACTAATGAAGAGGAGCCCTGCTCAACACAAACAGAAAAAGCCCACACAAAGCAGACTCAGGACAGTCAAATAAATGAAAAGAACTATTCTATTATTTAAGAACAGCAAACTCTTCACCCCCTGAAGGAGGTCTTGTCTGTGAGCGCTGAGTAACTTCCACTGTCCTTGGTACTGAAGCAACAGCATCAAGACCCCACCCGTAACCCCAGCACCTTGTCACCAAGACCACCACCGGGTGTGACAGGGACTTGTCTTTACTGATGCAACTTCCTGGCAGGGCAGAGATCAAAGTTCTGCTGTCCTGAGCCTGCTCTGGGAGTCCTGCTACAAAGACTATGTGCTTCAAGTGGCCTATTGATGCCCACATAAGTTACAGCAATGAAACTGTTTACACCTCGGAGTTCACAACTGTACTTCTGTCAGACGTGATCAGTGTATTAGGTTGGTGCATAAATAATCACGGTTTTGCAATGTCAAACTTTGTCACTTGTTATTAGAACACATTCTTAAATGCGGTCATGTCATACATCATTTTAATGGGCATTTCTTGCTTCATGTTTTTTGCTAATGACTTATTACTTACTGTGTATTTTATATTTACACTATGGAAATGATGTTAGACAAAAAGCAAATCTGAGCAATTTTCTTTCGAGTTCAAAACGCGTGTAAAGCAGCTCAGACAACTCACAACATCAACAACACATTTGGCCCAGGAACCGCTAGTGAATGTACACAGTGCAGTGGAGGCTGAAGAAGTTTTGCAAAGGAGATGAAAGCCTTGAAGATAAGGAGCATCGTAGCCAGTCACTAGAAGTTGGCAATGACCAACTGAGAGCAATCATCAAAGCTGATCCTTTTACAACTACACAAGAAGTTGCCAAAGAACTCAACATTGACCATTCTATAGTCATTAAGCACTTGAGCAAACCGGAAAGGTGAAAGTCTTGCCAAGTGGGTGCCTCATGAGCTGACTGCAAACAAAAGAAAACTCCTTCAAGTGTCATCTTCTCTTAGTCCACACAACAGCGACGAATCATTTCTCAGTCAGATTGCAACATGTGACGAAAAGTGGATTTTATATGACAACCCGATCAGTGCTTGGACGGAGAAGAAACTCCAAAGCACTTCCCAAAGCCAAACTTGCACCGAAAAAAGGTCATGGTCATTGTTGGGTGTCTGACCCACTACAGCTTTCTGAATCCCAGCAAAACCATCACATCTGAGAAGCAAGCTCAGCAAATCAATGAGATGCACTGAAAACTGCAAGCCTGCAGCAGGCAGTGGTCAACAGAAAGCCCAATTCTTCTCCATGACAAGGCCCGACCACAAGCTGCACAATCTGTGCTTCAAAAGTTTAACGTACTGGGCTACAAAGTTCTGCCTCATCTGTCACACTCACCTGACCTCTAGCCAACGGATAACCACTTCTTCAAGCATCTCGGCAAATCTTTTGCAAGGAAAATGCTTCCACAACCAACAGGATGCAGAAAATGCTTCCCAAGAGTTTATTGAATCCTGAAGCACGGATTTTTATGTGACAGGAATAAACAAACTTATGTCTTGTTGGCAAAAATGTGTTTATTGTAATGGTTCCTATTTTAATATATAAAGATGTATTTGAGCCTACTTATAATGATTTAAACTTCATGGTCTAAAACCGCAATTATGTTTGCACCAACCTAATATTTAAAACCAGTCTGCCTCTGGACTTCCCTAGTGATCCCATGGTTTAGAACCTGCCTGCTAAGAAAGGGGACATGGGTTTGATTCCTGGATCAGGAAGATTCCACGGGGCAACTAAGGGCATGTGACACAACTACCAAAGCCTGTGCTCTACAGCCTGGAAGCCACAACCACTGAGTCCGAGTGCTGCAGCTACTGAAGCCTTCGTGCCCTGAGCCCATCCTCTGCAACAAGAGAAGCCACTGAAATAAGAAACCTGCGCTTCTTATTTCAACTAGAGTAGCCCATGTTCGCCACAACTAGAGAAAGCCTGTGCATGTCTGCTAAGTCGCTTCAGTCATGTCCGACTCTTTGCAACTCCATGAACTGCAGCCTGCCAGGCTCCCTGTCCATGGGATTCTCCAGGCAAGAATACTGGAGTGGTTGCCATGCCCTCCTCCAGGGGATCTTACCGACCCAGGGATCAAACTGGCGCCTCTTAAGTCTAACCTGCATTGGCAGACAGGTTCTTTATCACTAGCACAACCTGAGAAAGCCACACAGCAACAAAAATCCAGTGCAGCCAAAAATAAGTTAATTAAAATAATAAAATAAAATAAAACCAGTTTACCTCATAAACAGCTCTCACAGTAATTGTTTCTCAAAAAGGACCATGGTTTATTATAAACTAAGTTTCCACAAAACTTGAAATGTACAGGAAAAGAATCATGCCTCTGAAAAAGGTATTATTAACCAGAACTATACAGACATCCCAAGTCTCTTGAGACTTCTTTAGGGGCCCCACAACCATGAACCCCTTTAAGTGGTTCGGAGACCCTGCCCTGAATACCCCCTGCCCCTGTTCCTGGAGACAGATGGTGGCTCTCCTTTACTTCTCCACAAATCCATCCCCACCCTGCTTGTGCCCAGCAGACCCTCCTGCATCTTCCTGTTGCACACCTGAGTTCTTCTGTGAGCTGCCTGCCTCTGTTTTTATTAGTGTAAAGTACAGTGTGAAACCAACATCCAGTCGACTATGTCATGTACATCATTGTCAATTATAGCGTTAAAATAAAAAAAAGTTTAAGCCAAACAAAACAAGATATTTTAACATAAGCTAGCTAAGTACCTATAAGCCCACACAATCTCTCTTCTATAATCCTGAAACCTAAATGGCTCAAAATCAGAAAGATTTTGCCCAACTTTGGAGCAAATTTGCTTGATGGTAGGAACTTCACCTGAGTAGATGTGGGGCCTTCAGTCTTCAACACAGGTCATCAGCAATGCAGAAACAAAAGAAGTGAGGTCTCAGGCATTCAGGGAAGGGGTTAGGGGGTCTGCTTTCATCTGAGAGTCAGGAAACCCTTTCACTTGCAAACTCTGCTCCTTTGAGCATCTGCTGTGAAACTGAAGGAAGCCGGGGCTGGGGACACAGATGAACAAGCCCACCCCCCACATCTCTGCTCTGAGCTGACACAGGAGGAGCCCCCAGGCCCACCTGGCTGACGGTGAAGCCGTGAATCCTCTCTCCAATGCGGTACTGCAGCGCTCGCTCACAGGCCTTGGTGCTCCCCCACCTCCAGGCTCCGAGGTGGGCACTGCTACATTTAAGGAAAGGAGTCAGATGATCTGCTGGAAGACTGGCTAACATAATTTAGCAACATAACAAAAAAACACTGCCATGTGACAAAGAATTCTAAGAAAAATGATAACCTGCATCTGCTAAACACATTTCAGAAAATCAGTTTCCATTAAAGTCCTTTCAATTGTATCTCAACTCACCTAAGCCTCATAATATCAAACACTTAATGTTGAAAACCTTTTATTTCTACATGTCCATAAGTAACTGTAATACAATCATGTCACCAATTTCCCTTGATTCTGGGGGAAAAATACAATTCTCATGTCAAGATCATGGTATCCCAATGAACTCAGACTAAAATAAAGTTTCATCCCACACCTGCCAAATCAGTGAGAATTAACAATCTAGTGTTGTCAGGGGCTCACATGGCCACTGGGTGTGCACATTGAAGGGAGACTTCAGAACAGCCCTGTCCTTATTAGATGAGCAGTTCATTCCCCTCAACATATGTGCCCGTGACCTGCACTCACTCCCTGGTGCACAAACACACAACATGCACATCATTCCCAAGGGCCCCAAACCCAGCAGCCCAAATGTCCAATAACAGAGAACAAATAAACTGAACTATTTAGTTGACAAACTTAGCCCTAAGAATGAATGGACAACAACTACATGTATCAAAGATGTGGGCACGTGATGCTGAAGCAAAGAAAAAAAGGTGCCATCTAACCAGGTAGCAATATAAGATTACACAGGGATGGTAAAAATACAGAGGAAAGCAAAGTTACTTCTGTAAACCAGAAGAGCATTTTCATTTAAGAGAAAGGGAGAGTTATCATGGGTAAAGGGTAAGCTTAACCTGGGTAACAGGGACACAGTTTATACTATTTTCTACATTAATGTTAAATCTCACAAAAATATTCTTTATAGAAAGTATGGGCTGAAAACACTGACTCATTCAACATTATGCAATAGTATGGGTCTATTCTACAAACAACCAACATTTCCATTTTGGATTTAGCCAATTTTAGAATTATGGGATAGAAGATTTTAACCCAAATACCCAATAAAGACAGCCCACCGACAGACACCTCTGTTTCCTCCTCTGGGCTAACAGCAGCTAAACTCCACCATAAAATAATTCTCTGAATCAGCATGAAACTAAACAATTTATGTTTCTTTAGAAAGTAAAAAGTTACATTTTACAAAGTCAAACGGAATGATGCTGATTCAGTTTGAAACTAAATGCATTCTTTTCCCATAAATCCATTCATTAAACACGAAGTTGGAGGCTCAGACAGGGAAGAACTCGCCTGCCAATGCCGAAGACCCAGGTTCGATCCCTGGGTCGGGAAGATCCCCTGGAGGAGGGCATGGCAACCCACCCCAGTGTTCTCGCCTGGAGAATCCCGTGGACAGAGGAACCCGGCGGGCTGCGGTTCAGGGGCCGCCAAGAGTCGGACACGCCCGAACGATCAGCCCTCCACCTCGGAGGCCCCACTCTCCAGGCCGCAGAGGCGCTCAAGCTCCCCGCCCACAACCTCGGGGAAAAGAGTTCTCGCCCAGCGAGAGCCCTGCAAGAGTCGCTCTTGTCAGCTCACTTCAGGGGGTCTCCGCCTCGGAGGCCCGACCCCCGGTCAGCGCTGGGTCCTGGCCGGCTTCACCCCGCCTTCGCTGGCGGCAGCTCCCCAGCCTCGGTAACCGGACAGGGGCTCCCTCCCACCCTCCGGGATGAAGGCCACCGCGGGGCCCGCTCTGCCGTCCTCGCAACCGCGGCCTGCGAGGGCGCCCCGTCTCGGGGCCAGGCTCTCGCAGCCAGAGCCCCGCGAGAGGGGTCCCAGGTNTCTAACAACTTGCCTGAAGTTGCTCAGAAGTAAAATATGAAACCTATGCTGATAAACACTATTCATACATGTACATTCAAGTATATACTGGGCGTACAATAAAGAAACACATTGTTAGACCCTATAGACTGACTAAAGTAGGAGTTTATTTCTTAAAAAAAACAATCAGCTCCACAAACAATATACTATGTTGAGTAATAATCATGAAGCTACTTTTTTAAAATATATTAAAAAAAATTATTTTAATAGTATGGTTTGACTAACTCATTCTAAAAACTTATTTATAATTCTGGTAATTAATTAAAAGACCCTAGATCTCTTTCTCTACTTGTTAGTAAACAGTTCAGAAACACTGGGCTAAATTTATTGTCAAAATTATAGTAAAAAACACCTCTAATTGTATAAGACTTTCAAATCAACATTTCAGTTCTCACAAATATGATTAATCATTAGATTGGCTGAAATTCAGTTAATATCGCCACCTTGTGGTCTAATGGTGAAGAAGTCACGTGAACTCACTCAGTCGTGNCACTAATATTTCCTACTACACTATCCATTTCTAATCTCTCTCTATATCTGTAATTAAATAAGTTTTTTCCTGGGATGCCAACTCCGTCTCACCTTTGAATCATCCTGGATTCACCGGGGCTGGACCCTGGCACTTCCGCATGTTTTCTGTGTTCTCTGGTTCTCTTTTCCTCTTAGAGTCCCTCTGACTATGACGGGTTTCTCAGTACCAGCCCTGCTCAGGTTCACGTTTTTTAAGGCAGGAAAGCAGCCTCCCAGCTCCACACATCTAGAGGCCTGTGCCTTTTTAGACTTCTGTTCTATAAGATCCTTTGCAACCTCAGCTCTCTGACATCCTCTAAGAAAACAAGTTTTAAATGTATCTGATTATGTTAATTACAGTGTTTTGTCACCAACTTCTGCAACTGGAGATAGAAATTCTATTTGTTATGTATTTTTTTACACATGATACATCACAATAAATTAAATTTTAAATAGAATGAAGATGATACTACCTATTTTAAGATTTAATATCTGGTGGCTAATATTTAGTATTTATAATTTCAGTTAATAATTAGGGTTTTCATAATAACATAAGAAATGAGTTATTTGCATCTCTTTTGCTGCCTCACATATATGGTCATCATTACCATCTTTCTAAATCCCATATATATGCATTAACATACTGTATTGGTTCTTTTCTTTCTGAGTTACTTCATTCTGTATAACAGGCTTCAGTTTCATCCACCTCATTATAACTGATTCAAATGCATGAAGTAATTAGCCTCCAATTAAAATAAACAAATTGAAAAAATAACACTTCAAATAAAGCCCAGAAACAGAAAAAAAAAAGAGAGAGAGAGAGA
>SJYV01049899.1:30992-47039 GCA_006410875.1 Neotragus pygmaeus | reverse complement strand
TTTTTTTTTTTTTTTTTTTTTTAGATAGACTGCCTCAGTTCAGCTCAGTCACTCAGTTGTGTCTGAGTTTTTGTGACTTCATGGACTGCAGCACACTAGGCCTCCCTGTCCATCACTAACTCCCAGAGTTCACTCAGATTCACGTCCATCGAGTCAGTGATGCCATCCAACCATCTCATCCTCTGTCGTCCCCTTCTCCTGCCCTCAATCTTTCCCAGCATCAGAGTCTTTTCAAATGAGTCAACTCTTCACAACATGTGGCCAAGGTATTGGAGTATCAACTTGAGCAACAGTCCTTCCCATGAATATTTGGAAGTGATTTCCTTAGGATTTACTGGTTGGATTTCCTTGCAGTCCAAGGGATTCTCAAGAGTCTTCTCCAATACCATAGTTCAAAAGCATCAATTCTTCGACCCTTAGCTTTCTTTATAGTCCAACTTTCACATCCATACCTGACTAATGGAAAAAGCATAGCTTTGACTAGACTGACCTTTGTTGGCAAAGTAATGTTTCTGCTTTTGAGTATGCTGTCTAGGTTGGTCATAGCTTTTCTTCCAAGGAGCAAGCGGCTTTTAATTTTATGGCTGCAGTCACCATCTGCAGTGATTTTGGAGCCTCCAAAATAAAGTTTGTCACTGTTTCCATCTATTTGCCATGAAGTGATGGAATCAGATGCCATGATCTTCATTTTCTGAATGTTGAGTTTTAAGCCAACTTTTTCACTCTCCTCTTTCACTTTCATCAAGAGGCTCTTTAGTTCTTCTTCACTTTCTGCCATAAAGGTGGTATCATCTGTGTATACGAGGTTATTGATATTTCTCCAGCAATCTAGATTGTGCTTCATCCAGCCCACCTTTTCACATGATATACTCTGCATATAGATTTCCTCTGCATGGTCTTTATTATCCATTATTGGACGACTAACTCTTGAACTACAATCTTAACTGCTATACTCTCACAACTTCCTGTTTACAATGATGCTATCTGAGCTTTTCAAATTCATGTAGCTCCTTTCTGCCTCAAATTCTCACACAGGTTCTTTTCCATTTGAGAAATTCTTGCCCTCCTCTGTGCCTACTCTTATGTAACTTGTGGTACTCAAGGCAAATTTCACTTTCCTAACATGTCAAGGTCAGAATTTTCTATTGCATATTCATATAACACATTGTACTGGTTTGACTAGTTCTTGAAAATATTTGTTGTTATTAAGTGGCTAAGTCATTACTTTGCCAACAAAGGTCCGTCTAGTCAAGGCTATGGTTTTTCCTGTGGTCATGTATGAATGTGAGAGTTGTACTGTGAAGAAGGCTGAGAGCTGAAGAATTGATGCTTTTGAACTGTGGTGTTGGAAAAGACTCTTGAGAGTCCCTTGGACTGCAAGGAGATCCAACCAATCCATTCTCAAGGAGATCAGCCCTGGGATTTCTTTGGAAAGAATGATGCTAAAGCTGAAACTCCAGTACTTTGGTCACCTNTGTGGTGTTGGAAAGACTCTTGAGAGTCCCTTGGACTGCAAGGAGATCCAAGCAGTCCATTCTGAAGGAGATCAGCCCTGGGATTTTTTTGGAAGGACTGATGCTAGAGCTAAAACTCCAGTACTTTGGCCACCTCACGCGAAGAGTTGACTCATTGGAAAAGACTCTGATGCTGGGAGGGATTGGGGGCAGGAGGAGAAGGGGACGACTGAGGATGAGATGGCTGGATGGCATCACTGACTCAATGGACATGAGTCTGAGTGAACTCCGGGAGTTGGTGATGGACAGGGAGGCCTGGCATGCTGCGATTCATGGGGTCGCAAAGAGTCGGACACGACTGAGCGACTGAACTGAACTGAACTGATATATTCTTTTCCATTGATTCTATATATTAGTTTTCATATATTCATTTCAGAGCAGCTGCTCTCATCTGCTGTTTTGCATGCACTTCTGTGTCTGAAGGTGTATTCCTGATGTATTTGTGGAGAGAGATATACTCCAAGTTCACCTACTCCTGCACCACCATCTTGTTCTCTCCACAAGTCTGTTTTCTATGTCTGTGAGTCTGTTTCTCTTCCATATGTTCTTTCTCACATGACTTTTCCTTTTTAGGAGGAGTATACTGTTTCATGTCCTTTGGTGTCACACTTAGAACCATGTGTGTATGCCAATTTTATGCACATATTTACTAATGGCTTCATTTTGTACATTTCATCTTTAATCCATTTGGATTTCCCTTTCAAGTAACAAAAATGCTATTTCAAATAAAAACAAAACCAAAAATTCACCAGTTCCTCTTAAATATGTGGGCAGACACGAAAAACCACTTTTGTATATTTCCATTTATAGGAAACATTGAGAATATGTAAAGAAACAGAGAAAGAAAGGGGAGGAATTGGGGACTGCATGCATCAGATAAAGGGTTTTATTTGGAAGAATAAAGTATTTTGAAACTAGACAGTGGTGATGGTTGTATAGTGTTGTGAATGTACTTAATGGTCTAGAATTGCAAAATTTAAAAGGCTTAAATTTTATTATTTTATTCCTTTTTCACATTTACAAGTCTTTACTTAATGTATTATTATAAGTAAATTGTAGGCAAATACCATTCATTTTCTGCAGCACCTAGCTAGTTGCTCTGGGCATATTGACTACTGAAAATAAAATACAAATTTTAAGTGTTCATATAATTTTAGTGATATGAAATTGAGCAGAGGGTTGTTTGAATTGCAGCAAACTTTACATTTGATAAGCCCTACCTTCCCTGGTGGCTCAGAGGGTAAAGCATCTGCCTGCAATGTGGGAGACCCTGGTTCAATCCCTGGGTTGGGAAGATCCCCTGGAGAAGGAAATGGCAACCCACTCCAGTATTTTTGCCTGGAGAATCCCTTGGACTGAGAAGCCTGGTAGGCTAAAGTCCACGGTATTGCAAAGAGTCTGACATGACTGAGCAACTTCACTTTCTTTCTTTTTCCTTTTATCTGTTCACTTACTGAATTCTCTTGAGTTTGTTGGTTTCATTGCCAGGGAATTGAGGTCACTTCCTGGGATCCCCTTATCTGGGCCTACCACTTACATAAAACTTCCAAGGGTACCTCTGCACTGATGACTGTTCACCCCCAACCCCATGCCATGTCTGTGCACAGTGATACCAATACAATCCACTCCATGGTTTCAGAGAGGCCTGGGTGCAATACGGACCCAAACTCTAAAGACATAGCTGGGTTCGGACCCAGCTTCTTCTCATCAGTGATGTGTCCCTTGAGAAGCAACATGCCTGTCAGCGTCCCCCAAGCTACCCATCTGCACAATGAGGTCATTCTGGTGTCTACTTCCTAGGGAGACCATCAGGTGTATAGACTTATAAACACCTACATTGCCTGTAAAGCCCATAGACTTGTATCACACATGGCTCATGGACAGACTTAGCAAAGGGCAGATTACGTAAAGGGCTACTGTAGCACAGAACACAACTGCAACAAGCCTAGGGAAAGTCACTCACTCCACTTCCTGCCTGTTTCACAGTCCTCCTGTGGGAGAGTTGAAATTAAATGAAATTCAGACATTGTCCTCTCTGGCCTACAGCCTTCCAGGTCCCCTTGTTTGAGTTTAGATTCAGATCCGAGTGTTTCATCTTGGCCTATGTGGTGAGCTGCCCTCATTGTGGCTCCCAGGGTTCCTGGTTCCTGGTTACACATCCTTGTATAATCCCCACTGTTCTTAGTGGATGGACAATGAGATCGAGTTCTAACATATGGACTGATTTATGAAACGTTGGTGACTTCTACTCATTCCTCCTCTCTTGATGTCTCTCAGTCTCTCTAACTCTGTCTTTGCCTCTTTTTTTTTTTTTTAATATCTCTCTCTTTCCTGTGTGCATCAGATCAGTTCAGTCACTCAGTCATGTCAGACTCTTTGTGACCCCATGGAATGCAGCACACCAGGCTTCCCTGTCCATTACCAACTCCTGAGCTTGCTCAAATGCATGTCCGTTGAGTTGGTGATGCCATCCAACCATCTCATCCTGTCATCCCCTTCTCCTCCCGCCTTCAATCTTGCCCAGTATCTTTTCCACTGAGTCAGTTCTTTGCATCAGGTGGCCAAAGTATTGGAGTTTCAGCTTCAACATCAGTCCTTCCAATGAATATTCAGGACTGATTTCCTTTAGGATAGACTGGTTGGATCTCCTTGCAGTCCAAGGGACTCTCAAGAGTCTTCTCCAACACCACAGTTCAAAAGCATCAATTCTTTGGCACTCAGTTTTCTTTATAGTCCAACTCTCACATCCAGACATGACCACTGAA
Source organism: Neotragus pygmaeus (assembly GCA_006410875.1). Lineage (NCBI taxonomy): Eukaryota > Metazoa > Chordata > Mammalia > Artiodactyla > Bovidae > Neotragus > Neotragus pygmaeus. The sequence continues at coordinate 42,760 of SJYV01049899.1, read as the reverse complement.
AAAGCCATAGCTTTGACTAGATGAACCTTTGCTGGCAAAGTAATGTCTCTGCTTTTTAATATGCTGTCTAGGTTGGTCATAACTTTTCTTCTAAACAGTAAGCATCTTTTAATTTCATGGCTGTAGTCACCATCTGCAGTGATTTTGGAGCTCAAAAAAAAATAAAGTCTGACACTGTTTCCACTGTTTCCCCATCTATTTGCCATGATGTGATCGGACTGGATGTCATGATCTTAGTTTTCTGAATGTTGAGNACTCCCAGAGTTCACTCAGATTCACGTCCATCGAGTCAGTGATGCCATCCAGCTATCTCATCCTCTGTCGTCCCCTTCTCCTCCTGCCCCCAATCCCTCCCAGCATCAGGATTCTTTTCTAGTGAGTCAACTCTTCGCATGAAGTGGCCATAGTTTTGGAGTTTCAGGCTCAGCATCAGTCCTTCCAATGAACACCCAGGACTGGTCTCCTTTAGGATGGACTGATTGGATCTCCTTGCAGTCCAAGGGACTCTCAAGAGTCTTCTCCAGCACCACAGTTCAAAAGCATCAATTCTTCGGCTCTCAATTTTCTTCACAGTCCAACTCTCACATCCATACATGGATGGAAAAACCATAGCCTTGACTAGATGAACCTTAGTTGGCAAAGTAATGTCTCTGCTTTTGAATATACTGTCTAGGTTGGTCATAACTTTCCTTCCAAGGAGTAAGTGTCTTTTAATTTCATGGCTGCAATCACCATCTGCAATGATTTTGGAGCGCCCAAAAATGAAGTCTGAAACTGTTTCCACTGTTTCCCCATCTACTTCCCATGAAATGATGGGACCAGATGCCATGATCTTAGTTTTTTGAATGTTGAGCTTTAAGCAACTTTTTCACTCTCCTCTTTCACTTTCATCAAGAGGCTTTTTAGTTCCTCTTCACTTTCTGCCATAAGGGTGGTGTCATCTGCATATCTGAGGTATTATTTCTCCCTGCAATCTTGATTCCAGCTTGTGCTTCTTTCAACCCAGCGTTCTCATGATGTACTCTGCATAGAAGTTAAGTAAGCAGGGTGATGATATATAGCCTTGACATACTCTTTTTCCTATTTGGAGCCAGTCTGTTGCCAGTCTATGTCCAGTTCTAACTGTTGCTTCCTGACCTGCATATGGGTTTCTCAAGAGGCAGGTCGGGTGGTCCGATATTCCCATCTCTTTTAGAACTTTCCACTAAGAATTTATAATTCATTACTTTGAGATGCAAAGTATGTAATCTCAATTTACATTAACACAAATCACTGCCATGTAGAAAAGAAAGATCAAAAATTGTCTATTCAATATCCTTTGTTACAATGAAACCTTGCGTTAGATTAGCAAGTGAGCATTCTCTGGAAAGTGTGACTGGGACTTAGAAAGACAATCAAGTTAACACTGGAGTGTCAGGTGTAGAATTGCATCTCCCCATAAAGATATGCTGATGTCCTAAAGAAACCTCAGAATGTGACCTCATTCAGAAAAAGTGTCTGTGCAGAGGTAATCAAGTTAAAATGATAATCCAGTATGACTGGTGTCCTTATCATGGGGGGACAGTTGGCCACACTGAGACAGACACAGAATATCACATGAAACCGAAGGCAAAGATGGGGGTGATGGATGAAGATAAAGACTGAGATCGGGGTGATGATGATGATGGCAAAGATTGGGGTGATGATGAAGAAGATGAAGGCAGTGATGCTTCTGCAAGCCAAGGTGCCCAAGGATTTTGACAACACCAGAAGGCGGGAGAAGAGCTAATAGAACAGATTGGCCCTCACAACTTCAGGATGAACCAATCTGCTGATACTCTGAGCCTTGAGTTCTGGCCTCTAAGACTACAAAACAATAAGTTTTTATTGTGCTAACTCACCCAGTTTGTGGTACTTTGTGATGAAGTCCTAGCAAATGAATACCAAGATGTCAAGGTTATTTTACCTTGAAAAGAAAAACAGGCAATGGTTTAACTGACTATGTTGTTTTCCAGGATTGCATGTCATTGACAAAATGCATGCCTTTGCAAATCCTTTATTTCTGAATCCATCATAAATAGCAGTCAAGTGAGACTGCAGGAAATGCAAAGTGCCTCTGAAGTTGGTATGATTGAAAGGGATAAAATGTCAACAGAACCGAGTGCTGATAACACGCAACCAGGGGAAGAGCCTCCGAGTTAAACCTGGACTGCAGTCCTAGCACTCTTTCACTTTTTCACTCAATAAATGTTTATTCCGTGTCACTTGTTTGCCAATCACTGAACATTTCATCCAAAGAGTCTGTGTAAAGCATTTCATCTTTTGTTGGGTTTGTAAAAGTGGGCCCATCTGTAAAGAGAAAGAGGCCTTGATTTCCTCCCACTTGACTTTCAACCCTAAGGTTCCATAGTTTTATCATTGTGGGTCTTAATTTTGACGTTGGTCACACACTGACTTCAGTTGTATTTTATTTTGTCTGTTTAAAATGACCCATTCAGAAATTCGGGTTAATTTGGCAGATTTTATTTCATTTCTGCTTCCAGGTACATCCCTGACATTCATCCTGATGCATATCACTTCGTCATTGAGCTTGGTTTAACTCTGGATGTCTTAAGTAGTTGTTTTAGAAAACCTAAGATGTTGTTGAGATTCCTCTTGGCTAATGTCTTTAAGAATAATAATACTTATAAAAAAAACTTTACAAGTATAGATATAAATATGAAAAAGGACCAGGATTAATGATTTAGAAAAGGTATATTAAAATAACAATGGGACATTATCAAATGTAACAGTTTGATAAAACTCAAGGCTAGTGAGGTATGTGAATTTAAAGGGATCAAGTATTTTTATGCTCTGGGGGCTATGTAGTACTATATATATTTTTAACCTTTTGGAAAGCATTTTGGCATTATTTATACAAATGTTAAATGCACATGACTTTGCCCACAAAGATCTATATAGTCAAAGCTATGGTTTTTCCAGTAGTCATCTATGGATGTGAGAATTGGACCGTGAAGAAGGCTGAGGACCAAAGAATTGCTTCAAACTGTCATGATGGAGAAGACTCTTGAGAGTCCCTTTGACAGCAAGGAGATCAAACCAGTCAATCTTAAAGGAAATTATCCCTGGATATTCATTGGAAGAGTCCTTGAATTCATGTCCACTAAAGCAGAAGCTCCAATACTCTGGCCACCTGATGCGAAGAGCTGACTCACTGGAAAAAGACCCTGATGCTAGGAAAGATTGAGGGCAGGAGAAGAGGGCAACAGAGGGCGGAAGACAACTCTTTCACCAGAAATTTCCCTTTGTTAAAATTAACCTATAGCTATATTCTCTCAAGGGCACAATGATATATAAAGACAGATATTCCCTGCAGCGCTTTTTGACTACAACAAATAACCAAACAACATAGAAGTCCACCAAGAGGAGTTTTCTTAAATAAATTATAACACATTTATATAATTAGACATTAGTTGTGGTTGTTCAGTTGCTAAGTTGGGTCTGACTCTTTGTGACCCCATGGGCTGCAGCTCGCTAGGCTCCTCTGCCCTTCACTGTCTCCCTCAGTTTGCTCAAATTCATGTCCACTGAGTCAATGACGCTATCTATCTATCTCATTCTCTACTGCCCCCTTCTCCTTTTGATAGTTAAAAATAGTGATATACATCATCTTTCACATATCTATATAAATATCTACATCTGTCTGTCTGGCTATCTACCTACCTACCTACCTACCTATCACAGATTAGTAAGAAAAAAATTCAGGGGATCCTCTGGTGGTCCAGATAGGACCCTGGGCTTCCATAGGAAGGAGCACAGGTTTGATCCCTGGTCGGGGAACTGGTGCAGCATGGCCCCCTCTCCCCCCAAAAAAGGAATATTGAAGCTCTCACTTGAGTAGGAAAAATATATTTGCATTTGAGTGGAATGAGTCAAAAAGGAGATTTTAGTTGTGAATCAAATATAACACTTTAATGAAAGACATTTGATAAAGACCTAAGTAAAGGGCAAGATGTTCTATTTCCATTGATAGAAACTCAGTGGGATAAGAACATCATTTCTCTGCAAAAATGCAGATCCCAACATGTGAGGAGCACACAGCTATCCGAAGACACAGGTGAGGAGAAAAGACAAACGGAGGCAAAGCAATTCTGAAGGACAGTTTGGGAAACTTACTTTAGCAGGAATTTTTTTTTTTAAGTTTTTTATTAAGGACTTTTAGACTTAAATCAACAAAGCTATAGCAAATAAGACAATGTGCATTAAGCACATAGGGAGAGAAAGCAAACAGGCTGAAGGAATCTATAAAAAAAAAAGCCAGGAATAGACACCTAGAAGTAGGTCACTGGAGAACAAATTCAAAAAATCTCATAATTTATATGGGAGGAAAAACTGAATTGCTATTTCAACTCTGCACCTATCCCAATGCCATAGTGATATTATACTTTTTCTAAGGGTTTAAAAGTTTTACTTTTCTCACTTATGCTTGTCTCTGCTTCCTGTAATAGAAAAATCCTGAAGATTAAAATGCCCTCAGAATAAGTCACTCACAGGGTACAATTTTCAGAAGAAGTCAAGGCAGAGAAAGGACCTCCTCTACACATTACCCCCAGCATTCACTCACTGATGCCTGAACTACTCCAGTGGGAGACAGAATTACACTTCCAAGTCAGGAAAAGGCTTAAAATGCAAATATTCATCTTCTCAAAATTTTTCTGTGAAAGTGAATGACTTGGAGAAACCAGCCCCGACGACAGCCTGATCTTGAACTCCCAGCCTCCAGGACTGGGAGACAACAAATGTCCGTTGTTTAAGGCCTCAGGTGAGATGTGTGTCCCCTTTTGGCCCTAACAAACCAGCACAGAAAGCCACTGCTCAAGAGGGAAGAAACAGACTGACCGCAGAAACCCAGTGCATCGTGTCCAGAAACAGACCCAGAACATATGAAACTTCATGTGCAAGAAAAAGCATTTTAAATCATTGAGGAAAAGATTATTTAAGAAATGATTATTTAAGATTATGTAAGAAATGATTGAGATTAAATTAGCTTAATACTGACGCATTCTTTATACCAGAAGAGAGTCCAGATGTATCAATGAGTATAATGTGAAATGACCTCATAAAAACATAGAAGATAAGCAAATGCAAAACATAACTGGGGAAATATTTATAAGCATGGTATAAAACGGGAACAAGATTTAATGGTATAAAATGGGAATAAGCTAATGGAAACAAGATTTAGGGGGGTCTTAGTGTGCTAATGGGCTTCCCAGGTGGTTCCGTGGGTAAAGAACCTGCCTGCAATGTATGAAATACTGGAGATATGGGTTCGATTTCTGGGTTGGGAGGATTCCCTGGAGGAGGGCACGGCAACCCACTCCAGTATTCTTGCCTGGAGAATCCCATGGACAGTGGAGCCTGGCAGGCTACAGTCCAAAGGTCTCAAAGAGTCAGACACAACTGAAGCGACTGAGCACAGCACGTAGTAAAACAACCCAGAATCCATAAAAGGAAAACCTGGCACATTTGTCAGTGTAAAATTTTAAAGTATATTTGTAAACAAAATATCAATATAAAGTCAAAAGACCAACAAACCATAAATTTTTTTGCAAATATCATGACAGAAAGAGCCCTTAGTATATAAATAAGTCTCATAAATCTTATAGGAAAATACCAATAATCAAAAACTTCGGGGGACTTCCTGGTTATCCAGTGGTTATGAATCTGCCTGGCAATGCAGGGGACACAGGTTCAGTCTCCAGTCCGAGAAGATGCCACATGGCACGGGGGCAACTAGAGCCTGTGCTCTGCAGGGGGAGAAGCCACCGCAATGAGAGGCCCGGGCGCCACATCTGGAGAGCAGCCCCTACTTGCTGCAGCTAGAGAAAGCCAACGCACAGCAATGAAGGCCCAGTGCAGCCAAAAAGAAATAACCAAAAATTCTTTAAAATTGGGGAAGTTGGCTCAAAAATAGAATTACAAATGACCAACAAAAAAGAAAGACCCTTAAACTGGCAACTAAGACAATTAAAATTGAAGTGTGAAACCATTTTTAGCCAATCCAGTTGGCAAAGACATAGCATCTGAGAATGGTTGGGTGTCTCTGGGAACTCCTCCCACATAAATTGTGGGAGTATTAACCGCTGAGGGCACTTTAGAGCAGCACTCAGCAATTGATCAGATGACAAAATAATTCACATTCCTGAGAGTGGGCGTTTTACCTCGCATGGCTTACCATGTGCATATATTCACGAATGAATAAAGTAGAATTTCCATCGGGTTAGAGAAGATTATCCTTTACGTGGAAAAAAAACTGCTGTACTGAATAAAACTTTGTAGTTAGAAATGTCTGGGGCTTCCCTGGTGGTCCAGTGGTTAAGAACCTGCCTGGCAATGCAGGGGACAGGGGTTTGATCCCCAGTCTGGGAAGATCCCACACGTCACAGGGCCACCAAGCACAGGTGCCACAGCTAGTGAGTCCACGGTCTGCAGCCCATGAGCTGCAACTACTGAGGTCCACGTCCTGCCTCACAGGGAGTCTTTAAGGTAGCGGTGTGGAGGAGTGATTCTGGTCCAGCGAGAGACACGTTTTCTGGGGTCCCTCAGCCCCTAGCAATGACTGTCACCTACAGGAAAGGTAAAATGATTTCCTCTCCAACAGAACTGTCTTCCCAAAGCCTTCAATTTGATTGTCAGTAACAGCCACTAGATGGTGCCTTTTCCTTAAATTTCACCGTTTCCATGGCAAGGATTCTGCTTTTGCATAAATATGTCCTTTACACGGTTTATTTATTTTCACTGAAATTGCTTTCATGACAGTTATTCACACTTACCACCACTTCAGCCTGCTTGGCTGACACTGTTAAAAGGACAAGTGAGACAAAGCCATGGTCAGTGTAAATAAATCAAAAGTAACGGAGTTTAGAACCGCTGAGATTTCTTTTTTTTGTTTGTTTTTTATTGCTTTGTTCTTTGATCATTTCTCCAAGCAAATCTGTCAACACAGGGACTTCCCTGGTTGTCCAGGGGCTAAGATTCCATGCACCCAATGCAGGGGCACTAGATCCTACATTCAACTACAAGTCAAATGTCACAACTAAGACCCAGCACAGCCTAAATAGATCAACATTAAAAAATAAAAAGCAAGGCCCAATTATCAAAAAAAAAAAACCTCGTAAATATAAAAAAGGACTTGAAGAAGGCAATGAATATAAAATCTATCATTTGAATGACTGTATTGTAACATATAACTTAAGACATATTTCCCAACATTATTTGTTTTTATTGCATCTCAGTTCTATGACAATTCTTGTTTCATATCAGTAATTTCCTCCTCTTGTGTCCAACAGTGAATCAGAAGCTGCTTATTCCCTAGATCCGTCCTCCTTTCTTGGTCCGTCACTATGAACGTATAAAGTGGGTCTCCATCATTATTCTTTTGGGGAATCTATCCTAAAAAAAATCAAAAATTAAAAAAAATTAAGACTCCTCAAGAAAAAATGGGGAGAGGATTCAAAGCAATAAGATAAGAAATGAAGAAGGAGAAATTATGACTGACATCGCAGAAATACAAAGGATCATAAGAAACTACTACACGAGATTATTAATACTATGCCAATAAAATGAATAACCTGGAAGAAAAGGAAAAATTCTTAGAAAGGTACAATCTTTGAAGACTGAACCTGGAAGAAACAGAAAATATGAAGAAACCAATCACAAGTAATGAAACTGAAAGAGTGACTAAAAATCTTCCATCAACAGAAATCTCAGACCAGATGGCTTCACAGGTGAATTTTATCAAACATTTAGAGAAGAGCTAATGCCCGTCTTTCCCACACTCTTCTGAAAAACCGCAGAGGAAGGAACATTCCTAACCTCATTCTACAAGGCTGACATCCCCCTGATACCAAACGGAGACAAAGACATCACCAAAAAGAAAATCATGGGCCAGTATCACTGATGAAAATAGATGCAAAATCTTCAACAAAGTACTATTGCACTTTTACAATAAACACATTGATAGCGGTGCTTTGTGGAAGAGAAGGGAGTCTGAGGTAGAGAAGGGAGTGGGAGGTGCACGAGGGCTGTCTGTCTCCATGGCATCCGAGAATGTCCCTGCTGGTCCCAGTCCTGCACACACCCTCCATCCAGCCCTCTCCATGTTAACAGTCCATCTCCTCACCCTGTGGGCCAGAGCGCTTGTGCCTCCACCAGAATTGGTTCCACCTTGGGCCTCCAGGAAAGCAACCAACCCCTTTCCGAGGACGTTCTTGGGCCCCACAGCAGGGCATCTCCACTCTTCAGCTGGGAAAGCTGGCAGACAGTTCCTCCAGGAAGCCAAGAGGTGGAGCAGACGGTCGGCCTTCGTGCCCAAGCTCTCTTCGCTCTTGAGTTTTAACCATTTCCCGTTTTAAGCCATTTCCTTTTCCAGGCAGCCCAAAGTCCTGGGGCTACAAAGTCCAAAACCACTGCTGATTTTCTGGCTGTGGGGGTGGAAACGCCCCCTCCCATCCCTCACACACTCTGTGTTTCTGAGGTTCCTTGGCCAGTCCTGGGCGAGAGGACTCGGTGCCTTCCTGTTTGGCTGACAGCTTCTTGTCAGACGTCGTGGACACAGCTCCACCTGCATCTCAGGAATGAGCAGCCCCGTCTCTCAGACCCAAGGGCGTGAGGACTCAGGCTCCTTCTGGCAGCGCCCCTTCCCACCACCCTGACAGCTCAACATTCCACAAAAAGCAGGGATTACAGAGGCTGAAATTTGTCCTCCACGCGTGGACATGCGTCTCCTCGTGTCCTTACCTCACAAGCCCTTGGCTGTCAGCTGAGTGCTACCCGAAAGCCACCCTCTGTGCCCGACTTCTTGGTGCCAGCCCAGGTCTCCAGAATGAGCTGACAAGCTGATCTGTGTTCCCGCCTGGTCCTCCCTATGTCAGGGCCTGTACCTGCAGTGCCCTCACCTGGAACGGTCTTCTCCCAATGCCCACACTCCTCACCCATCCTTACAGGGCTCCCACGGCCGCTGGTATGAAACAACCCCTAAACCTGACCCTTCTCCCACTACCTGTATGTCCAGTGTTTCTCCATGTACATGTTTGTAGAGATATGGTCAGACTCACTACTTCCGTGCTCTTTCAGTTCCTGCGACTTCAGAAACTTGAATGGCTCTGCAGCATCACTCCTTTGGCCAGACGCAAGCCTCCGCAGCCTGCCTGCCTTCCTGCCACCACCATGGCCACCGCTCGACTACATCAGGTGGTCTCTTAGCATACCCTCATCCAGAGACTCAAACTTCAAATTGCAATCATTTTGAGGAGAAACTATTTCAACAGGGAATCCCCAAGGGACTGAGGACTTTGGCAAGGAGTTGACCACACCTGCAGACAGAAGCGGTTCCCACGCTCCCTCCCCTGTAGGCAGCTCCACCGTCCAGAGCAGAAGGCTGACAAGGCAGCTCTATGGGTCAGAGGGTGTTAATTCGTTTCTCGGTTCACCTCTCCATTTGTCGTGGGTAATTCATGTGAAGCACTTACATTAATCTGAGATTGGATTTTGTCTTGATTATGTTGGTGAATTGTGAACAGTTTCACAGTATCATACTTGGGAAACCATTCCTGGGAGACTGGTTTGGAGAAAGATTATAACAAAGATTGAATATTAGGTGATTAAAATTCATGAATTAAACTTTTGGTACTTAAGAGTCCCAATTAATGAAAATACCATAGCAAGTTCTATCTCCCAGAACTCTTATTAACTTGTAAGTGTAATAAGACTCTTATTACAGTAGAAAGCGGAGTCTGACAACACTTCTGTTTTTGTTAGCCCAGAATGACTGTTATCTCGTTTTTTCCTCAGTTATGTCTCTTCTTTTTAAAAAACACACACCGGTCTCATTAACCCACAATGGACCTTTCTACTTGAATCCACATATTCCCACACTTGCCTGTACCCTGTTTTCGAAGCTGAATTTTATCCCACAAGCAGGCAGAATATCCTAGCTTAGTCTCGGACAGTTTTAACAAACGTCTCCCCAAATCACAATAAAGTCTCTCTTGAACTGATTTTATGAAAGCTTCCCACTTCTTCCACCTGTTCTCTCAAGCTGTTTTCCCTCCAGTCACTGACTTTTCCTGAATCAATCTACATTTCCTTTAAGAAGGCATAAAATATACAGGAAGGAGGTAACATTGAGTCCCTTCGATGTGATTGCTTTGAGAGGCAAACATAAAGCAATTAATAAATATTTATGGAACATGGGCCATTTGCCTGGGCCTACACAAAGGTACAGGGAAGGCAATGGCACCGCACTGAAGTACTCTTACCTGGAAAATCCCGTGGATGAAGGAGCCTGGTGGGCTGCAGTCCATGGGGTCGCTAAGAGTCGGACACAACTGAGCGACTTCACTTTCACTTTCATGCATTGGAGAAGGCAATGGCAACCCACTCCAGTGTTCTTGCCTGGAGAATCCCAGGGACAGGGGAGCCTGGTGGGCTGCCGTCTATGGGGTCGCACAGAGTTGGACACGACTGACGTGACTTACCAGCAGCAGCAGCACACAAAACTATGACAGGTTCTTCATGTAGAGGAAGTTCATAAGAGGACGGTCAAGTTTACACGACCAAGTGCCAGACAAGTTCTTATGTTTCATACAGGAAATAGGTGGTTGTTGTGGACATAAAAATTAATAAAACTCTTAGAAGCCTAGTTGATTCTTGCTTTGGAAAATTAAAACATGTGAACATGACACAGTTTTCTCTTCTGAGAAACAGGGCGAGAATCATGATCCTTAAGTCAAGGGTTGTGAAGGTCAGCAAGTGGATTCAGGTGGAGTCCCTGCACAGAGCAGGTGTGACTGGACACATCTGCTCCCCCAACTGCTGTCCTCATCTCCGCAGCTGGCTCAGAGACCAACACGTCCCTGAGGATCCGAGAGTGGTCGGTGCATTCCTGTCTATCATCAGTACTTCCTGAGACCCTCCCCCAAGCACCCCGCCTGGACACCCCCATCACAAGGGTGCTCCTCTGCTGCTCCTGGCAGTCATCCCTGTGAAATAATAATTCCAGTGTAACCAAGATCAGGCTCTGCTCACCTGGCCCCTGGCCAACCCACCAAAAATCCGTTCATGGCTGACCCATTCCTAGAATGTCCACTTTGCCAGATGTCCATTTGCTGAGTGTGGTTCCCATTCTGACCTCTGTCACATTTCCACCATTCAGTGAAACGTGTGTGAGTGACTCCAACCTCAGCATGGCTTGTGTCAACTTCTCTGACTTTCTGGGGTTTCCCAAGACCCAGGCCAGCAAGCGCGGGGAAACTTCTGTGTGGTGACCACAGCTACACCATGTCTGTGGTGATGAAGTCCCCGCCTGCAGGGCCTGTGGGCCTGTTATCCATTGAGGGCAGGTTGGGATCCCAGAGGCCTGGGGTGCAGGCGTCCCCTGATCCCTGACACCCAGGGTGCAGGCATCCCCTGATCCCAGAGGCCCGGGGTGCAGGCGTCCCTTGATCCCTGATGCCTGGGGTGCAGGCGTCCCCTGGTGTTTCTCCTGGAAGGCCCTGCCCTCTCCCAGGTCGGCGGGAGGGGGGAGCAGAAGAGCTGAGAACAAAGGGCTTTCAGGGCTTCCATTTGGAGCCTCCCACCTTGAAGGCTGACTTTTGGGTTCATTTCATCTGATTTCATTACAAAAGAAAAGCTCCTGACAGAGGGAGGACTGGAGATGTAGGGCTCATTGGCTCCCGTAAAGTGTCTTCATCCGGGGAGGGTGTGTTGCGGGGCCCCCCACCCCCAAG
>SJYV01049899.1:0-30892 GCA_006410875.1 Neotragus pygmaeus | reverse complement strand
TTCCCGGGCCCCGGCCCGCCCCCTCCTCCTGGCGGTGAAGGAACCTGCGTGGCCACAGAGGCCAAGGTGACCAGCGGGACGCGTGGGAAGCACTCGGGTGGGCCTCAGCTGCTCCAAGACCAGCTCCAGCGGTTCCCCTGACACCCAGCAGTCAGCATGGCGCAAGATGGCTCAGCCCGCGAAAAAGCAGCAGAAAGGCTGTGCAGGGGGTGGAGGGCAGGCCCCTCTACGGAGCCCAGATATGCTCCTGCCCGCTGGGTTTAGTTTTAACAGAAACCAGAGTGACCCTCCCAGAGGCAGGCAGGTGACACAGGACAGAACAGGTGGTCACCTGTGTGCCATGAGGGCAAAGTGAGACAGAGACAGAAAGGATGGCCTGGGGTCCGCCCCTGCACTGCAGGCAAGAATGGAGACCCCTTCCCCATCTTGGCCCCCTCCCCTTGCACACGAGGCCATCGCGGCCCACCTCTGCTCTGAGCTGAGCTCCAGAAGCAGCCCTTCAAGTGCAGGGATGCTCTGTCCAGCCCGGGGCCTCCCGCCGCTCCAGCCCAGGACACCTCCTGGAGCACGTGGGTCCCCCACCGGGTCAGGCTTTGGTTCCCCAGGAACCCAGAGTCGGGCATGATGAAATGCTGTCACCTTGTGGCTATTTCCTGTAATAACTTTAAAACTGGCTCTTAATAGTGACAAGGCCCTAGGGGCTGTAAATGACCCCTGCCTGCAAGCGCTGTCCTGGGGTAGATAACTGAAAGAGAAAGGGCAGACTTTAAAGAAGCCAGTTTCAAGAGGTAAGTTTTACTCACAGTGTTTTAAACAAAAGCTCACATGAAAAGATGCTTGACATTGCTTATTAGCAGAAAAATGCAAATCAAAAGTACAATGAGGTATCACCTTGCATTGGTCAGAATGACCCGCATAAAAAGGCTACAAGCAATTAATTCTGCAGTTGGTGGGAACGTACATTGCTAACAGCCACTGTGAAGAACAGCACAGAGGCTCCTTAAGAAAGTGAAATCAGGGCTTCCCAGGTGGCTCAGTGGTAAAGAATCCTGCCAACGTAGGAGACATGGGTTCAATCTCAGGTCTGGGAGGATCTCACCAGCTGTAGAGCAGCTAAGCCCGAACACCCCAAATAGAGCGTACCCCGAGTCCCCGCAACAAGAGACACTAGAAGAGAGCCCCACCAGCAGAGCAAGCTGGTGCTGCAATGAAGAGCCAGCATGGCCACAAATGAGTAAATAAGATCATTTTTAAAAGAAGATAGAATGAGAGCTCCCAGAGGTCCCCTGTCGGCACCTGTCCCTGTGCCTCCCTGAGGCCTCTCAGGATCAAGCAGCTGCCTGGGGCCCTGGGCCATGTGACCGTGGACTGACGGGCGCCTGCAGACCCTCCAGACCTGCACCGCCCTGTGTGGGGGCGTGACACACTGACCCATAACCGCAGAGCTTTCCTCCCTTGAGTGACAACCTCAACACAACTCGACTTGTCAACAGACACCTCGACAGCAGCCCTAGGTTCTGGAGTGTTCTCGAAGCCCACAGCCGCTTTGGGGGGGCACCCAGGTGGGGGCCCAGATGCCAGGGCCTACAATTTCCTGAGGCCCCAAGCCCACCTTCCATGTGAGCAGGACTGACCCAGCGAGGGCGGTTTGGAGGCCCAGGGTCCCAGGCGCTCTGTTCCTGGTGAGGCCGTCCACCCGGGGAGGGGCCCGCGTCAGCAGGGACCTTGCCTGTGGCTCCTGCTGCTTCCCGTCTTCTCCCTGCTGTGCCCCCTGCCCCCCATGGAGGTTCTCTCATCCTCACCACCTGCAGTGTCCAGCACTTCAGGACCCCTCAACACAAATTTGATAGAGAATGAAACAGACGCGTCCAAGAATTTAGGTCCTGAGATCCAGAGTAGGGAGCACCTGGCCCGGGGCTGGGGCCTGGAGTCTAGTGTGGACCCAGGCCTGGGAAAACCACAAGGGGACAGTCCTTGATGTCCCCGAGGATGGAGGACCCAGACCTGCGAACACGCCCCGAGGAGCCCTCACTTCCCCAGCGGCAGGCGGCTTCTTCCCGGCCTCATGGGGAGCCTTCCAAAGCGGGAAGATCCACAGGCAAATCTGGTCCCACTTCGCAGTGGTCTTCCGGGCAGGTGAACATGCGGAGCCTCGCGACCACGTGAAGCGCATCTGGACCGTCTGCTGTGAACATTAGGCCAGCAGGTGACAGCTCAGAGTGGGCTGAGTGGGTGGTGACCTTACGGCAGAGCTGGTGCTGGGGGCAGTGGTACTTGGTGGGGGTTGGAGAGGTGGGGACGGGAGGACACGGGTCAGGGATGGCAGCACCACGAACTGCTCAAATATGTGGATAAGGAGGGGCCCCAAACACTTGGGATGGAGGTGGCGGTAAGGGTTCTTTGGGACTTCAGCCTGGCCAGGGCACAGGGCACAGCAAAGGGTGGAAGAGTAATAACTGCCTGCGGGTTGCTCCCGCCTCTAAACAAGGAACATGGGGTAGACGCACTTCTGAACATAATAAATCACTTACCTTTCCTTCAGAGATTCCTTTACTCGTTTACTCAATGAACACACATGGGGTATGGAAATTCGGGTGTCAGGCCATGAGCGAAGCTCTGAAAATAGACATAAACAGGTTAGTCCCTGTGGGGCAGCTGGTGCTCCAACATCAGGGGCGAGGAGCCGTGAGCCTGATCGCTGCTCTGTGGGGGCACGGGCTCAGTGCCCTGGGAGCTGGGAGGCTTGGGGTTAACCTGGAAAGAGCGCCCCGCTCCAGACTCACGCAAACAGCACCAGGGAGGACTTCCCCGGGGTCCAGGGGTTAAGACCTCACACTTCCACTGCAGGGGGTGCATGTTCCACCCCTGGTCAGGGAACTAAGATGCCACATGGCACTCGCCACTGCCAAAAAAACAAGCTCCCATGAGAGTGACCTTCCTCCTTGCGCTGGTCACTGTAACTCAGGGAGGCATCAACAGGCTGCTCCGTCACAGACAGCCTGGTCCCTGTTCCTTACTGCCCCACGGAAAGGACCCCAGGTGTCCTTCCATCCAGAGCATTCATGTCTGGGGCTCACCTGTCTCAGGTATCACTGCTCTTCTCACCCAGCCATCACACCCGCTCTCAGATGAGAATAAAGCATCTTTTATGTAAGCCCAGGGGGCCCTGCACAATTATTTGGAGATATTTGCCATGACGTCTGAAACGCAGTCATCATTCTCTGATCTTCAAAGGACTCCAGGCAAACAGCCCGAGTGTCTCCTGACCCTGCAGGTAACTGTGTCACCCGACGGGACACGGAGGACACAAGGGCCCCAGTGGCACACATTCAGTTTCACTTTAGCCGAGCTCAACTCTGTTTCCCAAAGACTCTCTTTACCTATTTCTCGAAAAGTACTCCCTCCCCTGTTTTAATTCCTGTCGCCTGGGTACACTCCTTTTCCTGAAATGGCCACTAAGAAGTCTGTGAAATGAAAAGAAATCTCCCAGATTTCTTCCTCTTTGAAAAATGTTCATTGTTCTGTGTTCCGAGTTAGGCACAATAGTGAGAACGTTTCTTTGGGGCAATAACAATGGAATATCCGGAAACCTTTGACCACAGTAGAGATGCAAAGACAAGGTGCCCACAGGGGTAATGCAGGAATCAGGCATTATTAAGGTGGCAGTCATTGAAGAAGACAAGCTCAACACAAAGCATGCCCTCCTCCAAGGTCAGGCTGGGTCAGAGCACTTGACCTCCAGGAGTGAGGCAGATTATCTGTCCAATTTTCTCTCTGCTGAGGAATGCTTTCTCCCATCCTCCCAGTCCACAGAAGAACCAAACTAGCAAAGTACCAAAAGAGAGAAGCTGAGATACATGCATTTTATTGAGTTTTATTGAAAACAAATACATCACTAACTGAAACTACAGTCTTAAAACACCTTTCTTAGAAACAAGAAAGTCCTGATCTCTGTCAGGATCCAGGCAAGTAAGAATTGTGCTAGGATGTAACTGACAGCTTCTTTCTTAGGGCAGAAGAACTCTTGCAGCCAGTGATCCGATTTTCCCCTTGGGATCTTTCTGTCTCCCAAACTGAAGTGTCTTAAGGACATAAGTGAAGTGAAGTGAAAGTCACTCAGTTGTGTCTGACTCTGCGTCCCTGTGGACTATACGGTCCATGGATTTCTCCAGGCTAGAACACTTGAGTGGGTAGCCTTTCCTTTCTCTAGGGGGTCTTCCCAACCCAGGGGTCGAACCCAGGTCCCTCACATTGCAGGCAAATTCTTTACCAGCTGAGCCACAAGGGAAGCCCATAAATAGGGCTTAAGGACACAAACAGAAGACATAAAATTCTGTGGTGGTAAAGGTGTGGCGCAGCCAATACAGAACCCGCAGGCCACTTTCAGTGTCCCTGTGTGATCAGTCGGGCAGCGGTTGGTCACCTGCTGGGCACTGCCCAGGGATGCCAGCCTGATCTGACACACAGTGATGCTCCGTTGTAATATAATAAATAACACCTGCTCCAGCACCCACGGTCAGCATTTCATTACTTCTCTACACAAACTGTACACTGCTTGTGGCTGTGATTCATGGTGGTGAGGTGGTTCTAATCCCTCCCAAGTAAATTGCAAGTAAGGGTACACGAGCGGGCAGAGCCAGCTATCAGTTTAAGAGAATCTGCCGTTAGCACACCAACATCTTCTTAACCAAAGTTTTCTTAATGTTTTCTTGGGGTTTGGAGTGTATTTGTTCACCTTGTTTCAAGCTGGAAATCTCAAGAATTATTCATGGACTTTGACCTCCTAAAATCAACTGTATATTTTTTTGCACATGTCTACATCCAGACTTTTTGTAAAAAGTGGGTCAAGCAGCTTTGATCAAATTCTCTGTCATAAAAAAAAAAAAAANCAGTGCCACTTGGGAAGGCATTCAATGAAAAGTATTAAATGAGATATAACTTGAAATAATGAGGTAGGTTTTCCTGGGTCCTTTGTGGAAAATTCATATTCTTAAAGTCACATCACATTTCAATTAAATAATGGACTAAGGCACAAATCAGAGAATTTAATGGATGGCCATACCAACTTTTGGAGAAGGCAATGGCAACCCACTCCAGGGCTCTTGCCTGGAAAATCCCATGGGTGGAGGAGCCTGGTAGGCTACAGTCCATGGGGTCGCTAAGAGTAGGACAGGACTGAGCGACTTCACTTTCACTTTTCACTTTCCTCAATTGGAGAAGGAAATGGCAACCCACTCCAGTGTTCTTGCTTGGCGAATCCCAGGGACGGGGGAGCCTAGTAGGCTGCCGTGTAAGGGGTCGCACAGAGCTGGAATGACTGAAGCGACTTAGCAGCAGCTGCAGCATACCAACTTTACTATATACCTTGTAAGTAAGTGCTTTAAATATCTTTGAATTATGGGCTTTAAAAGAAAATCAAACAAAAGCTATGGATTAAAATCTGTTAAAAAAATTTCGCTGGAAAACAAATATATGTTCAACTGCATATATAGCTCACCATTGAGGGTATTCATGAATCCAAAACCCAACCATAGCTTTTAAACCAGGATAAGATCCTCCACTATTTATATTCTACAAATATAAGAATTTGCTTTGATGAGAACATTTCAAAATGAAAATGGATCATAGCACATTTGGAAGCAGCCAGATTCTGTTCTGTTCTCCCACATGACTTCATCAATCTTTCAGATTCTCCTGCCCATGTCCCAGACTGGTATTAATCAGTGACAACATCAGTTGGAATCCAGATCTATCTTTCTTTTTTTCTCTTTATTAAAAAAGTGTATCTTAGCGAGAGACTATGGGATACTTTCAAGAAGTAAGATTCCACATTCTGGTTAGAAAGTGAACAGAAAAGGAGGTTAGACTTTGGGCTTCCTGTCATTTTTATTTCCACTTGGGGGCTTAATCTTCTTTAATCCTGAGGAAATGTGGACTAAAATGTACTGCCCCTGCAGTGACTGCTAATATTTCATCACAAGATAGAATGTTTACATTAACACTAATATGGCCTTTCAGCTTCCTATTCCATTGAGTCTCAAGGAAATAGAATCAGGGAAATGACCAAGAAAGCAAGAATCAAAAAGAGAATTTGGTGCTGCCTAACTTCTTCCTTTTAATCAGCTTTGAATCAAGAGCTAAATTAAATTTTTCATAATCAAGGATAACACATACTGTACATTACAAAGTTTCCATCAGCAATATGATTGCTTTTAAAAATAATAAATAACATTGCAGAGAAAATCACAGATATAGAACATTACCCTTGATCTTAGATTATAAAGAAAAGAATCAATGAAAAAACAATAATGAGTAAACACAGAAGTATATTCATTGATCTATCACACTGCTTTAGTTTATGCACATTTCTTTTAATTCTATTATACAGAAATGCAACATACCATAGACATAGAATACGGAAGACCAGCCAGTATACTGCACAAGAATGCCAGCTAAAGGCATTGCAATCACAGCTCCAGCATAGGAACCTAAAGTAGAAGAGAAAATGAGAGAAAGGTAAGTGAAATCAATAGAAATTCTTGAGTTCATCTCATTTTCCTTAACTGGATCTTACAAACACATCCTTGCACACTTGGATGTATATGCACTCTCATCCACATACTTCAAACACATATCCAGGAGTACGAGACAACACAAGTGAATATAATTTACACACCCAAGTCAGAGATATAAAAATAGTACAACATTATAATTTAAAAAATTCAAAAAACTATAATAAAAATAATTAATGAATATATTTGAAAATTCAGAAGAAATGAATAAACTCTGAGAAAAATACAAAATGTAAGAGGGAGTTGAAGATTTGAGTAGACCAATAACAATTAAAGAAATCGAAATGGTGAGTCAAAAACCTTTCCTCATGTACACACCTCACATGGTTTTACAGATGAGTTTTACTAACTTTCAATTCTTACAAAAGTTTTTCCTAAGCTTTTTGCACGTAACTGTATCTGCACATAATACTTACCACAAAAGGAGGTGGTTGCCAATCGACTCCTCTCTAAAGGGGGAGCCCATTTGCTCCATATCCCATGACACGCTGGGTAGGTGACACCCTGTGATGGAAAGAGATATATCCGCACTGTTTAGAATCTTGGATCATAGGAAAATAAGTATATTCACTTCTCTGATGTGATGCTGTTTTCTTAGAATGGGTACAGGGTCTCCAGTTGCCATGTGAGGGCCTTTCTTTGCTGATTCCATAAAATTCCATTTTAAAAACTTTCAGCCCAGACCAGGTAACACATGACCTCTTTTTAGTCACGTGTTCAAATTATTCCCACCCTTTAAGACTTCCGGAGAAATGATCCTCTATTATTCAGTTCATCTGCAATTCTGAACAATTTGAGAGACAATTTTGTAAGGAGTTAAACTTAGTGATTCCCAAATTAAAGGAACCCCTACAGAAGAAGGTACAGCTTAGATCCTTGAAGGTTGTTATACTTCCTGAAATGAGTATCTAAAACTTAAAATCTTTAAAATATTCTTTTTTGCATTGTTTTGATCCTATCATTTTTTCTTTCTTTTTGCAAAGACAAGAAGCTGTTTTCAGTGCCTTAATACTCTATCTGACTTATCTACTCTTACCGTATTTCATGGAAAGAGAAAGGGCAATAAGTATACCATTCTCAAGTTTTTAAATGATATTCCTTCAAAGACTACAGGTTAATGGAGCAAAAATCAATCATTAGAGTTGATGCCCAAAGAATACATTCAATGAAATGTTTTTTTTTTTTTTTTAGTGAAAATTCAGATCATGATGTAAAGCCAACAGGGACTTGGTATAATACTCTCCAAACATATTATTTCAGAGGATGGACTCAAAATTTTTATCACAGCACATTAACAAAACTGTCTGTTCTTTTTTTAATTTTTTTTTTATGTCATTCACTAAACACTTCATCATCACTCAGTTCCAGAGAAGTGGGGGTAAACAGCCACAGTGGTAGTCTATCATCATTTAAAGATATCTGGGTTCTAACTTTTCCAACTTTTTTAGCACTGTGTAGACACAACCTAACACAATATGTTTAAAACAAAGATAATCTTCTGATTCTTATTAGCATGCCAACCTTAAAATGATGTCATCCTGTAGTTCCATACCTCAACAAGTCCCTGCAGTATCCTAACAAAGATGACACACCCATAATGCACTCTGGCTGCTGATGGGATTAGCATATTCAGGGTGGAGGTAAGAAGTATGGCAGCTCCGAAAACTCTGAAAAATAAAAGGAGTTAACAGATCTACATTTCTCAGATCAAGTTAATTACAAGCAATTTCAAGATAGAATTTTTTTTTCTCTAAAAGAACAAGAATGTTCTGAACTGGATTGGCTAGCCATTGCAAATAGATATTGAACTATCTTGAACTGTTACATCATTTGAAGCACAAAACTTAACATTCAAAAAACAATAATCATGGCATCTGGTTCCATCTCTTCATGGCAAATAGATGGGAAAACAATGGAAACAGTGATAAACTTTANTAAAAAAAAAAAAAACAATGCTCTAAAGACTCACTAGGGTGTAGACAATAGACAGGAAATTTAAGTGTGAATTTCACACAATAAAAGGAAAACTAAGTTTCCAACAAAGTAGGCTACAAGGCGTCCCAGCCAGATGCCAGCAAGGGTAGGATGGCAGCAGCTGAGAGGCGTGTTAGTGCTGGCTTCTGCCACCCTGGAGGGCATGAAGCCGTCCTGCTGGCACGATCCCACTGTCCTGGTAACCCCACTGCCTGGCTGGAGAGGGCAGTGCTAGGACCCAGGGCACTTCTGCAGGTGAGGGAGAGCATTTTCTCCCGAAAGTGAGAACGTCTAAGGGTCAGTTGTTCTGTTGTGTCCTCTTTTGCGACCCATGGACTGTACCCCACCAGGCTGCTTGTCCATTGGAGTATCCAGGCAAGAATACTGGACTGGTAGCCATCCCCTTCTCCGGGGGATCTTCCAGACCTAGGGATCAAACCTGGGTCTCCTGCATTGCAGGTGGATTCTTTACTGTCTAAGCCACCAGGGAAGCCCATGGCACTTCCATAGCTGAAGAAAGTGATCATCTTTCTCCAAGTGGACCCCTTCACTGGAAAGCCCAGCACAGGGAGGGCCTCAGTCATCACCAATAAGACAACCAATGATGAGCTCTTTACTTCTCTCAAATCTGGACTCACTCTACTGAAAATGTTATGAAATCAGAAGAGGGGATACAGAACTCCTTTCAAAGAAAACAGGCCAAAGATAAATGAGGACTCTAACATAACTTGTTGAAGAGGAAAAAAATACATATGGAAAAGAAATATTGAATACATGCCAAATCAATCATGAACCCATGTTTGCATGACTGCGGTGAGAGAGGACCGGATAGGTTAGAAACTTGTACATCACATGGATCAGGCAGTTCCCACACTGTGCCTGCGACGAGAGACTCAGCAGCATTGAACCTGTCTGCTTCCTGCCATGGCTCTAAAGGAACAGAGGATCTTCGTGGCGACGGCTCAGCAGACGGTCCAACCCAGCATCTTTCCTCCTTCTGTTCCAAAGCCCTCTGCCTCTGCACAGCAATCCGCCTCTGAGCAGTCTTCCATTGTCTTACACATTCAGGATTATTTGTATGTTTAGCCTAGAGAAGGAAACAGAACCCTCTCCACTCTTCTTGCCTGGAGAATCCCATGGACTGGCAGACTTCATCCCTGGCAGACTTCAGTCCACGGGGTCGCAAAGAGTCGGACACAACCAAGCGACCACCACTTTCACCTGTGTTGTTCAGTTCAGTTCAGTCCAGTCACTCAAGTCATGTCTGGCTCTGCGACCCCATGGACTGCAGCAGGCCAGGCCTCCCTGTCCATCACCAACTCCTGGAGTTTACTCACACTCATGTCCATCAAGTCAGTGATGCCATCCAACCATCTAATCCTCTGTTGTCCCCTTCTCCTCTTGCCTTCCATCTTTCCCAGCATCAGGGTCTTTTCTAATGAGTCAGTTCTTTGCATCATGTCACCAAAGTATTGGAGTTTCAGCTTCAGCACCAGTCCCTCTAATGAACATTCAGGACTGATTTCCTTTAGGATTGACAAGTTTGATCTCCTTGCAGTCTAAGGGACTCTCAAGAGTCTTCTCCAACACCACAATTCAGAAGCATCCGGGATAATGAATTTCACCCTTTTCCTCCCACCACCTCCGAAATCTGAGCTCCCTCCTTCCCCAGACGCACAATCTGCTCAGTTCCAAGCTTTCCCTGGGGCTCTCCCATTGGCTGTCTTTCCAGTGGGGAGTGGTGACAGTAGTCCCTCGGGGTAGACAGTCTTGCTCCCCAGGATGGCCTGGCTCTGTGGGTCGGCACTGCCTGCCCTGGGATGGGGTTGGGGGGCGGTGATTGGTGCTCGGGAATACCCGTGACCTACCAGCAACACCACCTGGTTTCACAGGGGAGGAGGCACGTGCTTTGCTCCGTCACGGTCACTCGCAGGGCTGACCTGGGGTTTTCTGGAAGATGAAGCACTCCATTTCCCACAGCAGATTCAGGGTCAAGGGTGGGTACAGCTTCCAAAGCCAAGGGTCGCGCTCTGTGATGATTCTGCCCAAATCTCACTCTTCCCACGAGCTGTCTACACATGACTGAGAAGCAGCAGCACGGCGAGGTCCTTCGGGATGCCACCAGGCGCCGACTCAAGCGGTATCCTGCAGGGCCTTTACGTGTTCCAGTATTTTCAGCGCAGAGGCGACACCGTGGGGCCAGCCATCACCTCCTCAGTGCTCACTGCCCCACGGAGCAGGACCCGGGTCTCAAGCAGAGGTCGGTCTCTGTGTAGACAAAACCTCTCACGTCGCCCATCAGGGCAGGAGCGTCAGCACAACACGGCCACGGCTGCTGCCAGGGATCTGACTGGTTGTAAAATATGAGGCCGGATCTAAAAGCTTCTGGAGGTTTTAAACTTTGCCTTTTGAAAATGAGCGTGCTGTGTTGCTCAGTCTGCATTTCTGTCCATGCCATCTGTCTTCTGAGACAGAAGAGCAGGCCTGGCTGGAGGGGCAGAGGCCTGGAGAACAGTTTTGACTGCCTTCGGGGCAATGAGTGGCCGGGGTGAGCTCGGGGCCTCTGCCCCTACACTGGGGTCACTGTGAGCATGTNTTTCATCAAGAGGCTTTTTAGCTCCTCTTCACTTTCTGCCATAAGGGTGGTGTCATCTGCATATCTGACGTTCCTGATCTTTCTCCTGGCAATCTTGATTCCAGCTTGTGTTTCTTCCAGTCCAGTATTTCTCATGATGTACTCTGCATATAGGTTAAATAAGCAGGGTGACAATATACAGCCTTGACGTACTCCTTTTCCTATTTGGAACCAGTCTGTTGTTCCATGTCCAGTTCTAACTGTTGCTTCCTGACCTGCATACAGATTTCTCAAGAGGCAGGTTAGGTGGTCTGGTATTCCCATCTAAAAGTTAGACTCAGAAAAATAATCATAATGATATAAATACAGATGCATATTTTTAGATAAGGGGGCTGATATAAATTTAGTAGTTAGAGAAAAATAAAGATATATATATAATGCTTGTACTATCTGATAGAATGTTATTGTTTAGTCACACAGTAGTGTCTGACTCTTTGAGACCCCATTGACTGCCACTTCAATCTAAAACATAATAAAGTCACAAAAAACCTTCTTAAGAACTATTGGATATTGAGGCAACAAGGATGAGTGATCAGTTAACACATGAAGACTTGAATAATATTGATTGGGGATTATTCATGGAGATTATATTCAAATGCTTGCTTTCCCCATTACCTGTCATATTCTGAAATACTTCACAATAATAGAGGAGTTTTGGTGGGCACATATATAACAGATGGGTTGTTTTCAATACCCACTTTAGATGTTTTCATATGTAATTTTTACACTACAAGAATGGTCTCTTTTTGTCTTAATGCACTTGGGAACTTCGCCTCATTCTATGATTTCAGTGAGAATAATTTCTCTCCTGAGCTCCCTAACCAGTTGGAATCTTAGGAAAGCAGGCTCAGATATAAAACAAAACACAAAATGTCTATTAGGAAGTAACACCTGTTAAGGGAAAGTGAAAGGAATCCGGATTGGGCTTGGGCTGCCAACAGACTACAGTTCAGACATGAAGAACTCTGTCAGCCTGGTGGAGGGCTTATTAGCAAAATCCCACCTAGCTCACTCACTGACTTTTAGTTCAGTTCAGTTGCTCAGTCATGTCCGATATTTTGCGACCCCATAAATCGCAGCACGCCAGGCCTCCCTGTTCATCACCAGCTCCCGGAGCTCACTCAGACTCATGTCCATCAAGTCCGTGATGCCATCCAGCCATCTCATCCTCGGTCGTCCCCTTTTCNGGATTCTCCAGGCAAGAACACTGGAGTGGGTTGCCATTTCCTTCTCCAATGCAGGAAAGTGAAAAGTGAAAGTGAAGTCGCTCAGTCGTGTCTGACTCTTAGCGACCCCATGGACTGCAGCCTACTAGGCTCCTCTGTCCATGGGATTTTCCAGGCAAGAGTACTGGAGCGGGGTTCCATCACCTTCTCCATCACTCTCAGAGTCTCTATAAAATGAAAGGCGAGTAGCTGCCTCTCCAAGGTGGGGCCCCCAGGATTCTACGCAGGACTCAGCACCAGGCCTCCTCAGGTCATGGGATGGAGTCCTTTCACTCTCTCAGGCCGGCTTTCTTGCCCCAGGGGCTCAGATATGGAGGCAAGGCAGCTCTGGCCTGGGTTCCTGCAGGCACCTCGGTCTTCCAGAGGAGCATCGTTTGAAAAAGCTCCCAGGCTTTCTCTGGGAGTAGAGGTCTCAGGTTATGGAAGGATGTGGGAGGGCAGATGGCTGGGTCTCCAGGGCCCCAGAAGGGGCAGAACCATGTCCCCCAAATTCACATGTTGAGCCCTGACCTCGTGTGAAGGCATTTGGAGTCAGGGTTTCTTGGCATTATTACAGTTAAACAAGGTGGTAAGGGTGGGCCCCTGATCTGAAAGGACCCTTAAAACAACAGGAAAGGACCCACAACCCACTCCTCACTGTGACATCTCAGCAAGAAGGTGCTGTCTGCAGGCCATAACCAACCCTGATCGCACATGGCTGGCCCGCCCACATCTCGTGTGTGTTATCATTTTTATTTTAGCCACGGTCTTCTCTGCATCTGCTTTACCTGAAAACGTGAGATTCAGCGAGGCCAGCAGCTCAGGGGCGCCGAAAGTTGCGGAGTCTGTGCAGGGCCCCACAGGACCTTCCATGGGACACGCGGAATCCTGACCCCACGGGGGGCTGCAGTTCTTCATAGCACAGGCATACATGTGCATACACACATCACACACATCACACAGAGACACGTACTCATACATATAAAGACATACACATGTATATACACAACACACACAGAGAGACACATACACCAACACACAAAGACATGCACGCAACACACACGTGCACACACAGACACATACATACACACACAACAGACACATACACAAAGACATATACATGTACACACACATACACAAAGAAACACACAACACACAGAGACACAGACATACACACCACACACACATACACAAAGACGCACATGAGCGTGTGTGCACACACACACACGAGCGTGTAGGTGTGGGAGCCATGGCCTTTTTGATTCTCCCACATGGAAGGGCAGCACCAGGAAGGAGCGCAGGGCAGTGGGGGACAAGCTAAGCTCTGTTCTCATTGAAGTTGTTCCTAATAAAAGTAATTGCAGGTCCAGGTATAATTCTAGTTAGAATTAAGAAAATGTACAGTTTACATAGTTTCCCCTCTGGATTACCAACAGTACAAACATTATAAAAGGAAATCCCCTGTCGCCTTATGATTTAAAAATCAGAGTAAACACTATACAAAGTAAATAGAGCCAAGAACCAAATTACCGCCATCTAGAAACTCTTATGATGCATGTTTTTTAAAAGATAATCAAACACAATCACCAGGAAAAATCTTTGATCTAAGATATGCCACTTTTTTGGCCTCCAAAGTATATTATTTTCCCCTGATTATGTTAATTAAAGAAGATGACCTTTAATAACATGGAGATATTAACCTGTGGTTCCCGTTTGCCTTGAGCATTGAGGAAGAAAGCATCCTCCTCTTTGTTTGTGAAAAGTGGCACACTCCCCAACCCTGCAGACCTGGGCAGCATGTACATCATGACCAAAATGCACTTTGCACCATCCAGGCTACAGGCAGGCGGATACACTGATTTAAGGAGATGAGAGTCTGGTGTATGAGAAGACAATGGAGAACACTGATTTTTTTTTTTGATCAAGTGTAAAAATTAATGAACACTGAAGTGCTAAAATCAGTGGCAGGGATCCATCAATGAGTCTTGACTCTTAGCTGCCCTTGTTTGCAGAACTGTGTAAGCAGCCCTCAAAACTGCCTTGGCTTATATATTTCTTCTCACTTGGGGCCTCCTTATCCCCATGTGAACTTGTGTCCCAGCCCCTTGGGCGGCTTATACACAACAGCTGTGCATTTCCCCCAGTTCTGGAGTCTGGGGGTCCAAGATAAAATACCAGCAAACAGGGTGTCTGGTGAGGACCCATTTCCTGGTTCACAGACCCAGGCTGGGGTCTCTACTGCCTTGACGTTTCAGTCCTGTAATTTGAAGCTGCAGGGTTTATGGAAAGGCTCCCCAGAGCACCCATGGCACCCTCAATGACACAGCAATCAACAGATGCTGAGCCAGGGATGTATTCTCTATTTTCCTTGCTTTCCAGATGGTTAACTATTTACTCTAAATTTCAGTGAGGAATGGCCAACTGCAGCAGAGCCAGACCCATGGGGCCACCTGACCTCTCTCCTCTCCTGTTTCTTCTCAAAAATGCTAGTAAAATTCTGTCTGTGATCAGAGAAAAGAGCCCTTGGGGAGGGATGAGTGGAACAGAAATAAAGCCTAAAGGAAGAGCCAAGTGCATAGGCCAAAAAGTGACGTCAACCAGTCCGAGTTTGGTCATTGTGAGCCAGCTCCCAGCCTCATCCTTCATCCCAGGCTGCGCCGAGGGCCTGGCGTAAGAAAGCAGGCTTCCGCGGCGTCTCTCTGACATGTTTATGGCTCCTGCTGCGCTGTCCCTCTCGGTATTTCAAAGCCCTGGTCAGCTGTCCTCGTAGTGAAGCCAACGAGCCAGCTTCCTCGTAGTGAAGACAAGGGCTGGATTCCTTTGAAAATGGAGCAACTCTGATTTGACTTTCACCACTTGGGGTGAAAGCCTATCCAGAGCCAGCCACACGATTGGGGACCCTGTGCTTTGTGAAGATGTTCAAGGTGGGGCCGGCGGGGCGTGAGGCCCGGCAGGCTGGGTGCCTGCCAAGGTCAAGGCGAGGAAGCCAGCTCTGGTCACCGGGCACAGCAGGCACCTCTGGCCTGACCCCTGCACAGTTCTCCAAAACTCCGTTTCTGTCCACCTTGGTTTGCACTTGTGTGTACAGAGCTGTCCACAGATGGAGGGTGGAGAGCTGTGTGTGCAAAAGCATGGGCCATGTGATAACAGCCCTGGTAGATTTACGGTCTGTTTGGGGCAACATCAAGCAAGGCCATGATGTCAGAACCTCAGAGAACCTGGAGAGTCTGTCCCTTCGGGCTCAGACAAGGGCCTGATGCCTCCACACTGCACGGGTCTTCCGGGGAGCGGCGTCTCTTGCCAACAAGCCTCATCCTTGGCCTTTCCAGGGCTTTCCTGAAGGCTGCGACAGTGCTCTGCTTATTTTCCTCATTTTTAATTGTGATAAAATATATACACATAAAGCTTTCCATGTTTATCTTTCTTTAAGTGTACAGCTCAGGGGAATTAAGACAGTCACATTGTTGTGCAACCATCACCACCACCATCTCCAGAACTTTTGCACCATCTCACACAGTAAATCCTAGTTCCTCACCTCCTCTGCCCCAGGTCCCTGCCATTCCACTTATGAACATGAGTGCTCTGGGGCCCTTGTGTAACAGGAATCCCACACGGTGTGTCCTTTTGCACCTGGTTTACTTCACTCAGCATAATGTCCTCGAGGTTCATGCCTGCTGTAGCCTGTGTCACAATTTTCTTCCTTTTTAAGGCTGAGTATCATTCCACTGCATATGTACACCACATTCTGTGTATGGAGTTGTTTGCTGATGGACTCTTGGGTTGTGTGCACACTTGGCAGTGGTGAGTCACGCTGTGTACATGGTTGTACAGACAGACCTTCAAGTCTCCCCTTCCATTTCCACTGGGTCGTGTTTATGTTTATATGCCTCACGTGCACCAAAGTTAGCAGTGTTAACAAAACCAACTTCCGTCAGATGATGAGTAAAGAAATGTCCTAGAGTAGATGGTCTTTTTATTGCTTGTAAACAGAAACAAAACAACATACCGCCTCCACTTTAAGGCAGCAGAGTATAGACATCTTGATCATCTTCTCATCCAAAGTGATTCCCAGAGAACAAGAACAAATACAGAGAGCAGGGGCTTCCTTTGTGGCTTAGTAGTAAAGAATCCACCTGCCAATGCGGGAGATCTGGGTTCAGTCCTGGTCTGGGAAGATCCCGTGTGCCTCGGGTCAACTCAAGCCTGAGCAATGCCAGCTACTGAGCCCGTGCTTCAGGGAGCTGCAACTACTGAGCCATACCTGCCTTTGTTCCACAACAAGAGAAGCCACCGCAATGAGAAGCCTGTACACCGCAACTAGACAGGAGCCCCCACTCACTACAACTAGAGAAAAGCCCATGCGGCAACCAAGACCCAGCATAGCCAAAAATAAAATAATGTTAAAAAAACCTTAAACATTCATTAAAAAAAATCCGATAGCAGATTCTCTTCCGTGAAGCAGACAGCACAACCATGAACCACAGTGACGGGAAAGGTTGTCAAATGCGGTTTGATCAGGTGGGGCCAGGGCACAGCTGGCAGTGCCCCAGGTTTCCCACATGACATGAGCCTGGCTGGAAGACAGGAGCTGCAGACACCTCCTGGCACCCAGAGGAGCAGAGACAGCCCACAGGGAAGCAAGCAACTGCCCATCCTGAGCACCGGGCCCCTGTGTCATGTGTCTTTCTAAACAGCGGCGCTACTTTACCCTCTGCTGGAGGCCACGGATCAGGGTCGCGGGTGTGGGGCACAGACTGCAGATGCAGCAGCGCAGTCCTGACTCCCTGCTGGCTGGGGCAAGGCAACAGAGATGATGCACACACACACATGCACACGGGTACACGTGTGCACACATGCATACACCTATACACACACACGTACAGGAGCACATATACGCACACCTGCACACAGCTGCACGGACACGCACACATGCACACCTGCACACACACGCACACATGCAAATCTGCACACATCTGCACTCCTGTACAACTTCACACACTCACACTGCCCTTGTCACCAAGAGCTTCATTTGTATCTTGTGTATGCAGCTGGTCCAAAAAAGGCTCCCTTTATTAAAAGGTGAATTTAACAAGAAAGAAAAAAACAGCCATCTAGGAAAGATACTATTTAAGAAAAAAAAGAGGGACGGGAGAAGTTGGATAAAGGGGGACCAACAGGCTGGGGTGAGTGCTGAGATCAGAGAAAGGCTCCCCTCACGACACGGGGGACGCTCGGGCATGTGGGGAGAGGTGGGCACTTCTGGCCCCTCTGCCCGATATGACGGACTCGCAGGTCACTGCAGATGCACAGCCACCGTAGGAAGGGCTGGCAGTGAGGAGGAGGATGGAGTCAAAGGGCTGGAGATGATGATGTCAAGGTCAAGAGGGGGAAGAAGTCATAAAGGCAAAGGCTTAAATCAGATTGATACAGAAAGAAGCATAAATTGCCACATGCAGATTGCAGGCCAGACACTAATGGCCGCGGGTGAAGAACAGGCATCTATAAGAGGTAAAGGAAAGTTCCTTTAGGTGTCTAGGCCAAGGAAACAAAGAATGAGATGTTTCTAAGGGAAATTCGGTGGCCCTCACACTCACCAATGATGCTCATTCTTGGGAGGGAGTAAAGCCACCTGGAGCATGCAAGACCCTCTCTGGGATCCCTCCCGGGGGTGTCTGGAACATGGCTCTGGAAGGAATGGAGAAGCTGACATGAAACATGGGCTGTGAGCCCTGAAGCCAGTTAAATGTGGGAATAAGACCGGAGCTATGGTGAGGATTACAGAGACACAGCGGGATATCACCTACATTGCTGGTTTTCATGCCATGTGTGTCAGCTCCAGACCAAGCAGGGGAGAGATGCTACCTGTTTGTACCACCACCCACACCCCTGATGCTGTCTGGGCTGCAGCGTCTCACTTATGACATTCTGCTATCATGCTGTCAACATAACATACAATAAACAAGATTCTGTCCAAAGAGGATTAAGGATATCACACAGGTAGTTTAAAGCTGCAAAACTAACTATATAAAAAAAAAACAACTGTAAGTTATATGTCAGTCAGTCAGTCAGCTCAGTCGCTCAGTCGTGTCTGACTCTTTGCGACCCCATGAATCGCAGCACGCCAGGCCTCCCTGTCCCATCACCAACTCCCAAAGCTTGCTCAAACTCATGTCCATCAAGTCTGTGATGCCACCCAACCATCTCATCTTCTGTTGTCCTCTTCTCCTCCCACCTTCAATCTTTCCCAACATCAGAGTCTTTTCCAATGAGTCAGCTCTTCGCATCAGGTGGCCAAAGTATTAGAGTTTCAGCTTCAGCATCAGTCCTTCCAATGAATATTCAGGACTGATTTCCTTTAGGATGGACTGGTTTTATCTCCTTGCAGCCCAAAGGACTGTCAAAATTCTTCTCCAACACCATGGTTCAAAAGCATCAATTCTTCAGCACTCAGCTTTCTTTATAGTCCAACTCTCACATCCATACATGACTACTGGAAAAACCATAGCTTTGACTAGACGGACCTGTGTTGGCAACGTAATGTAGTATAAACTAGTAGCAAGACAAAAAAACCCTTTTAAATTAGCATAAAAGAAAGGATACCAAAGCACATATAAAGATCATACAGTAGGTCACACAATGAAAAATTAAAAAAACCCCAAACAAACAGGAAAAGAAGAAGCATTAAAAGCAGAAGGCAAACTTAGAACCAAACTCTGCAATTCCACTTCCTCCAATAAGAAGATATACTTAATCCTTTTTGGACAGTATCTTACTTATTTTATGTGGTGTGAACCTCAAGGAACTAAAAGCAGAGTCTCTGGCAGATACTTGCATCCCATGCTCTCAACGGCACAGTTCACAAATGCCCAGCGAGGGTTGCTTGGATAAGGGAGTGTGGTCTGTGCAGACAGTGGAGTATTATCCAGCCTCAAAAGGAAGCACATGCTGAGAGGCTACAACACGGATGAAGCTCGAGGACATTACGCTCAGTGAAAGAAGCCAGACGCAAAAGTACAAACATGATGCCTGAGGTCCCTAAGACAGTGAAAATCAGAGACAAAAATAGAATGGTGGGTGCCAGGGGAGGGGAGATAAAGAGTCAGTGTTGAATCAAGGCAGAGTCTCAGGTTGGGAAGACAAGAAGTTTCTGGAGACGGTGGAGGGGATGGCTGCATAACAATGTGAACGTACTTAGTGCCACTGAGCAAACGCTTAAAAATGGTTAAGAGGATGAGTTTTGTTATGCATATTTTACCACAGTTAAATTAAAAAAGCAAATACACATTCACACACGGGAAGTATAATTCAATGGAGGCATGACCCAGGACAGCACAAAAGGTCTGAGTAAGAACTAAAATTCATAAATACCAATAACCTCGGCGACCTGGTGACTCATGGTAAAGAATCTGTCTACAATGCAGGAGACCGGGGTTTGATCCCTGGGTCGAGAAGATCCCCTGGAGAAGGGAATGGCTACCCGCCCCAGTATTCTTGCCTGGAGAATTCCATAGACGAAGAGCTTGGCGGGCGACAGTCTGTGGGATCACAGAGTTGGACACGACTGAGTGACTAACACACACACACAGTGACCTGGAAAGACAGATCAGAAGCTGGTCACAATGAGTGAGCAGAAGACACATTCGTCTGCCTGCCGACCCTTTAGAATATTCAGGTCATATACCATGAATCTTTGTAGAAGTATTCGAATATACACCAAAGCAAATGACAGTGTGAAAGAATGCCCCGACACAGTTACCATAAGCTGATAATATTATATGCTCACTCCACCAATCTCTCTCAGTACCCAGAGAACCAGAAATAACATTCTATCAAAAACTCGCATCTTGACAGGACTAGAAAGACACTGCCCGTGTATTCCGTGGGCTCCTGGGACCGCACTGATGGAAGCACTTTTGCAGCGTGATCCCTGGGCCTGGGCCCTGTCACTGACAGTCTGCCTGGGCGTCTGTCCATATGTACAAGCAGGTGTGACCTCTGCCACCAGCCATGCGAGGTGGCCTGCAGTGCTGACAGTCGGGAAAAAGGCTGTGTGTTGCAGGTGGAGGCTGATAAGTGGTTCTGACTGGCTTTGCAGATAACTGGTTGAAGGAATTCTTTCCAACTACAGTGTTCTACCCTATTGCTTTCTTGTGTGTAGTATAAAATCACTCTTTCGGCTTATAAACACGTTGATATGATCCAGAGCTACTGAATACTCTCAGTTCCCCTTCACATATCGGATAACACTGTCTCCGGAAGTGACGTACTTTGGGGCTTATTTACATATCACAGTGATTTTTTTTTTTTTAAGGTTTTTTTATTTTTAAAGCAGTTTTAGGTTCAGAGCAAGATGGAGAGGAAGGCATAGTGATTTCCCACACATGCCCCATTCCTGTCCCCCTCCTCCACCATCAACATCCCACCAGACGGCACACCTGTTACACTGATGACCCCACATGGACGACGTGTCGTCAGCACCCGAGTCCACAGCTGACACTGGGGGTCACTGTGCTGTACGTCCTGTGGGTTTGGACAAACGTCCAAGGACAAGTATCCACCATCACAGTGTCACACTGAGCAGTTTCACTGCCCTGATGCTCTGTGCTCTGCCTAGTCATCNGGTGGGGGTGGGGGGCTCTGTACTTGGATCCAGACCAAGTCTGTTTCAAGTTTATTTGATTGAGAATTTCACTTTGAAAAGAGTACTTCATGGGGACCTTTGGGAGCTGTCAAACTCTGCCCTGAGGCAGAAGATTAACGGCTCCGTGGACCAGCGGGAGAAGCCCAGTAAATCAGCAGCCCCTTGTCTGTGGGTCTGTGGCTTACAGGTGGCAATGTAACAGGCTGTGCCTCTCTGCAGGGGCCTCAGGGACTTCACAGTTAATGGGTCAGAACTAGCCATGTGGATGGAGGAGAGCCTCTGACTATGTTCTCCAAACTGCCGATTGAAAAATGGGCTTGAATGAGCCTCCAAAAGAATTACCTATCTTCTGGAAGAATCCCCAGGAAGCTGGTAACAGTGGTCTCCCCTGGGGAAAGGACCAGGCTTTTGTGTCTTATGAGGGGGGCGGTCAAGTGTAGCGGTTAAGAGCGTGACCCTGGAAACTTTGGCCTGTCCTTTAGTAGTTGAATGGTTTTCAACCTTAAAGGGTCTCAGCTGTAAAATGGGGATTATAATAAGGATTAAATGACTTAATTATTCAAAAAGTGGGACAATTAACATAGTGCTATGCAACTTTTGGCTTTTCTCATGTATTTACATATTGAAAAAATTATTTTTTTCTATTTTATTGTATTGAAGTATAGTTGATTTCCGAGGCTTCCAGGTGACGGTTAGTGGTAAAGAATGGTAGTAGTAAAGAATCCACCTGCCAGCACAGGAGAGGCAAGAGACATGGGTTTGATCCCTGGGCCAGAAAGATTCCCCTGTACGACAGCAAGTCAGTGCACTCCAGTTGTTCTTGCCTGGGCAAGAAGAGTCTGGCAGGCTGTAGTCTGTGGGGTCACAAACAGTCAGACACAACTGAGCATGCACACAAGTCGATTTGCAATGTGGTGCCATGAAAAAAAAATTTATGTTTTCATAAAGCATTAGAATTTCTATAGAGCAAATAATTGTCTCATAATATGCTTTCTTGGATTTTATATTTGTAAGTGAAATTTTCTTTCAGTTAGACACACTATAATTCTCCTTCCTCTGCCTATCTCCCTTCTTTGCATTTCTTTTCCATGATCTGGTCCTGCATTTGGCTATGTGGTAGTCTGGAAGTGTGAGGGGTCATTTCCATCAGTGGCCCCCATAGCCCAGTTCTCTGGTGATCACCTAAATATTTGCTCCCCAGAGAACTTTTCCATAACAAAGAAAAGTAAATAATATTTACCACTCTGCACCTCATACAGTCCCCGAAGAGGGGTGATGCTCTCTTCCTGCATTTTATTTTGCAATTATGAAGGCAAGAAATGTCTTCTCAAATGGATGTTTAAAGCCATGGATGTTCAGAGAGAACTACCATCCTCCAGTTTTGTTTTGTTTTTAATTTCAAATACACACAAAGGTAGAGGGAATAGTGGAACAAATCCTCATGTATCCAGCACCCAGGTTTAACAGTGTTAACTCTGCCATATTTGCTCCTTTTTTCTCTTAGTTGTTTTAAGCAAAATTGTAGCGCATGCCTTTGTTTTCCCCCCTTTTCCCTGAACTGAAGTCATATGCCATACAATCCACCCATTGAGAGTGCACAATTCAATGTTTTTATTGTATTTACAGATATGTGTAACCTATTACCACAATCAATTTTATTTTATTTAAATTTATTTATTTTAATTGGAGACTAATTACTTTACAATATTGTATTGGTTTTGCCATACTTCAACATGAATCCGCCATGGGTATATACATGTTCCCCATCCTGAACCCCCCTCNATGGCTACCCGCCCCAGTATTCTTGCCTGGAGAATTCCATAGACGAAGAGCTTGGCGGGCGACAGTCTGTGGGATCACAGAGTTGGACACGACTGAGTGACTAACACACACACACAGTGACCTGGAAAGACAGATCAGAAGCTGGTCACAATGAGTGAGCAGAAGACACATTCGTCTGCCTGCCGACCCTTTAGAATATTCAGGTCATATACCATGAATCTTTGTAGAAGTATTCGAATATACACCAAAGCAAATGACAGTGTGAAAGAATGCCCCGACACAGTTACCATAAGCTGATAATATTATATGCTCACTCCACCAATCTCTCTCAGTACCCAGAGAACCAGAAATAACATTCTATCAAAAACTCGCATCTTGACAGGACTAGAAAGACACTGCCCGTGTATTCCGTGGGCTCCTGGGACCGCACTGATGGAAGCACTTTTGCAGCGTGATCCCTGGGCCTGGGCCCTGTCACTGACAGTCTGCCTGGGCGTCTGTCCATATGTACAAGCAGGTGTGACCTCTGCCACCAGCCATGCGAGGTGGCCTGCAGTGCTGACAGTCGGGAAAAAGGCTGTGTGTTGCAGGTGGAGGCTGATAAGTGGTTCTGACTGGCTTTGCAGATAACTGGTTGAAGGAATTCTTTCCAACTACAGTGTTCTACCCTATTGCTTTCTTGTGTGTAGTATAAAATCACTCTTTCGGCTTATAAACACGTTGATATGATCCAGAGCTACTGAATACTCTCAGTTCCCCTTCACATATCGGATAACACTGTCTCCGGAAGTGACGTACTTTGGGGCTTATTTACATATCACAGTGATTTTTTTTTTTTTAAGGTTTTTTTATTTTTAAAGCAGTTTTAGGTTCAGAGCAAGATGGAGAGGAAGGCATAGTGATTTCCCACACATGCCCCATTCCTGTCCCCCTCCTCCACCATCAACATCCCACCAGACGGCACACCTGTTACACTGATGACCCCACATGGACGACGTGTCGTCAGCACCCGAGTCCACAGCTGACACTGGGGGTCACTGTGCTGTACGTCCTGTGGGTTTGGACAAACGTCCAAGGACAAGTATCCACCATCACAGTGTCACACTGAGCAGTTTCACTGCCCTGATGCTCTGTGCTCTGCCTAGTCATCCTTCCAGCATCATTCAATTTTTATTATTCTGAATTAAAAAACCATAAGGAGGTAGATTTTTTTTTTTTACCAAGAATTTGGACCACAGCTGTGATAAATAGCTATTGCTTTACTGATAGAATCTTACCGGTCAGTCAGAAAGTGTCTGCTGTCCAGCCCCTTTGAGCCATTGTTGCATTTATTCTGAAGGGTGTTCCTGTGTTTCTGACTCCGAGGCATACCTCAGGTTCTCTGTGCGGGTTCCCAGGTCAGTCTGGCGAGACAGCATCTCCTGGGT
This sequence comes from Neotragus pygmaeus, assembly GCA_006410875.1. Lineage (NCBI taxonomy): Eukaryota > Metazoa > Chordata > Mammalia > Artiodactyla > Bovidae > Neotragus > Neotragus pygmaeus. The sequence continues at coordinate 6,656 of SJYV01049899.1, read as the reverse complement.
ATTAACCTGGTGCGTTCGTCTCCCTAAGGCAGGAAACCAATCTGTTTAAGCCGCTGGATAAAAGGCAGAACAGCCTCATTTGAGATTTGACATCACATCACCAAACTCACATCGTGAACTGACTGGTGGCTCAGTTTCTAAGCAGTTGCTGTTTAAATCAGACGTCGACGGAGATTAAGATCATGGTCTCAGCCACACGTTTCTGAGAAGCTACACCTGCCTTCATAATACAAAGGCATTCACGGTCTAATTTTCCAATTTCACCAGGGTAACATCTCACACACGACTTTACACAAACAATGCATTTTTCAGTTAATTAAATGAGCTGTTGACATGTAAAAATGCTCAAATCAGATAATTGAAAACTTGAAGTGCATTTGACCAAATACATTCTAAAAGCTGTTCGCATATAAACTTCACTTTGTGAGGCCCAACACAGTTATGTAGATTTTAGGATGCTTGGGGTTTAACTGAAATGAAAACTGAATTTGATTCAACTCACCCTCAAATTTTCCTGCTGGCTCAGATGGTAGAGAATCTGCCCGCAGTGTGGAAGACCTGGGTTTGATCCCTGGGACAGGAAGACCCCCTGGAGAAAAGAATGACAACCCACTCCAGGATTCTTGCCTGAAAAATCCCATGGGCAGAGGAGCCTGGCAGGTTACAGACTATGGGGTTGTAAAGAGTCAGACACGACCGAGCAACTAACACCTTCACCTCATTCAGGATGATGACTCGAATTCCACCTTGTGTGGCTTCCACCTGTTTATGATGGAGAAGAAAGCAGACGCTCTCCTGACCAGCCAGCAGGAGTGGCCTGTACATCACACTCTCAATTCTGTTTACACAGGGAGGCACACAGGTGATCACAGGGAGGGAACTGAATGGGTAACTCAAGATGCCAGCCGTGAGCCAGATGGAAGTTCACACCTTTGAATCTGGCATCGAGACCGAATCAGAGCCAGGCCAGCTCCTGAACTGCACGTACTGTTGTTCCTGACACCGGAGGATCAGTCTCCACATTTACAGAAGTGGGACTTCGTGGTGAGGGCCAGAAAACTTACCCACTTGTCACCAGCACAGAAAGTGATTGGGCCAAGACAAGCCACTTTGCACAGAGATTTGAATGCCTTCAAAGGTAAAATGGGCTTTTTGTTCTGAATCCACTGGTCTAGGAACAGGAGGTCCATCCATCTAATCCTATTGTCTTGGACTGATGAAAACAGTAAGTTATTAAAATGCATTAATTCAGATTCCAATCACATTAATGTCAGTCAGCTCATTAATAATGGTCCATCAAATGAAATGCAAATGATGAGAGGTAAAATTAATCATGAATTAACAAACTTCCTCTGTGAAGTAGCTTCCAGGAATTTAGCTAATCAGTTCCAATCCGTACATTCAGACACAGACAACAGGTCTCTCGGTGTTCCTTGTAGATTAGTCACAGGAGTGGATGCTGTGTGAAGTCATCATGGGTGTGACAGGTACCTCAGAGGGTGGACTCTCAAGGCCGCTCTCCAGCACAGGTAATGTAACAATCACAATGGTCTGAGTCACGGACAGACATGCAATGCAAGATGGACACAGCTGGGGGTATGCAGGAAGACAGAAGTGGGGCTGGGGGAGAGGTCAGGGAGCAGGGCCTCTCTGCGTGCCCAAGGCCCTTGGGCTGTGACTTTAGAGACAGCTGGTGCTGCCCTGAGGGGCGGGGGCAAGGCTGGAGGTCTGGACATCAGGCCCTGCAGTGCTCTGCTCTGTAGGTGGGCTGCTGTGAGCTGGGGTGTGGTGAACGTCCCAGCTTCTGTGTGCTCTTTGCGGGATCCTTCAAGGGGTGGTGGCTGAAGGGACTCAGCTGGGTTGGGATTTTACCAGCAGCCGTATTAAGAGAAAATAGTGCTTACTCACTTATTTTGTTGAAGCCTCTAATAAGGCAAGATACTGAAGCCCCTGTGTTCTTCTGCCAGGGCCGGGGTATTCCCAAATGCAAGTGCAGAAACGTAACCCCAAGGGGGTGGTGTCAGGAGGTGGGGCTTTGGGAGATGGTGATGGTATGAGGGTGGAGCCCCCAGGATGGGAGGTGTCCTTCTGAAGGAGACCTCAGAGATCTCCCTGCCCCTTGCTCCAGGTGAGGACACGGGCTCCCTCCCTCGGCTCTGCCCCTGACATCCTCTGAGCTCAGCAAGTCCGTCCTCCCCAGCACACGCCTAGCCTAAGACTCCTGCCCTCAAGTCAGACTCTGCTGGTCCACGAGAGGCTGCTTTTGAGTTTGTCATCATTCCGAGGAGGCTGTCGCTAGACGACCTGAAACTCCAGGGCCGGCACACCTCTGCTGGAGAGCAGACGCCCCTGAATCATTCTGTTGCTTTGGTGGTCTCTGCTGCTCCTCAGGTTTATCTCTGCCCTTGTTCTCAGCCTACAGCGCCGACGCAAACCCGCAGGGTAGGAGTGTGGGCCAAAATTATGGAACGTTTTTCAGTGTAGCTTCGGAACTGTTTATTATTTCTAAATATCTTGCTAAGATACCAGTCGTTTGGGGAAAAAAAAATAGATTGCTCTTAAACCAAATCAGCTTTCACACAGGTCCATTGTGGTACTACTGTAATTGGACTTGACGTTTTTCCTTTAAACGAAGTCACACGCTACTAACAACTTAAACAAACCTTACTCTTTGGAGACGAGATTGAAAAATGCACTGTGTGGTGAGGTTGGCTATTCAAGCTGAACTCTGTAATAGAAAAAGAAGGGAAACAGCTTATCTGGGCTAAGACTGACCTCCACACTGGCCGGGCAGCTGTCTCTTCTCTCACCCAAGCGACAGCGGCCAGATCCTTTCCTCCATCCAGGCCCATCCTTTCAGAAAGGGTGTCTGGGTGCTGCATCTTCAGACCTCTTGGAAAGGGAATTCTCGCTCTGCTATCTTCACAGACTGGTACAGAATCCCCAGATCAAAAACGCTGCCTCGCTTCTCCTTCATTCTATGGAATTTAGTGTTTTGGGTGAGTCCTTGCATAGACTGGGTTGATATTCTGACCCAAACTTCCATCTTCTCTGTTCTGTGCCAGTTATCTCAGTATCTGCTTTAAGTATTCTCCCTTAAGTATTACTGCATGTTCATTTGTACGTGCCCCATATGATACGCTTGGGATAGTGTATTCACTGTAAACTGCATGCCCTGAAATAAAAGCTTTTTCTTTTTGCTTTTTCTTTCCGCCCTGGAGTCTCCCCTTGAAAGTCATTGATTGGTAAACCGTTTCCCTGTCTTTTTACAGTCCGGCTCATCTTACCCACACTTGGTCTCTTCCTCCTTTTCCTCTGTGTTCTCAAGCCTACTGACCAAGTGACTGGCTTAATTTTCAGCAGTTTAACTGGTGTGTGTGTGTGTGTGTGTGTGTGTGTGTGTGTGTGTGTTTTCATCTGTGTTGGTCCTAAATAAAGCTCTTGGTCCAGTTGTGTAGAGGTTACTTTCAAACTCAGGTTTGCTGCTGTAAGAGGTGCTTCCAGTCCATTCTCGTCCCTAACGTGACTCAAATTTTCCATTGCTTTTCCATCCCTCCCTTTTCCCCATCACCGTGTCCTCCTCTCCTGGGGGAGCTCTACCTGGGTGCTGTCAGCTGAGAGGAGTGCTGAAGGGTGTCTGACAACCTGCCTGTGTTTCCCTGGAAATGACTCTAGAGGTGGGACCTTCCTCTGCCTCCCACACGTGTGTGCACATACACTTCACATACTTTTTTTTTAAAGGTTCTTGTGCCATTTGTTGTTTCTTTATTCACCTTCAAAGCTGCAAGATCTGGGCAGAGCTGGTGCTTGTCAACCCCAGGTGTTTGACTATCAGCCCAGGGCCAGGAACCTGGTCCTGTCTGCCCATTCATCCCACTTGCTGGTGGTTACTGGTCTTCCTCTCTCCCTTGAGGTTGCATCTCCATCTTCAGTCTCATTTCATTGCTTGATTCAATAGCTCTTTGAGAAAACCATGTATCAAAACCCATCATTTTCAGTAAAATACTGTTATGAACATTCTCCTGCTTTTGTCTCCAAGTAGAGTACTGTGCAATTTCATGTCAGGGCATCACAAGCTCATGCCTGACTCCCCTGTGTATTTGCTCAAGTGCCAGGGACACTGGTGCTACTGCTGTGATGGCATCTGTGATGGTGTTACTGACGGGAATGTTGGGGGGGTGATTCTGGTGATGAGTGATGGTGTTGATGATGGGGATAGTGAAGGGTTGGTTAGGCCTTTTGACCTCAGCCCACTTTATAAAATAACATCCATGAGCAGAGAAGGCCAGCTGTCCATGTACACATCTAAAGGAGGAGTCTAATCTTAGGATTTCCTAAGGAAGGTAGACTCGGTGTTTAGCTACATGTCCTAAATAAGCATGCTCTCCAAAATAAAAAAAAATAGCTGTGACCACTTAAAATTGCTTTGCAGTTGTGTCACTAACTCTGCTTTTTCATGTTCTCTCCTCCCACTGCAAAGTGCATTCCCTGGAAGATAAGAGGGACTAACTCTAATAACAAACTCTCAAGAGGAATTTCTCTGTGATCTTGTTCCAGACTGGGAATGCATCTTCCAAGAAGCGCATTTGGGTGTATCTGTGCATGCCCCACGGCCTGTCGCTGTTGTGCGCTCTTCTCTGGAGCATCCATAGACAGCGCAGAGCCCGATACTGGACTCAGCTCCAAGGAGACAATAGGGTCTTTGTGTGCGTTCTGTTGCTAAGCCCCCTGTTGCTGTTGTTTCTTTCCTTACTGTTCCCCTTGCTTTGATTTCATCTTTCAATTTATTCTTTTAAAGTCCATGAATTTTTATATATCTCTTCTTGCAAAGGACAAAGACTATTTGAATAACAACGGGAGGGAACCTAAATTCAGTGTCAGAATGAAGACAAAGGGACAAGTTGGGAGCAGCCTGGCCCCCTTCCATATGGAGAGGCTGTCACGTGGCATGTCAGCCCTCATCAGCCACCCCTGCCCCATCATTTCATCTTTGCTCCTGCAAAGGTAATGGCATCAATTCTGTGTCTGAACTTCCTTGTAAAGTCAGCGATCCATGTGATCCATTCGCAGGCCTTCCCTGGAGGCTGAGGTGGCTCTGTTCTTTGTCTTGGGGGCACCTCATGATGGCTACCCAGATCAATGATGGGGGCTCAGAGACCACCCCACAATGGACACTCCCCTCCTTCCAGTCATCCTGACCCCTCTTCCTCCTTATCATAGTGCTAAGAGAGGACAGTCTTCTGCTGGATAGAAGTATTCTGAGTTTCAGAAAGTTCATATATAAAATAACAAGGACTTGGGATAAACCCCTACCAGTTAGCTTTAATAAAAAAAAAAAGATTCCTCCGTCACCCACCCCGCCCCCTGCTTTGGACACATGGACACAGACTTTTCCCCTAATTATGTCAGGTGCTAGTTTAAAAGCTCCAGTGCTCTTACTATTTCTGGAATTTAGATACAGTCTGGCGGTCTGACAACCTGCTCTGACAGGTCCTAAGGGGCACAGATGGGAGCAGATGGGGTGTGCTACTCAGAGGTGGGCGTTTTATATGGAAAATTGCAGACATATGTAGAAGCAGACAGAATTATAAGCCCCAGTTGTATTTATCAGCCAGCTCTCTGAATTTCCTGTTCATGGCTCACTTTGTTTCCTCTGTGCCCGCTCCGTCTTGAGCAAATCCCAGAGATGTGCCCTTTTGCCCGGAAGGCAAAACGAAGCACCCACTGAACTAACCTGCGTGGTGCATTTAGACCGAATCCAGAACAACTCTGCCCAGCATCCCATACCCGGGTATGGTGTGCACACAGCATAGCCCTAGTAACCGGATCTGCGGCCCCTGAGAAGACGGGGGATGGAAACTCACACACGTTTGCCTGCAATGCCAGACGCCTGGGGATGATGGGGACCAGGGGTGGGAGGAGCCGCTTGGTCTTGCCCACGGCTCTGCCCTGAATCGGTGCTGCACTGAACATGAGTCACTGGGATGTCATATTTCATCACCCAAAGTGCCCCCAACATTAGGCATCAACTTCAGAAACTGGGAACAGAACAAGATACCCCACCCCTTGCCTGGTCGCAGTCACCTACTGGGTGTCAATAACTGAGATGCAGGCAGGAAAGTCAGAGGAAAAAGCAGCCCCAAGGCAGCCCCACCTACTGGCTGCCACCCTCCAGCGTCACAGGGATCTGGGCCCACAGAGATCCTTGATGCTGCAAGTGACCCTGGTCCCCCCAGAGGAACAAGAAGCCAAGGAAATAAGGCCCTCTGTCTGTGCTGTATGTAAACAAGAGGGACAATGGCAGGGAGAATGGACTCCCAAAGGGGGCAGTAATGGCTGATCCCACCTCTGTGCTCAGACACACACAGTCCACACAGAGGACAGTCCACACAGAGGAAGAAAGAGGGGCTTCCTGGGGCTCCTATACCGGTCCTCCACCTGAGTCCTGAGGAACCATGGCCAGCACCGGACATCGGGGGAGAGGCTGTGGACTCGCAATTGACACGGTGCCACTTACTCAGCTCTGAAGCAGGTCAGGTACCCTGGGTCACAAGAGTTGTCAAAGCATGGGGTATCAGCACAGGCATTCACAGTCATCAGAATGTAAGCTGGGTGAGCACATGTTCACTGGGTGCCCACCCCCACCCCCCCATGTC
>SJYV01049895.1:0-49304 GCA_006410875.1 Neotragus pygmaeus | reverse complement strand
ACTGAAACAAGAGAATTTAGCTTCGTGAGTAAGCCGGAAATCTTTCTAATTTACTTTAAATATTCAGTCTTTTGTGTTTAAGAAAGTAACATATGATACTTTTCATCTCAAATTATTAGACTGTTCAATTGTTCACAATTGAACAAAAACAAAAAAGAACTCTCCTGCTTTTAGTTTTTTCCAACTATTGAGCTTTTTCAGCAAAGAATATTCAAATTATGTTACTTATCCCCCAAATGGGGATGGTTTCATTAGGTCAAGAGTACGAATATGCATATGAAATAACCAGTCATTCTTCTGAATGAGTCTGGAAGTTATCCTAGCTCATCATTTACAGAGAGCATCAGCAGATCACAAGCCCCAGATCTCAGAGCAGATAATACTTTGTCATTCTTGGTGGAGCTGCTGCACTGATTTTTTTTTTTTTTAAGTGTTAGTCGCTCAGTCGTGTCTGGCTCTTTGTGACCCCATGGACTGTTGCCTGCCAAGCTCCTCTGTCCATGGGGTTCTCCAGGCAAGGATACTGGAGTGGGTTGCCATTTCCTTCTCCAGGTGATCTTCCTGAACCCAGGGATCGAATCCAGGTCTCCTGCATCGCAGGCAAACTCTTTCACCATCAGAGCCACCAGGGAAGGACACAAGTTACCATCTTAGCCATTTTTACTGTACAGCTCGCTCAGTTGGTAAAGAATCCGCCTGCGATGCAGGAGATCCCAGTTTGATTCCTGGGTTGGGAAGATCCACTGGAGAAGAGATAAGCCACCCACACCAGTATTCTTGGGCTTCACTTGTGGCTCAGCTGGTAAAGAATCTGCCTGCAATGCCAGAGACCTGGGTTCAATCCCTGGGTTGGGAAGATCCTCTAGAGAAGGGAAAGGCTCCCACTCCAGTGTTCTGGCCTGGAGTATTCAACGGACTGTATAGTCTATGGGGTCACAAAGAGTCAGACATGAGTGAGCGACTTTCACTTTCACTTCACTTTCAGTAATGTGAATATATCCCTACTGTGATGCAAGGGATCTCTGAGAACTTGCTCACCTCACAAAACAGAAACTGTGCCCAGTAATCAGCAATCCCCCTTCCCTCTCTGCATGGCTGCACTAATGCTCACAACTCAGCTGCATTCGAGAGGGCTGCAATCATGAAGGTCGCAAGACCAGAATGTGCTAATATTTCAGAACCAAGTTTAATTCTCCTAGAATTGTTTACACGATTCCCGAGAAAATGAAGCTTACTCATTTAGAGTCAGGATAATCTGAGTCAATAATTCTTCTACTATAAAACAATATTTTCTACATCGCACACTAGAATCAAAGAACTTTACAGCTGACAGAGACAGTAAAGTTCAGGCTCCAGCACTCTCATTTTGCAGATAAGGCAAACGAACCCCATGCTCAGGCTACAGCTATGAGGACCTCATACAAAGATCTTCTAAAAAATTTTTCATTTCTAGCTACAAAAATATGATCACTAGCCAATGAAAGACACTAAAAATGCATGGAAAAAACAAATTTAAAATGCGGCATCTTAATACTCTTACTTCAAAATTTAAATTCCTATTTCCAAGGAATTCCCTGCTGGTCCAGGGTTAGGATGTGCCGCTTTCAATGCCAGGGTCCACGTTCAATCCCTGGTTGGAGAACTAAGATCCCACAAGCCTTGCAATGTGGCGAAAAAAAAAAAAATTAAATTCCTTATTTCCAAATATGAAAGGCATCACATATGAAATATGTTGTGCTGGGTGTGCTCAGTTGTATCTGACTCTTTGTGACCCCATGGACTATAGCCCTCCAGGCTCCTCTGTCCACGAGATTTCCCAGGCAAGAATACCAGAGTGGGCTGCCATTTCCTTCTCCAAGGGATCTTCCAGACCCAGAGATCAAACCCGACTTCCCCACATCTCCTGCATTGGCAGGCAGGTTCTTCACCACTAGCACCACTTGTGAAACATGTTGGTCTGGTTTTAATTTGCTATGTTTCCACTTTGAATACAATATTATTTCTCTTTTCATGAAACATATCCCATTTAGACATCACAATCTTCTCTAAGTAAACTTTTTGCCTGAGGATTGTATCTGTTCACGTGGTTAGCTCTAATGTGCTGTGTCCTATCTTGCATCACTTCGAGTTTCACACTTTCATACGAGGGAAGGAAAAAAAACTTACCTCTTTATAATATTGATATTCAGGTCAATTCCTCCAAATCTGGACAGGAATACAAGGTACGGAACGGCCCCAGAACTGGTGAGGGGGATCTACACCCGAACAAGAAGAATGACAGCTTGTTAGAGAGTTCAGGGACAAGCCGTGGGCAGCACAGCAGGCTTCGCTGAGCAGGGCGGGCGCTCCAGGAACGCTCACAGCTACTCAGCCCAGGCGTCTGAGTCGACAGGTGCCCTCAGCAGACCTAGCGCGAGCAGCAGACACACCAGAATGCCGGTCTGTGCTCAACTAAAGCCACCAAGCCCTCCACAGAATTAGCTAAAATCTAGGCCCATCTAACCGGGAAAGACTGAGGGCAGGAGGAGGAGGGGATGACAGAGGAGATGGTCGGCTGGTATCACCGACTCGATGGACACGACTCTGAGCAAACTCGGAGAGACAGTGAAGACAGGGAAGCCTGGTGTGCTGCAGTCCATGGGGTCACAGAGAGTCGGATACAACTGAGCGACTGAGCAACAACAACAGCAGGTCTTTCTAAAGGATAAAGTAGGGGCCTCCCTGGCGGTCCAGGGGCTAAGACTCCTCGCTCCCAGTGCAGAGGGCTTAGGTTCCATCCCTAGTCAGGGAACTAGGTCCCACATGTCTCAACTAAGACCCAGCTCAGCCAAATAAATAAATGTCTTTTAAAAAGATAAAGTAACAGTAGTAGAAATATATTCTAATATATTTTACGTATGTATTAATATGTGTGTGTATAAATATATATATATATCCCAAGAGTCTGAGGCCACAGCACAATTTACGCTCTGAGTATCATGTACCCTTTCTATATAGTCATATGCTTTTAACGTAGAAAAAAAGTTATTTTTAAATCTAAAATTCTACAAAGGACATCATTGGGCCAGGTGGGTTAATACGGGCTCTAGATTAAATAAAAGTATTACTACCTCAATGTTTACCGAAGTTGATAAGTGTGCTGTGATTAGGTAAGAAAACAGTTCTTATTCTTGAGGAAATACACACTGAAGTACTTAGAAGTAAAGGACCAATAATAGGACTTCCCTCATGGTCCAGTGGCTAAGAATCTGCTTGCCAATGCAGGGGACACGGGTTCGAGCCCTGGGCCAGGAAGATTCCACGTTCTGTGGGGCATCTAAGCTCGTGTGTCATGACTGCTGAAGCCTGTGCTCTCAGGCCCGGGAGCCCCAGCCTCAGAAGCCCAGAACCCAGAGCCCGGGCTCTGCAGCAAGAGAGGCCACCGCAATGAGAAGCCCTCACACGGCAACAAAGAGAGGCCCCTGCTCAGTGCAGCGAGAGAAAGCCCACGTGTAGCAAGGAGGACCCAGCACAGGCAAAAGACAAAGCAAGTCCCGTTAGTGTGAGCAACTTCCTCCTAAATGGTTCAGAGAAAATTACATACACATTATTTGTGTATTTCAAATATATATAGCTTGCATATGTGCAGAGGGAGTGAAAGATTACAGGAGAAGTAAATGAGGTCAAATGTTCACAGTCAACAAACCTGGCCAAGGGTAAATGGCCATTATTTGTACCATACTTTCCTTTACAAATTTGCTGGAGGCTTGAAATTACTTTTAAATAAAAAGCCAATGTAAAAAAAAATGAAAAAAGTATTTCCCAGAAAGCATGTGAAACTAAAATTAAAATAAACACACAATCAATATAAATATACTTTTTAAGCTTCATGCAAATACACAAGTACAATCTCCCGTACAGCTGAACATCTCCTGAGCCCATACAACCAAGTTTGATATTTACTTAGCCCTTAAAATTCCAGCCTCAAAGCCTAGCACAGTTATCTCGGTCTTCCCCAAAGGACATATTTCCCTTTACTGTTTAAAACATGTGTAACTAGGACATGGTACTGGGGGGAGAGTGGCTCACAGGGTGGGCCTCTGCAAAGCCTTTTCCTGGAAAGGACACCAGGACTGTGACTTCTGATAGGGTGGTTTTCAGTAGATACAACTTGGGTAGGCACCTCAGAGGCTCCCTAGTCCCACAGAAGAAGGGTAAGGACAGATTAAACGTGCAGTTTCCCAGACTGGATGCCCTCCTGGTCTTAGCAGTGGTAAGAGTCAACGCGGAAGGGAAGAAGCTGACATCGAAGGAGCTCATACTTCGTAAATGGGCACAGGCGCTGCTCTTGGTTTTAACTCATCCAGCCCCAAACCACCTTCTGAGGAAGCTGAAACCTTCCACATTTCACAGAGCAGAGGAATGACCTCCCTGCACAGCACTGCCATGGACTCGGAAATCTGTGACTCCAGAGCCCAAGCTCATTTAACTACACTAACCACCCTGTCGGCAAAAAAAAAAAAAAAAAAAGTCCATCAACTGTTGAGGTTTTTGTCACATTTCATATTGCTACTTGTGCGTACGTGCTAAGTTGCTTTGGTCATGTCCAGTTCTTTCCAAACCCATGGACTGTAGCCCACCCAGCTCCCCTGTCCATGGGGATTCTCCAGGCAAGAATAGTGCCGTGGGTTGCCATGCCCTCCTCTTCCAAGGGATCTTCCCGACCCAGGGGTTGAACCCACTCCCTTACGTCTCATTGGCAGGTGGGTTCTTTACCACTAGCACCACCTGGGAAAATTAGTGCTACTTGTGAAGTGAAGTGAAAGTCGCTCAGTCGTGTCCCGACTCTTTGCGACCCCATGGGCTGCAGCCTACTAGGCTCCTCTGTCCGTGGAATTCTCCAGGCAAGAACACAGGTACTACCTGTGATCTGATGCAAATTCTAAGGTGGCAGATATATTTTTGCAATGCCTGGTTTCCAAACTAAGCTCAAGGATCCAGTCTAAAAGGAAAGGCTCGCCTAAAGATTCACTTCTCCGGGATTTACGATTCTGGCAAAAATGTCTTGAGACTCAAAACCGTCCACTGATGAATCACTGGAAGCAAACTCTTAGACTGCAGCTGGCGAAGCACAGTTTGTGAATCCACATCCAGCATGTTGATGAGAACCTTCCAAGGCTCCTCTCTCCTTGGGACAACCACCAAGACCAGAATAGAACTTTGCTTTCCTTCCCCGGCATCTAGTAACCGGTGCAACTTCTTTCAAAATGTTTAACTGATACTGATATTCAGAGACTGAGACACATTTTAAAAAATTCATATCACTGTTAATGAAACCAAGGAACAGGGTAGCTAACAAACAATGCCTTGTCTATCATCACCCTGACATTCAAACATTCTTGACACGGTTCTTGAGACAAAATTACAGCTAAAATAAATTCACTAAAACTGGAAAATTCTCTTCTAATTTTTAATGCATTTTATAAATTTTTATTTACTCTATTTTTGGCTGTACTGGGTCTTCATTTCTGGGCGGGCTTTTCTCTAGTTGTAGGAAGCAGGGGCAAATCTCGAGTTGTGGTGGGCAGGCTTCTCATGGAAGTGGCTTCTTGTTGTGGGGCACAGGCTCTAGGTGACAGGGCTTCAGTGGTAGAGCGGCTCCCAGGCTCTAGAGCACAGGCCAGCAGTTGTGAACAGGCTTAGATGCTCCACAACGTGTGGGATCTTCCCAGATCAGGGATTGAACCCGTGTCTCCTGCATTGGCAGGTGAATTCTTTACCACTGGGCCACCAGGGAAGCCCCCTCTTTTCTAATTTTAAGGGTGAGATTTCCATGAACTATTTTACCAGTTTTATACACTGCCAGTTAGGCTTATATTGACTACTGAAAAAGAAAGTTGGGTGTCACCACGTGGATTAGTCATTAAAAGACCTAGAAAAGTCACACACCCTGTGAAGTCCAGGGATTAGTGAGACAAGCTCTGCCTTGCTTTCCCAGTGAAGCTGGCCTCCTGTGAAGGCACCGCACTCCAGTCTCCTGGGTTTATGCATGGGTCACAAGAGCTCGAGGTTCTAGAAACACACGCTGAACCTGTTATGTAAAAGCTCTGAAGTTCTACAGTTCTCAGTGACTTCTTTTTAAAACAGATGTCGCTTTTAAAAAAAACAGATACACACTTCACATTTTCTGTGCTGTTCCTCTTCCTGCATAGCTGATTAGCTTGGGAGGCTGTCAAAATTTTAAATTAACATTAGATCATGAATATAGGGAGACATTAGCAGGAAATAATATTTTCACTTTCCATTTGGTATAAAGAAAAGATCAGTTCAATCAAGCTTGTGAAGGAACTGATGCAATGTTTGTGAGGACAAATGTTCTTTACAAGCAAGAGAACATTACCACGCGACATAGCACTTCCACTCCTAGGTGTGTGCCCAAGGGAAGTGAAGACATATGTCCACACAGAAACTTGCACGTCAAAGTCTCAGCAGCACTGCTCACAGAAGCCAAAACGCGGAGACAACCCAAAGGCCCAGCACCCGACGGCAAAGAAGCTGCGTCGTCTCCATGCAGCGGAGCACTATTCGGTCATAGCAAGGAGCGAAGTGCCAGTTCATGCTGCAGCATGGATGTCTAGCAGAGCTAAACATTATGCTGAGTGAAAGAAGGCACACACAAAAGATCATATACTCCATTATTCCTTTTTATGAAATAGCCAGACTGCACAAGGTATTAAGACATAGAGCAGATTAAAGGTTGTCAGGGATTAGGGGAAGGGGGAGTGCAGAGTAACTGCTAATGAATACAAAAGCTTCTTTTAGGGATGATGAAATGTTCTGGAATTAGATAGTGCTGATTGTGAATCACTCTGTGAATATATTAAAAACCTCAAGCGTTTCCCTGGTGGCTCAGTGGGAAGGAATCTGCTGCCAGGACACAAGTTACCGGTTCAATCCCCGGTCCAGGAAGATTCCACAAGCCTCACAGCAACTAAGCCTGTGCAACACAGCTATTGAACCTGTGGTCTGGAGCCTGGGAACTGCAGCTACTGAGCCCACCAGCCACAACTCCTGAAGCCTGTGCTCTGAAACAAGAGAAGCCGCCACAGTGAGAAGCCCACGCACCGCAGCCAGGGAGTGGCCCCTGCTCCCCACAGCCAGAGAAGAGCCTGTGCAGCGGTGAGGACCAGCACAGCCAGACAGTCAAGAAACAGAGTCACTGGAGAAACCCCACAGACCCGCCACCGTTAGATGCTGAATGTTGTGATATGTAAACCATATCTCAGTGAAGCTCTCATTTAAAATGTGGACATAATAAATAGTGACAGGTGAAAGAATCAATATATATTATTTGTGAGATTCTGGAAGAGAATAAAGGGGAAACATTTTTTAAAAGGAGAGGAGGAAAGCTCTTCACCTTCCTTCCCCTCCCCCTCTTGCCTGTCTGTCCCTCACAATTCAGTCCTGCAGTCATTAGACGGGGCAGAGACACATGGTGTCTGCCAGGTGGGGGAGCGCTGGTCCAAAGCCAGGGAAAGCACCCACACAGCAGGCAGAGGGCATCCACCAGGCTGTGTGGGCGCTGGGATGGGGGATGGGTGATGAGTCACATGCCAGCATTTCCAAATAAGTGAAACAGGCGGGTTCAGTCCCTGGGTTGGAAAGATCCCCTGGAGGAGGAAATGGCAACCCCATGGATGGGGGAGACTGGCGGCTACAGTCCATGGGGTCGCAGAGTTGGGCCTGACTGAGTGACTGAGCACACACACACGCACATGTGTGTATATGGATGTGCATCTGGAGTAGGCCCCTGGAGCTCTGCCCACACGCATGCACATGTGTGTATATGGATGTGCATCTGGAGTAGGCCACTGGAGCTCTGGCCACACGCATGCACATGTGTGTATATGGATGTACATATGGAATAGGCCCCTGGAGCTCTGGCCACACGCACGCACATGTGTGTATATGGAGGTGCATCTGGAATAGGCCCCTGGAGCTCTGCCCACTTAGAGGGCCCGGAGCAGTGGCGTCTGCTCCCTAGATCCCAGATTCCGGATGCCTGTTTCCATTAAAAAGACCAGAGCTCTTTGAAGAGATGGATGATTCCAGGACTGAGCATGCAAAGTACAGGTGAGCTTGTATCAGGAAGTCAGAAATTGCTCAAAAAATGCTGGGGACATGTCAAACGGACACAGAAACCAGCATGAAGGTGCTCTTGTGGCTAAATTAGGGACAATTTAAATATCAAAATAAATCATAATCCACTTATTAAACAGGAAATCGCAAGTCCCTGCAAATATGTAAATATAAAGAATATATGAAGTTTGGTGAGGAATGACACATCTACACAGCTTCAAAGATTTCTCCTACAAATTGCTTATTAATTACAAGGTGCATAAAGAACACTCTGCTGGGAAAAAGAAAGGGGGATCTGATAGCTCCCACCTTAATGGAGTGACCGCAGTGAACAGCAGCAGTAATGGGACAGGAGAAAGTCACCTGCAACCTAGCTAAAGGTCATGAGACGAGCACAGTGTGGCTTCTGGGACATTCCTGCCAAAGATGCAGGCCTCAATCTAGCCACCAGGAAACGCCTACCATCTGATAAACTCAAGCTGGGGATGCTTTACAAAATAACGGGTCTGCAGTCTTCAAAGTGTCACGGTCCTCAAAACTAAGGACAGACTGGGAGACGTGCAGATGAAAGGAGAGTTGCCAGATGTGCCGCACAACTATGACCTGGGCCCGGGCTGAGTCGGTCGCTGTGACGCGACGTTCCTGTCTCTGCCATTACGGTTGCATTGAGGGAGTACGGAACAGGGTTGGTTTTAAGGAAACATGCGAGGAGATCCAACCAGTCCATCCTAAAGGAGATCAGTCCTGGGTGTTCATTGGAAGGACTGATGCTGAGGCTGAAACTCCAATACTTTGGCCACCTGATGCGACGAGCTGACTCATTGGAAAAGACACTGATGCCGGGAAAGATTGAGGGCAGGAGGAGAAGGGGACAACAGAGGATGAGATGGTTGGATGACAGGGGACGACAGAGGATGAGATGGCTGGATGGCATCACCGACTCAATGGACATGAGTCTGGGTGGACTCCGGGAGTTGGTGATGGACAGGGAAGCCTGGCGTGTTGCAGTCCATGGGGGTCGCAAAGAGTTGGACACGACTGAGTGACTGAACTGAACTGAACACTGAGATACTTGAGGTAATGAAGCAGCTTCCTTCTAAACGGCTTAGGAAAAACAGTTGTCCTTGCACTATACTTCCAACTTGTCCCTAACTCTGGGACTGCTTTTTTAAAAACAAAGTGGCAGAAGTTGTGGCAGAGAAAGCTCTGAACAGACTAACCTCCCACAGTCAACATCCCGTAGACTCTGTCAAAATACCAAAAAAGAGCTATCTAAAGGCTCCGGAGAGTGAAAGAAAGCAGGCAGGTTTGGGAGGAAAAACCTTTAACACTTCAGAAGAAAGGACAAGTACAGAGCTTCCTGTTCTTAATGGCTTTGAACCTGAGTGGCCACAGTCAGTGGCCAGCACAAAGCAGCTAAATCTGCCCCCACCCACCCCCACCAAACCCCCACTGTCTTTCTGGCCTGAAGAACCAACACACTGAACCCAAAGCAACCGCAGCCATTAGAAATGTGAGGGGGATCTGAAACAGGACAGAGACAGAGGAGGGGCCCCACCTCCTGTGTACACACTCTGTCCACGTTCCAGCTGACGGCTCGGGTCACACGTGAAGAGTCCCAGCGAAAGACAAAGAGGTGGGAGTGAAAATCGATGCAGCCCCTATGGAGAACAGTATGGAGCGTCCTTAAAAAACTAGGAATGAAACTACCACGTGACCCAGCAGTTCCACCACTGGGCATAGACCCTGAGGAAAGCGTACTGAAAAAGACACACGCACCCGAGTGTTCACTGCAGCACTATTCACAATAGCTGGGACACAGAAGTGGCCCAGATGTCCAGCAACATGTGAATGCAGAAAGAAGTTGGAGTACATACATACAGTGGGATGCTACTTGGCCGTAAAAAAGGAATGCACTTGAATCCATTTTAATGAGGTGGATGGACCTAGAGCCTATTACACGGAGTTAAGTAAGTCAGAAAAAGGAAAGCGACCATTGCATAGTGACACATATATATGGGATCTAGAAGGACGGCACTGCTGAGCCTGTCTGCAGGGCCGGGATGGAGACGCGGGCATACAGAACAGACTTGCGGGACAGCGGGGAAAGGAGAGCGTGGGAGGAGTGGGGAGAGTGGCCTGGGGACACACACCACCACGCGCAGAGCAGACAGCTGATGGGGAGCCGCTGTACACGAAGGGAGCCCGACCCAGCGCTCTGCGGCAGCCGAGAGGGTGGGGTGGGTGCAGGGTGGGAGGGAGGTTCGAGAGGGAGGGGACATATGTATACCTATGACTGACTCATGCTAATGTACGGCGAAACCAACATATTATAAAGAAACCATACTCTAATTTAAAAAAAAAAGACAAAAGAGCTGAACCAAGATATGAATGACTGCCCACTGCAGGCAAGACAGAATTTGGAAGCTGACTGCCTGTCAAAGCAAAGGCATTAAAAGTTGAAGGAATCAGTATAACAGAACCCAGTGTCTCCAGGGTACCATGCTGTGTAATCAACAGCCAGAGCCACACGTGACTCCAAAGCACGTGGACTATGGCCAGGGCAACTGGCGAAATGAACTGTTACCTTTAATGTTAATTAATTTAAATTCTAAAATTAAGTCCGTTTTGGGAAAAATTTTACGTTTGCAATGACTAGGTGAAATTAGTATTTCAACTGCAAATTTTATGAAATCTTAACACGAGTTAGAAAAAAAGCAAAAGTGGAGACATCACTTTGCTGGCAACGGTCTGTCTAGTCAAAGCTATGGTCTTTCCAGTGGTCATGTACGGATGTGAGAGTTGGACCATAAGGAAGGTTGAGTATCAAAGAATTTTGAACAGTGGTGCTAGAGAACTCTTGAGAGTCCTTTGAACTGCAAGAGGATCAAACTAGTCAATCCTAAAGGATATCAACCCTAAATATTCATTTGAAGGACTGACGCTGAAGCTCCAATACTTTGGCCACCTAATGCAAAGAGCTGACTCATTGGAAAAGATCCTGACACTGGGAAAGATTAAGGGCAAGAAGAGAAGGGGCTGAGAGAAGATGAGATGGTTGGATGCCATCACCACTCAATGGACAAGAGTTTGAGGAAACTCCGGGAGATAGTAAAGGACAGGGAAGTGTGGCGTGCTGTAGTTCAGGAAGTCACAAAGAGTCGGACATGCCTGAGCGACTGAACAACAGTAATAAGATACAGGTAAAGTATTTCTAATGGAAATGTGGTATCTGAACTGAGGTCCACTTTAAGTACAAACCAGGCCTTGTAGACTTAGTACACAAAAAAGAATGTAAAATATTTTACCACCAATTTTGAATAGTGATTACAGGTTGAAATGAGACATTTTGGTCAAACAAAAATATTATTAAAATTAATTCCACTTATTTTTTTTTATCTTTGTAATGTAGCTACCAGAAAATTTAAAATTACATATGTGCTTCACATTATATTTCTATTGAAAACCATTAGTCTGGGATATAATTCAAATACACTCAGCAGTGAAGGACCAATTATTTGTTTTCATACCTAATTCAAGATTCCACATTGCATTTAGTTGCATTGAGCAGCTTCAGCTGCATGCAACAAATTCTGATAAATTCTCTTTTCATTTTATTGTTACAATTATTTTCTAATTTTCCGTATTATGGCTTCTTAGATACACCCATCATTTAAAAGTGGACATTTAATTTCCAAATACATGGGGTTTTTAAAAGTATCGTTGATATTAATTTATCATTTTGGTATTAATTTCTTATTTAAATGCTTCCTTCTCTGCAATCACCCTCTGTATTTTTTCAGTCCTTTAACTTTATTGAGGCTTTCAATGGCTAAGTCAAAGATCTTTTGGTGAAGGACACATTGCCCTTGAAAATATGTGGGTTATTTTCAAATATCTTTTGATACTGATTTCTAACATAATTCCACAGCAATAAGAGGACAGTATGATTTCAAAACCTTTAGACCATGAAATGTTTGCACCTTGTTTTATGCCCCTGGTATATAGTCTATGGGAACTTGAATAGAACTTATATCTTGCTGTTATGTGAAAACTGTATGAATCTTAATTATGTTGAATTGGTTCACAGTGCTTTTCAGGCTCTACTATCCCCTTCCACTTTTCTGTCTATTCATTATATTTTTAAGAGCTTGATATTGAAACTCCAACTAAAATTTTTAACTTATCTACTGAAAAAATAATTGTAATATATAGTAGAACTCTATGTAACTTTGTTCTGTATGTTCCAAATCTCCATTAAATGTGCTACTGTACTTTGATAATTTAAAAAATAAAAAAAAGATTTTTTTAAATGAAGGACCAGAGAAATGTGACCCTTCTCAAGGAAAAAAGAAAAAAAAACAAAACAGGCCAACCCCGAGATGAGAATTACCAGACAAGGACTTTTAAGCAGCTATTTTAAATATGCTCAATGAGTTAAATGAAATATGTTTATGATTGAAAAAAAATCAATAAATCTAAGCAGATAAATAGCAACTATAAAAAAAGAACCAAATGGAAATTCTAGAACTGAAAAATACAATGTCTAAAGTTTAAAATTCACTGCTGCTGATGCTGGGGCTGCTAAGTCACTTCAGTCGAGTCCGACTCTGTGCGATCCCATAGATGGCAGCCCACCAGGCTCCGACGTCCCTGGGATTCTTCAGGCAAGAACACTGGAGTGGGTTGCCATTTCCTTCTCCAATGCGTGAAAGTGAAGTCACTGAGTCGCATCCAACTCTCAGAGACCCCATGGACTGCAGCCCACCAGGGTCCTTCATCCATGGGATTTTCCAGGCAAGAGTACTGGAGTGGGGTGCCGTTGCCTTCTCCGAAAAATTCACTGAATAGACTTAATAACAGAATGTAGATGCTAAGAAAGAGTCAGTGAATTTGAAGATAGATCAATGGATATTATGCCATCTACAAAACAGACAGGAAACATNATTACAAAAAACTATTCATTCTGTGCAGCTTTAAAGTTTTTCTTTTAGATATTTGTCCCACTATTTGTGAGTCTCGTTTTCATATTAACTCTCTCCGTTAAGATGTTTTGAAAACATGAATTTTAGTATTATGGACAACCCAGTCATTTGGTGGAGACTGATGCTATCAAGGCAGTGGTTTGAAGATAATGAGATGTTATCTTGATATATTGTCTCCAATAAGTCATTAGTGTATGTTTGTTAAGTGAGGAACTATCGAAGGAAAGAGGAAGGGAAATTCACTTTGCTCACCTGTAAGATGAGAATATGGTACCTACTTTAGAATTGATGAAGCTCAAAGGGAGATGCTGTTTCCCCAAATAACACTGCAGAGTAAGTAAGCGTTTAATGAATGGTAGCTGTTTTGCTCTTATAATGGTAAGTCAAATAACATAAACAAATCATGTTGCCTTTTCCTCTTCTGTATTAAAATGGCTTCCCTGTATGAAGCGACAAATGGGAGAAATGTGGGACAAATGGGGACAGAGGGAACTTTTTCTAAATAAACTGCATGCTGTCTAAGGGGCAAGTGTAAGAGAAAAGATGAATGAGAACAATAATGTGTCCTTTTCCTTCTGAGCCCTTTCTGAACTCTGAGCCTTTTAAAAAGAATTCTGTTTGTCTTAGGTAGAATATGAAAACATAAACATTACTGATATTAGGAAAGCATGGTGGTAACTGCATAAATCATACAATTATTTGATATTCTTAATCTCCATATAATAATCTTACCAGAAAAATAATATAAAATATATGCTAAAGCAAAATGATTTCTAAAAATATACAGTAAGTTTTATTCATAAAGTCTCCTTTCCTATAAATGACTGAAAATTAATTCAATAAATATTTTGATGCAATGCTTTTCCTATTAAAGTACAAACCTGAATTTAATGTCGAACAGATTAATTGAGCACTTGGAAGCACTCCTAAGGGATAGTAGAATTTCAAACTTCTCTGCCTCCAGTCTAAATACTCAAGAGGCAGCCTAAGATCCATACCCTTGGGATTCTGGTTGGCTAACGAGGAGGATAAATAATTCCAGCATACTTTAAATAGAACAGGGTTGCTAATAAAAAAGAGTTGAAAAACATGTTCACTTCAGCCTTCAAACTCATGATTTATACGGTAGTAATTTCTCAAAACCAACACTAGAAACTTGTAGTCTAAACATTACATTGCTTGTACCGAGTAGTTCTTAAGTGTGGGAGACAGGGAAGAATCTACTAGCAGTAAAAAGGAAGGAAACTATTAAAAGGATAAGTGGGGCATCAGTATGTTGGAATGGCATGAAACCCAGAAGGCGAGTGACAAAGAGTGATGCAAACGTATACAATGCACCATCTCCCCTCACCCCCCTTCCCACTTTCTTAGCATTATGCATTATTTTATTGGCTGCGTTGGGTTTTCATCACTGCCTGTGGGCTTTCTCTAGCTGCGGGAAGCAGGGTCTACTCTGCAGATGCAGTGCCCCGGCTTCTCATTGAGGTGGTCCCTCACAGAGAACAGACTGTAGAGTTTGGGCTCAACAGTTGTGGCACACGGGTGTAGTTGCTCTGTGGTGTGTGGAATATTCCTGGATGAAGGATCAAACCTATGTCTCCTGCACTGGAGGGCAACTTCTTAACCATTTGACAAACAGGGAAGTCCAAGTATTATGATTGTAATTAAAATTTTATTTATCACTTTTTAATAAGTATAAAAGAAGGAAATGGCAAGCCACTTCAGCATTCTTGCCTTGAGAACCCCATGAACAGTATGAAAAGGCAAAACGATACGACACTGAAAGATGAACTCCCTAGGTCAGTACGTGCCCAATATCGCTACTGGAGAACAGGGCAGAAATAACTCCAGAAAGAATGGAGAGACGGAGCCAAAGCCAAAACAACACCTAGTTGTAAATGTGACTGGTGATGGAAGTAAAATATGATGCTGTAAAGAGCAACATTGGACTGTTAGGTCCTGAATCAAGGTAAATTGGAAGTGGTCAAACAGGAGATGGCAAGAGTGAGCATCAACATTTTAGGAATCAGTGAACTAAAATGGACTGGAATGGGTGAATTTAACTCAGATGACCATTCTATCTACCACAGTGGGCAAGAATCCCTTACAAAAAATGGAGTAGCCCTCACAGTCAACAAAAGATTCCAGAATGCAGTAGTTGGATGTAATCTCAAAAATGACAGAATGAGCTCTCTTCATTTCCGAGGCAAAACATTCAATATCCCAGTAATCCGAGTCTATGCCCCAACCAGTAATGCTGAAGAAGGTGAAGTTGAATGGTTCTCTGAAGACATACAAGACCTTCTAGAATGAACACCCAAAAGATGTCCTTTTCATTACAGGGGACTGGAATGCAAAAGTAGGAAGTCAAGAGCAATCTACAGTAATAGGCAAATTTGGCCATAGAGTACAAAACAAAGCAGGTCAAAGGCTAACAGAGAAGAGAACGCACTGGTCATTGCAAACACCCTGTTCCAACAACACAAGATAACACTCTACACATGGACATCACCAGATGGAAATACTGAAATCAGATTGATTATCTTCTTTACAGCCAAAAATGGACAAGCTCTATATAGTCAGCAAAAACAAGACCAGAGCTGACTGTGTCTCAGATTATAAACTCCTTATTGCCAAATTCAGACTGAAACTGAAGAAAGTAGGGAAAACCACAAGACCATTCAGGTATGACCTAAAAAAATCCCTTATGATTATACAAAGGAAGTGACAAATAGATTCAAGGGATTAGATCTGAAAGAGACAGTGACTGAAGAACTATGGATGGAAATTCATGACATTATACAGGAGGCAGTGATCAAGAACATCCCCAAGAAAAAGAAATGCAAAAAAGCAAAATGGTTGTCTGAGGAGGCCTTACAAATAGCTGAAAAAAGAAGAGACACTAAAGGCAAAGAAGAAAAGGAAAGATATGCCCATTTGAATGCAGAGTTCCAAAGAATAGCAAGGAGAGATAAGAAAGCCTTCCTCAGTGATCAGTGCAAAGAAATAGAGGAAAACAATAGAATGGGAAGGACTAGAGATCTATTCAAGGAAATTAGAGATACCAAGGGAACATTTCATGCAAAGATGTGCACAATAAAGGACAGAAATGGTATGGACCTAACAGAAGCAAAAGGTATTAAGAAGAGGTGGAAAGAATACACAGAAGAACCATACAAAAAAGATCTTCATGACCCAGATAATCACGATGATGTGATCACTCACCTAGAGCCAGACATCTTGGAATACGAAGTCAAGTGGGCCTTAGGAAAGATCACTACAAACAAAGCTAGTAGAGGTGATGGAATTCCAGCTGAGCTATTTCACATTCTAAAAGATGATGCTGTGAAAGGGCTGCACTCAATATGCCAGCAAATTTGGGAAAGTCAGCAGTGGCCACAGGACTGGAAAAGGTCAGTTTTCATTCCAATTCCAAAGAAAGGCAATGCCAAAGAATGCTCAAACTACCACACAATTGTATTCAACTCACACACTGGTAAAGTAATGCTCAAAATTCTCCAAGGGAACCAAGAACTTCCAGATTCAAGCTAGATTTAGAAAAGACAGAGGAACCAGAGATCAAATTGCCAACATTCGCTGGATCATTGAAAAACCAAGAGAGTTCTAGAAAAACATATGCTTCTGCTTTATTGACTATGCCAAAGCCTTTGACTGTGTGGATCACAACAAACTGTGGACAATTCTTCAAGAGATGGGAATACCAGACCACCTTACCTCCCTCCTGAAAACTCTGTATGCAGGTCAAGAAGAAACAGTTAGAAGTGGACCTGGAAAAATGGACTGGTTCCAAATTGGGAAAGGAATACATCAGGACTGTATATTAGTCACCCTGCTTATTTAACTTATATGCAGAGAATATCATGCGAAATGCTGGGCTGGATGAAGCACAAGCTGAAATCAAGATTGCCGGGAGAAATATCAATAACCTCAGATATGCAGATGACACCACCCTTATGGCTGAAAGCGAAGAACTAAAGAGCCTCTTGATGAAGTGAAAGAGCAGAGTGAAAAAGTTGGCTTAAAGCTCAACATTCCAAAAACGAAGATCATGGCATCCGATTCCACCACTTCAAGACAAATAGATGGGGAAACAAAAGAAACAGTGAGAGACACTATATTTGGGGGCTCCAAAATCACTGCAGACAGTTACTGCCACCATGATATTAAAACGCTTGCTCCTTGGAAGAAAAGCTATGACCAAATTAGACAGCATATTAAATAGCAGAGACATTACTTTGCTGACAAAGGTCTGTCTAGACAAAGCTATGGTTTTTCCAGTGGTTATGTATGGATATAAGAGTTGGACTATAAAGAAGGCTGAGTGCTGAAGAATTGATGCCTTTGAACTGTGGTGTTGGAGAAGACTCATGAGAGTCCTTGGACTGCAAGGAGATTGAACCAGTCAATCCTAAAGGAAATCAGTCCTGAATATTCACTGGAAGTACTGATGCTGAAGCTCGAATACATTGGCCACTTGATGGGTAGTACTGACTCATTGGAAAAGACCCTAATGCTGGGAAAGATTGAAAGCAGGAGGAGTAGGGGACAACAGAGGATGAGATAATTGGATTGCATTACTGACTCGATGGACATGAGTTTGAGCAACTCCAGGGGTTGATGATGGACAGGGAAGCCTGGTGTGCTGGAGTCTATGGGGTCACAAAGAGTTCAACACAACAGAGCAACTGAAGTGATAAACTGATTAATCCTTAAGTTGTTGAATTTGTTTTCATTTTCATATGAGCTTTTGGACTGAGTTAGTTTTGACTCTCATCATGTTGAAAACTTAAGGCCAAGATCCAGTAACAAGAATCAAGGCAGATTTGTATGTCTGTATTTGAAATTCACCTAGGTATACACCTACTTCTACCCATTAAGAGAGAATGAGAAAATGTGATGCTTGTGAGACTTTAGGAAATAGAATTTGAGGAAGAACTGAGAATGAGATGGAGACCAGCCTCACAGAAGCAACCCTAAAACTAGGGAGAGGTTTGCTTTCAGGTAATGTATATTTTCACAGTCTTAAATTTTTTACTGGAGAACATTATTCCCTAGCAAGGTCTCAATAAATGTTTGCTAATCAATTAACATACAGATAAGAGCAAATATTCTAGGAGTTAAAAAAAAACCCTTTCCTGTTGGAAGTCTTTATATATATATATANGGGGGGGGGGGGGGGGGGGGGGGGGGGGGGGGGGGGGGGGGGGGGGGGGGGGGGGGGGGGGGGGGGGGGGGGGGGGGGGGGGGGGGGGGGGGGGGGGGGGGGGGGGTCTAGTTCCCTGACCAGGGAGTGAACCCGGCCCCCTGCACTGGGAGCATAGAGTCTTAGCCACTGGACCACCAGGGAAGGCCCCCAAATATTGAGAATATGGAAGCCTTAAAAAAAATAAAAGAGGATGACTGTAATAGTGCTACGTGCAAAATATGACCCAAGCCCACGGAGATGGCCCCAAACCTGCCAGGACTTCACTGAACTCTGTGTGGGAGAGCGCGGGGAAAGCCAGGCTAGGTCACACGCCCGTCACCTCCTGCATCTCCCCGCCGCATACCGGGTGCTCCGAGTCTTCGCCCGATACCTGAGCCAGAACGTCCTGAAACTGCTCTCTCGTGAGAGGCAGCAGGAAGGCTGTGAGGACCCTCCGCAGCTCACTCTTGGTCACTGTCAAGTTGCTAGCAGTGTCGAGCAGCTGAAAGGCTCTCTTCAAGTCATCTCCGTGCTCGGTAATTTTTTGAAATAAAATCCGTTTAACATCTAAGGACGACAGTATTGGATTTGCAACAGTTGTGCCTGTGAGAGAGAGAGAGAGAGAGCTATTTACTAAACGTGCTTAAGGCTATGATGATGAAAACTATTTCATTGGGTATTAGGACCCAGCAGACTTCTAAAACAGTATTTCTCCTACTATATCTGGGTTTACAAGCAGATGACCTGCAATGGCAAATCCGCAGTCATTGTTTTCACCTCTGAAATTGACATTTCAATCAATATAGACAACAGCAGTAACATTAGAATGAAAGAAAAAGGCACAGATTCTTCCCTAGAAAGGACCTATGTCGCTGGATATTGGAGTTAAAACCTAGTTAAGAATTAACGTCATCGCAAATAAAGCTTTTTCTTTCAAATTTATTTTTGATCGAAGCATTCGTTGATTTAAAATATTAGGTTACTCACTGCTAGACAGCAAGTGACTCTGTTATATACTTACATGCACACACATCCTTTCTTTTATATTCCCCTCCATCACGGTTTGTCACAGGATACTGAATATAGTTCCCTGTGCCACACAGTAGGACCTTGATGTTGATCCATTCTGTACATGCTAATTTGCATCAGCAAACCCCAGCCTCCCTCTTCATCCCTCACCTGAGCTGCCCGGCAACAATCAGTTTGTTCTCTGTACCCATCATCCTGTCTGTGTTTCATAGATGGGTTCACTTCTGTTATGCTTTAGGTTCCACGTATAAGTGACACATATCTGTCTTTCTCTGCCTGACTTACCTCATTTAGTTTGATAATCTCCAGCTGCATCGGTGTTGCTGCAGATGGAATTACTTCATTCCTTTTTACAGCTGAGTAGTACTCCATAGATATATATACAGGACTTCCCTGGTGGCTCAGACGGTAAAGCATCTTGCTTACAGTGCGGGAGACCCGGTTTCGATCCCTGGGTCTGGAAGATACTCTGGAGAAGGAAACGGCAACCCACTCCAGTACTCTCGCCTGGAGAATCCCCTGGGTTGGAGGAGCGTGGTAGGCTATAGTCCGTGGAGCCGCAAGGATTCAGACACCACTGAGTGACTTCACCCACTTGCTATGTAAAATGTAGCTTGTTTACGTTGTTTCCATGTCTTGGCTATTGTGAATAGCGCTACTATGAACACTGGGGTACATGTATAATTCTGGAATTATAGCTTGGTCCGGATATGTGCCCAGGAGTAGGACTGCTGAATCATATGGTAACTCCCATTTTTAGTTTTCTGAGGAACCTCCATACCGAAAACGGTGGCTGCACCGATCTACAATCCCACCGACAGTGTAGGAAGGTTCCCTTTTCTCCACATCCTCTCCAGCATCGCATAAATCTTTAAACCATTGAATTCACTTTTCATCTTGGTGACCACAGTCCATTTAGTACCCCTGTCTTACGTAGTAAATTCTGGACATGTGAAACGTCTTGAATGTTGCCGCATTTTTCGTCTAGTCATTCACAAGCAGGGGCGTGGAGAGAATGACTCTAGGTATTTCCCTTGAAACGAGAATTCCTCATCAAGCAGTGGAACCTTTCTGGCACGTGGACACGATGGCTTTAGCCTTGGGGTGACCTGGGCCAGATGATGTCAACAGATTCGGAGCGTCAGCATGGACCTTCCCAGAGGCAGCGAGGGCCTGCTCACAGCTGCAGGGTGACTGAGCTGCCTTCTGTTTGAGGTGGTAACAGAGGACCTACCAGCGCCCCCACCTGCCGTGAAGAGCTCCCAGGCGCCCTCAGCTCAGGAGGAGCGATGCAGCAGGATCCAGGGACCACTCCGGCCTTCCAGGGGCTGCACAGGCCACCATGCAGTGCCCGCCTTCCCTGAAGCTTGCCCACTGTGCACACACGAGGCCTGTGCCCAGTGCTGGGGGTTACTCTCGCTCACAGCACCCACAGCGACCTCCAGGGAGGGGATAACACTGGAGACCCAGAACATAGATGGCTGGTTTGGGGTGATAGGCTGAGGGTCTCAGGAAAGTCTTAGAGGACACAGTGACACTTCCACTGCAAGGCTGTGTTCCCTGAGAGCAAGATAGGGGGCTGGAAGTGGGGCTGCTGTGGAGGATGGCCAGGGGAAGAGCCACATAGAGCAGACCCCAGCCAGGAGAGGAGACCGGGAAAGTCAGAAGGAGCAAGGCATGCGGCCCTGTCCTCTGGCCTGCGCTGTGGCTGTGAAATGCCACAGAAGGACTGTCACTGAGAGGGTGACATGGCCCAATCTTCATTCTCGAATATTGATTTATTTGGCTAAGCCAGGTGTTAGGTACAGCACGAGGGTCTTCACTTGCAGCGTGAGAACTCTCAGTTGCAGCATTTAGGATCTAGGTCCCTGACCAGGGATCGAACCTGGGCCCCTGCAATGGGAGTGCAGAGTCTTAGCCACTGGACCACCAGGGAAGCCCTCTTTCATTCTTAAACTTCACTCTGGTATCACACGGGAGAGAAACAGAAAAGGGAGGAGAGGGGTGGTGTAAGACGAGCTGGGTGATTACGGCCAGCTCAGATGAGTCTTAAGGGAGGTCTACACTAATGTGATGGTCAGCGAGTGCAAAGTAGGGGTGAATAAAAGAGCTGTTAAAATAGAGGAGGTCCACAGAACACTCTGATGTGGTGCGCGGGGTGAGGCAGGAGGTGAGGACGAGGTTCGTGAGGGTGGCTGGGTGAGCCGTGAGGAAAGGAATACGGAGATGGGGCTGGCTGGTGGTTTTGTCTGAGACGGCCACACAAGATGCCCACCACACACTTCTCTTATGATATCGTGTTAGCTCTCCCCCCATCAGAAAGTGGGGTGTGCATCCCTCCCCCTTAAAATGTGCATGAGTCTGTGACTAGGGCAGAATTGACACGATGGGATTGCTAAGACACGGCCACAAAGAGAGCACTAGAGCCTCTGCCGGGCCCTCCTAAGATGCTCACACCAGTTGCTGTGCCGTGAGGAAGTCAGGGAGCCACGCAGGGAGGCCGCATGGAGGTGTCTGGCCAACAGCCCCAGCTGAGCTTCCAGCCAGGAGCCCGCACCACCTGTTGGCCATTCAAGAGGCCAGCCTCCAGAAGATTCCAGCCCCAGATGTCAAGTTGCCCCCCCGCCTTGGCACCTCCCCCACTGAAGTGCAAAGAGCAAGAGGCCAGCCATCCCAGGGGCCTGACTGCAGATCTGTGGGCAAAACACAGGATGGTTGAGGTTCCAGGCCTCCGCGTTTAGGGGAGTTTGTTTGTAGCAATGGACACTTGGAACAGAAAAGTCTGCAGGAAAGCTAAGGAGCTCAGTTTGGGATATCCAAGTGGGGATGTCCATTCGAAAACTGAATACACAAATCTACAGGTCATAGAGAGTGGTGCTGGAGATCCAGGTGTGGGGACTGGCTGTGTGGGAGCCTTAGGAAAGCAGGCAGGCAGGAAAAGAAGAGACCTTTTCAAAACACCGGCTTGAAAGGATGTGGAATTCATTCATTCAAAAGGTATTTCTGAGCCCCTGTCATATGCCAGTGGGGCTCTAGGCACTGGCGGGACTGCTGTGAGTAAGACCGGAAGCTCTGCTCTTGGAGAGCTTAGATAGACTCTGGGGGAGAGAAGCAGGACGAGGAACAGAAGATAAATGGTGATGTAATGGTAGATGGTGCCAAGTGCTTACAGGCAGCAGGACAGACCATGGAGGTGGGGGCAGCCGGGGAGCTGTCTCAGATCGGGGAGTTAGGGGAAGCCTCTCTGAGTAGTCTGATGAGCTGAAACCAGAACAGAATGAGGCAGGCAAGCAGCTGCAGTGAGAGTGTCCTCGACAGGGAGAAGAGCCTCGGGTAAAGAGCCCCTGGGCAAGAGTGAGTCTAACGGGTCCAGGGAGGCGAGAGACCTCTGTGGACAGAGGTGTGTGTCCAGCGAGACAGGGAGGCCGTGATGGCTGAGATCGGAGTGGGTGATGCCTCAGAGCCCCACACAGGCACTGGGGTTTTCACCATGGGCAATGGGAAGACTCAGGAGAGTTCAAGCAGTGAGTGATCTTACTAACGTATGTGGTTTTTAAAAAATTACTCTGGCTGCTATGCGGAGAGTAGATTACAGAGGGGCAAGAAATGAGAAGTTCCGTGAAGAAGCAATTCCAAGATCCAAGAAGTGATGGTGACTTGAACAAGGTCAAGGTTGTGGTGGGGGTAGCGTTTTGTGGGGGTGGGGCAGAGACAGATTAGAGACATAACCTAGAAACACAGCTGACAGAGTCTCACTGATAGATTGGCCTGGTGAGCTGGAGGGGGTTGGAGGATGAAGAGAAGATGAAATCAAGGATAACTCCTGGCACTTGAGGAACTAGATATAGGATGATGCTCTTTACCAGGATGGAGAATGCCAGGTGTCAAGAGATGTCCGATCAGTTTGTGTTTGAGATGCCTGCTAGGTGATGCTCAAGCGGAAAGGTCAGGGGCAACCACAGATGCAACCTGGAGCTTAGGACAGAGGTCACAATAGAGCTGCTGTTTGCTGCAGTGGTGTTTCAGGACATGGAGCCAAGTGCTTACACACGAGAGCTCAGGCAGGCAGAAGCCTGGGCTCAGAGACTGGGGGAGGAGAAGGGACTTAAATCCCCAAGGATGCCGGTTGTGCAGGAGCGGCTCCCTGCTTTCCTCTGCCTTTCTGATGCTTTGAACTTCAGAAGCAGCTGATTCATGTGGCAGAGCTGTAGGGCCCCATGTCAGCTGATGACAAATATTTTTCCCTCTGCCCACCTACCTTGGAATTCCTCCTCCTGCACCCAGCATCATGGAGGGACCCCTTTATGTCTGTCTCCATCTTGAAATCTTTTTTCAGACTTTTCACGTGTATTTTCAATGCTTCCCAAGAACCCCCTTCTTAGCAATCAATGATTCTAATTTTAAAGTACCAGAAAATATTGATTTGAAACTATCTGATTTTACCTGAAGGAAAACTTTTTATTTCCTAAGTCTAATATGACTTCTTTGGTTTAAAATGAAAGCAACAGCCAAACTTGCATAACTTGCTGGTGGGAGTACGAATTGATAGGATCTTTTTGGGGAATTGACAAAATTTTCTACTTCCATTTATGATATAGAAAGTCACAGAGACTGTCATTCTGACCCCAGCAAAGAGAACCAGGAGGATAAGCTAAAAAAAAGAGAGAGAGAGAGAGAAGGGTTCAGAACCCATCAAAGGACTGAGGATGCAAAGAAAACAGAAAGGACCAGCCACTCCTTGGAGAGAAAGTACCCAGGACTCCTTTCCTCCTTGCAAAGTCTTGGGATGAGAAGCAGATTCATCCTAGACAGGGGCTTAGGGAAAACCACCAATGGGAAGCATGTAGCAGCCATGTGGGCCGATCCCGTGGACTCGTATCGCCTTGAGAGCCTCAGGCACATGTCTGCACCCATCCACGTGGGCCTTCCCACACGGCAGTGGCAGCACCTGAAGCTGGGAGCAAGGCAGGGGGGCTGTAAGCTACGCCCTGAGACATGGGGGGGGGTCTTCCCTAAGTGTCAGGTAGCTTCTCACCACGGCTGAGTACGGACTAGAGGCAAGCCCCTCTGAAGCTATGGGACCCTCGCCGAGTGCCCCTTGGCGGCCCGCTGCAGACTGGAGGGAGGGGGGCAAGGCGGAGGGGGACCTCCTGAGATACACAAAGCTGGAGGCTGAGCTGGAGAAACCCCCCTCCAACTGTGGCAGGAGGGCTGGAAGCAGAGAGTCCCCGCAAGACAAACCATCCTCTCTAAGTCCTGTCAAAACTGAGGGTCAGTGAGCAAAAGAATTGCCTGTTATTTCAAGCCATTAAATTTTGGGGTGATTTGTTACATGATAATAGAAGGCCAATTCACATAATGATGAGCAAAAGAAGGCAGATGCAAAAAGTATATATAAATTTCAAAAACAGGTCAAACGCACCTATGGTGGTAGACGTCATTACGGTATTACCTTTGTGAAGGTAGGTGGGGGTGTTGACTTGGAGAGGGCACGAGGGAACTGTCTGGAATAATGGAAATGCTCAATGTCTTGATCTGACTGGTAGTTACACAGTATAAGCGTGTGTCAAAATCCATTAAGCCATACACTTCGGATTTATGTATTTTGCTGTATGTATGGTATACCCTTTAAAAAAAATCAATAATAAATAGACAACAGTGAGAGAAGGCAGCCTATGTCTAGGTCAGACGAGGAAGGGTCATCAAGGATGCTTATGATGAGGGAAGAAATCCAGGGGAGCCACCCTGATCCGCTTTGACCAAGGGACAAAGTTGGCTAAGGATGGGAGTGCAGAGAGACCTCCACAGAAGCCCCTGGTCCAAAGGCAGGATGCAGTTCCAGGGCGAAGATGCCCCATCGGGCATCTTCGGAGCAGGCTGACAGTGGTCACATAGGATGGGAAAGGAACAGCCACCTTCCGCACTAAAACAGTAGGACTAACCCCAGCCCAGACAAGCCAACCGGGCTGTCAGGAGGCCAGGAGAACGTCTTACTCGGGAGCAGCCTGACTGCTGTAGAG
This sequence comes from Neotragus pygmaeus, assembly GCA_006410875.1. Lineage (NCBI taxonomy): Eukaryota > Metazoa > Chordata > Mammalia > Artiodactyla > Bovidae > Neotragus > Neotragus pygmaeus. The sequence goes on along the minus strand of SJYV01049895.1, from coordinate 23,946 downwards.
TACTGCCTCTTCCCTTTCAAAATATGTCTATCAATTTCTGAATTCCAGAGTCCTTCCCCAGAATCTCTTTGCTTTCAAAGTAGAGACAACTTTGAGTTTGTGTGTTTTTCCAGGTGTAATCCACTCTGTTTAGAGAAAATGTCAGAAAAATTGAAAGCACACACAAAAAAGTTGTAATCACCCGTAGACATACCACAGAGATAACCACTGCAAAAGTCATTATTTTCCTTCTAGACTTAATACATTTGCTTTTCATGTTGGTTGATTGCTCTAACTTGCTTAAGTTCAACAGAAAGTGAGCAGTTCAGTATTTGAGGCCAGAGTTTAGACCTTCGCTGTCTCTGCAACCACCCCCCAAATCCTCCTGGTGATACGACAAGCTCCCCGCTCCAAGCCTCAGCCTTGGCCCCACAATAAGTGCTCTACTTTCCACCCTGAATGGCAAATGGCCCCACGTTCTCATTATGTTCCCACTCCAGGGATTCAGTTCCTCTAACAACCTGGCCAGATTCCATCTCATTCCACACAGTCATCAAAGGGGGGCCTCTTGCCACAGGATTAAGTTCCAAAGAGCCCTGATCTTGGCACTCATTGAGAAAGAACCAAATCCAAAGCTTCCCGAGATAGGCCTGCTAATGCAGGACTGGGACAAGCCAGAATGTGCTTGTCTGCTTCTGGGCCTTGTGAAGCCTCAGCTTGGCCTCCTAGCTCAGAGACTGAGGGATAGGGCTCCCAGTGCCTCTGTGGGACAGGCAAGGCCTTAGGCCTTGTCTGAGAGGTCCCTGAGGGCTGGCTGTTCTGGGAGCTGGACTTCTCAAAGCAGAGAAGGGAGCCATTTTCAGGGAGCCTTGAGGGATAGGAGGAGGGTCTCTTTGCTTGAAGTCCTCCTCTCACCCTGATGCATTGACACACTTGACAGAAAAGCCCTGAGCACTTGAAGGATGGGGAAATCAGGGGGTCAGTGACAGGGTGAAATTTGCAGGAAGTCTTTTCAGTCAGGACCAAACAGGCAGCTACGCCCTGCATGCTAAGATGGTGAGGGGCCCAGCCGGCCTGGAGACAAGGCTGCAGGCCCTTTTCTTAACTACAACATCAATTAATAAAGACCAACCAGTCACAGGAGCCCTGGGCTTGGGGAGGGACAGCCCAGGTTGCTGCTTCCCAGACTCCATCACCTGCCTGCCAGAAACCGTCGCAGCAAGACTCTCTTCTTGTATCTGATGGGGCATGGTCTCCAGAAAGTCTATCTGGAGACAGGCACCTGGGAGGTCTGCTCCAGGGCAGAGAATTTGAACAGAGGTTCCGCCCCAAGGCCCCGAGGGGAGGAAGGAAGCCAAAGGGTAGTCCTGCAGTGACAGACAGGAATGGGGATGTTGGAACACAGGACGGAAAGGCACAAAACAGGAAGATGAGGAGAGTCATCAGAAGCAAAGCCAATCTCTTTGGAAGATGAAGAGAGTCATCAGAAGTAAAGTTAATCTCTTTGGAGGGAAGGGGTATACCTTAGCCAACCCCCAAACTAAATGCATGCAGTATAATCCATGCTTGGCTAGGGAGCATGTCTAAATGATCTGAATATTTTATTATTATAATGTTTAATATGTTAAAATATACGATGGGCGGTACAGCACCGGGCCAGGAGGTGAGGGTTACCCAGAAACATTTAACCCCCACTTGTGATAAAGGCCACCCACTTTTTCTGCAGGCCCTCGCCCCTGATCTTTCCTATACCACCCCATCACCCTGGGGGAAGAGGACATCCCACCTCCCCGGTTGTCTGTCCCCACCCATGTCCATCCTTCAAGGCTCAGGGCCATCTTCAGGAATCTTCCAGAAATGTTCCCTCTGCCCTCTGAACACTCAGAGAGCATTTGGTTTGCGCCTCTTTGAGGTCCGTGATCACTTACCACTACGTGCCCATGTTACCTGTCAGAGACTGCAGGGTGCAGGGAGCGGGAGACTGTTTGTAGGTTATGTTGGCTGAAACGCAGGGCACACCTACCCCAGTCCATCACCAACACAGGGCCACACATAATGAGCACTGATAAAAATGAGGCTGCTGGGAGGAGAGGTGAAGGGTATAATCAGGGTTAGGGACCAGGTTCCAAAGCAGCAGGCCAGAGGCCCTTGAGAGCAATGCTGGTTCTATGGAATCCTGGGATTCCAAGAGACCATGCCCTGTTCACACAGGATGTAGATGACAGTACCCCTCTGAGTGTCTGCTGAACCATGTGGACATTCCTTTCTCTGAGAAGCTGGGGTCCGAGCAGAAAGGGCATTTCAATGCACAGGGTCACAGAGTGGGTGGGTGTCATCTAGGAATCTCAAGTCCCTGCATTCCCAGCTCTGGGCCATTTCCATGAGATATGAGCGTGGAAGAGGCTCCTGTCCTCAGTATGGTCAGTAACTGAAAGAGGGGTGGTCTCCCAGAGAAACCATAGAAATGTTTGCATCCTGAAAAGCCGATGTCANCACCAGGCTGGCAGCTGGGCCAGGAAGCAGAGATGGCTGGAGTGTCCACGCTGCCCAGATCTCAGGGTCTGCTGAAGGGAAGTGTTTGAAACAAGCAGTCACCTGAATCTAACCACCACTGACACCAAATCCAGACACAGCTAAACCAAGAAATAAACCGAGCCAGTCTATCTCATCAGAAGCCTGAGCGGAAGCAGCATTCCTTTTTCTGGTGGTAAATATAATTTACTTCTGTCTCTACTCTTTTGGGGGGCTTCCCTGGTGGCTCAAACAGTAAAGCATCTGCCTGCAATGTGGAAGAACTGGGTTCGATCCCTGGGTCAGGAAGATCCCCTGGAGAAGGAAATGGCAACCTACTCCAGCACTCTTGCCTGGAAAATCCCATGGACAGAGGAGCCTGGGAGGCTATAGTCCATGGGGTTGCAAAGAGTCGGACACAACTGAGCGACTTCACTTCCCTACTCTTTCTGGGGGCTTCCCTGATGGCTCAGTGGTAAAGAACCCGCCTGCTAACACAGGAGACATGGATTTGATCCCTGGGTCGGGAAGATACCCTGGAGAAGGAAGTGGCAACCCACTCCAGTGTTCTTGCCTAGGAAATCCCATGGTCAGAGGAGCCTGACGGGCTGCGGTCCATGAGGTCGCAAAGAATCGGACATGACTGAGCACTTACTCACTTACTCTCTTTTACACAGATGTCTGCTGCTAAATCTTTTTTAAATTGCAAGACAAGTGAAATAAGAAAAGATGACCCGATGAGCAAAACGAGTCTTCAGAAGACCCGCAGAGAGAACAGATGCGGAAGTAATCGGGTGTTTAAACTAAGAATGACAAATATGTTAAAGAGATTAAGGGAAAACTGACAACATGCTGAAAACGTGGGGGATTCCAGCAGAGAAGCAGAAACGCTTTTTTAAAGCACATGAAAAAGCTAGAAATGAAAAATACAATATCAAAGTGAAGAGTTCACTTAATTTGCTTAACAGTAGACCGTCCACACAGCAGAAGAAAGGACTCATGAGTATAAAGTCAGGTCGACAGAAACTATTCAAATTGAAACATAAAGCAAAAAACATCTTAAAAGGAAACAGGGTGTCTAGTATCTGTGGCTCACAGATTTTCCCATGAATTGTGTGTATTTAAATGAGTTATGTAATTACATATCTACACGTGTGTGTGCATGAATGATGCACCATCGCTGGCAGCCACACACTCAATGGTGACCCACTCTGGAGAGGAAAGGGGTGGTAGGGGATGTTTTTATTGAAGTGTATTTATTTTAAATATATAACTTTTATTTAGGAAAGGAAAAATAATTCAGTACATTTTAAAAACCATCCATAAAAATAAAAAGCAAATGACAGATGAAAAAAGACACTGATGGCACATAAAGCATTCATATTTTTAACAAAGAGCGCTCACAGAAATAACTGACAAGACCCACCCACAGTGGGTGAACGGGCAAAGGGCATGAAGAGGCAGCTTGCCAACGGAAGACATGAACCTGATGGACCTGAGAGTCAAAGATCACCTCGCCCCTGGAGAGACACAGGTTAACAGCGCAACAGAATGTGGTCTACGCACAGCAAGTGGGCAAGAGGTCAAAGCCAACATTCTGTGTTAGGGTGCTCAGAAACCAGTACTTTTAATTGTTATCTGTGGGGATGTGGAGCTACAAGCTTCCTAAAGGCGATTTGGTGGCGCCTTAAGGAGTGTGAACACCCCTTAATCTGGTAATCCTGCTTCACTCCATTCTCCTTTGTGCAGTCAGAAAGCTGGTTAACGAGGATATATCCGCAGAACACTGTGGGCGTGGGGCAGATTTGTTAGTGACAATAAATGTCTGTGGTAGAGACTGCCGGTCACCCCGACATCCATTCTCCCCTCCTTCCAGAGACCCGGGCAGACACAGGCCCATCTGGACTCCCTTCCAGCTCTCCGGCGGGTGCCGTGGCTCCGACAGCAGGTGAGCACGGTGGCCAGCGCGACTTCCGACCGGCTCACCTCTCCTGGGCCTGTCCTTGCATCATGCTGCTCTAAGCCCTTCCGGTTCCCCGGGCTGTGCGTCCAAGGCGTACGCGTGTCTGGTCCAGCCCTGGTCTCTCTTGGCTGGGATGCCTCCTCTCCCTTTCAAGACCATGGGCTCCTCCAGGGCAGACCCTCTACAGGACCTGCTCTTTATCCTCAGTCCCTAGGAGAGTTCTTGTTACATATTAGGGCTTAGAAAATGTGTGCGAAGAAAGAGAGGGAGGGAGGAAGGAACAAATGAGAAGATGCACATGTTGGAGAATTTATAATGTCAAATTGTATTGCTTTAAAACTGACTGATCCAAATAAGTTAGGGTTTTAGGTCCACTCAAAAACCTGCATGCAAATGTTTATACCAACTTTATTTATAATTGCCAAGGCATGACAGTAACCAAGATGTCTTTGAGGAGTGAACAAACAGTTGTACATCCATACAAGAGAATATTATTCAGAGAAAAAAAGAAATGAACTGTCACATCATGAAAAGACATGAGGGAGCCTTAAGTGCGTAGTGCTAAGTGAAAGAAGCCAGTCTGAAAACGCTACGGACTACGTGATTCCAGCTAAATGACATGCTGAAAGAGGCAAAACTACAGAGACAGTAGGAAGCCCAGTGGCTGCCTGCAACCAGGGGGAGGGAGGGATGAACAGGCAGAGCAGAGGAGTTTCCGGGCAGGGAGACTGTTCTGTGGGATGCGGTAACAGTGGACACACATCGTCATGCATTGACCAGAACCCAGAGACTGCACGAAACAAAGAGGGTGAGCTCTAGCAATGTATCAGTAATGGTGTGTCAACTGTAATGACTGTCCCACACTACTGCAAACGCTGGCAGTAAGGGAACCTGGGGGTGGGAGTGAAGAAATGTACAGGAACTCTCTGCACGTTAACTCAGTTTCTCTGTAAACATAAAATTACTCAGAGCGTCCCTGGTGGTCCAGGGGTTAAGGCTCGGTTGGTGCTTTCACCGCCGTGGCCCAGGTTTAATCCCTGGGCAGGGAGCTAAGATCTCGCGAGCCGCACAGCATAGCATAAAAAAAAAATTTTTTTTAAGCTACTCAAAAAATATAGTTTATTAACTAAGAAAAAACCTGAGTGAGGCAGTATACTAGATAATATAGTAGTTTAATTCCATGGATCCTGTAATATCTGGGTTCAAATCCTAACCCTGCCACCTAAAAACCATGTAACTTTTGGGCAAGTGGCTTCATAAACCTGGGTCTCAGATTCCCCAAACAGAAGATAGGTATAATAACAATCTATTTCACAGCTTTACTGGGCTGACAACATATCATGTGAGGCCTCTGTGCAGAGTCCAGCATGTGCTGAACATACACAGTGATGTCTGCTATCACTATCATTTGCTCAGGAATACTCACATGAAGAAGGTCTGAACATATTTTGGAAAGCACTCCTTGAATACACTCTGCAAGGTGAAGAGTGAGGTCTTGAATGTGTGAATTTCCGTGTGTAAGGACACATAATATGCCAATCTGGTACAGCAGCCATTTTGCACGTTAAATCCCTGTGAAATGAACAAAAACAGGTCACATGACCCTCAAGCACATCCCCCAGTGAGGCAAGCCTCCCATCTACTTTTCTGAAAGGGCAGCCAGGGACTGTAAAAATGCAGCTGGTCAGGACCCTGCCAATGTTTCAGAGACCCCTCTTAAAGTGAATACAAAATTGTGGGTTTTAGACTCGCTTTTATAGCAGATCCAATAATCTTCAAAGATGGGAAAACAAAGAGGCATTTGGACAGGACACCTGTACCTCAACTACTAGTGACTCATTCTTGGCAGGCGGGGCAGTAGGGGTGGGAAGTTTAGGTCCTCTGAGCTCATCCAACACACGGTCAGAGGTGTAACTGGGGAAAACAGCACCAGAAATGGTAGAGTGAAGACCTCTGAAAACCTTCTCCAAAAGAGTAATGAGAACACCGGCAAGAACTGTCAGAATCAGGTGTTTCAGAACTCCGGAAACTAACCAAAGTTTGCAGCAATCTGGGGAGTTCTCACTCATGGGAGATGCCAGAATCTGGGAATGAACCCCCATTTTGTGGCATTTTGACTTCCCCTGCTCCCATCCCTCCTCATCCCCAAATGTGCAATAGCTATGAAACCAACATCCTGCCATCACAGGGAAAACCCAGCAGCCCACCAGGCCCTGGAAGGGGAAGAACAGGGTGGAAGCACCTTCAAAGCCCCATTAGCATAAACTCTTCATTCTATGACTTACCTGAGGGCTCCCTGAAAGACCCCCACATGCAAGGCTGTCTTTATTTGAACTGATTCAGAGCTTTCCCAGGGAGGACCAGTTATTGTCAAAAGGCATTTGATTGAAAAAAAAAGAAAACTTCGGGGGCAATTGTTGCTTAAAATTCTAGCTGCCCAAGGCGGGTGGATAACAGGTGGAGCAAATAAAAGACTAACCAAATGGCTTAAATGGAGAAGCTGGGGAACAAGATGTCCAGAGGGGCTTTGAGAAGCTCCCACAGGTTCCTGGGGATCTAGAAGAAGGTGCGCATGTCCAGGGCTATGTTCTTGCTCAGGAAGAGCTGAGAAGGCCCTCAGCGCTGGCGGACTTGGGAGACTCTGCACAAGCAGGAGGTGGAGGCTGAGGCAGGGCTGTAAACTTCCTGCCTGAGTGTGGACAGAAGGCTCAACACACACCAAGAGCCCTCAGCAAAGACTATCAGGCTGCTGTGTCCAGGCATGTAAAGAAAGTTCTGTCCCAGCTGCTGGCCAGTCAGGGACACTTCGGTGGCCATACCTGACAAACGACACAGAACTTACCGAGTTAGTTTAGGAGAGCCCCTGAACAAACAAAATGGGGAGGAGGGAGAAGACGCTTTGAGAATTGCCACATTCTTAAAATGTCGTTTTCACAAAAATTTTATGACACTTGCAACAACAAAAAAAAGTGTGGCCTACACATACTTGTCTTCAGAAACCATGCAAACAAGAAAAGAGTGGAATGAAATATTTCAAGTGTCAAAAGGAAAAAAAAAAATCCACCAACGCAGGATTCTGTATCCAGCAAAACATCCTTCAGGTTTAAAGACAAAGACCTGATCATATAAACAAAAATTGAGGAAATGTCACCAGTAGACCTGCTTGTAAGAATTATTAAAATAAATTCTTCAGAAAGATGAAAAAAACTCATGTGCAGCAGAACTCAGACCTATGTAAGGAAAGAGCATTAAAGAAAGAATAAAGGAAGGTAAAACAAACATATACGCTGAGCTGATAACAGGGCTCCAATATACATGAAGTAAAAACTGGTCAACTCAAAGGAGAAATACACGCTGCGGCAATAACTGGAGACTTTAATACTCACTTTCAGGATGGACACAATTAGCCTGAAGGTTAACGAGGAAACAGAACACCTGAACAACAACACTTTAAACCAACAGGACCTAACAGACGGCTACAGAACAGTTCACCCAACAACGACAGACTGCATGTTCTTCCCAAGGAGACGGGGGACGTTTTCCAGGACAGACATCATATGCTAGGCCGTAACACAAGCCTTGACAAATTTAAGAGGGCTGAAAACACCAAAGTGTGTTCTCCAATCATGGGAATGAAATTAGAAGTAACAAAAAATTATGTAACTCACAAATATACGGAAATTACACAACACACTCTTAAATAACCAGTGAGTCAAAGAAAAAAAATCATGCTAGAAATCAGCAAATACTTCTAGATAAGTGAAAATGGAGGCACAACACATCAGAATAAAATGGAGAATCTGGAAACGAACCCTTAGATGCAGCGTTAATTGATTTTTGATAAGGGCTGCAAGATCATTCAATGTAGAAAGAATAGTCTTTTCAACAAATGGTGCTGGAACAACTGGATATCCACAGCCAAAAGAATGAAATGGGACCCCCATTTCACACCATGTACAAAAATTAATGACAAATCAACCAAAGACCTAAATTTAAGAGCTGAAAATACAAAATTCTTAGGAGAAAACATACATGTAAATTTTTGTGACTTGGAATTATGTGATGATATCTTAGATATGACATGAAAAATGCAAGCAACCAAAGGAGGAACGTTAACTGGACTTCACTAAAATTAAAAATTTTTGTGCTTCAAAGGATACTATCAAGAAACTGAAAAGGCAACCCACAGAATGGAGTCAATATTTGTCAATCATATATCTGATAAGAATCTAGTATGTAGACTCTATCAAGAACCATTTCAACTCAATAAAAATGCAAATAGCCCAGTTTAACAATGGGCAAAGGGTCTGAACAGACACTCTTCCCAAGAAGATACACAAGTACATGAAAAATGCTCAATATCATGAGTCATTAGGAAAATACAAGTCAGCACCACAAGAAGGCATCAATTAACACCCACTGGGGGTTTCCGTGGTGGCTCAGTCAGTAAAGAATCCGCCTGCAGTGTGGGAGACCTGGGTTTGATCCTTGGGTTGGGAAGATTCCCTGGAGGAGGGCATGGCAACCCACTCCAGCCTTCTTGCCTGGAGAAGCCCCATGGACAGATGAGCCTGGTGGGCTGCAGTCCATGGGGGTCACAAGTTGGACACGACCGAGTGACAAAGCACCCAGCACACACAGGCTGGTATAATCAAAGAAGCAAACAACAGCAAGGCCTGGTGAGGAACTAAGAACCTCATGTCCACGTGGAAGCTGTACACAAGTGCTTATAGCAGCATACCCACAGGAGCGAGCGGAGACCGCCCCAAGGCCCACCAGCGAGGAAACAGACCAGCGGAAAGCAGTCTATGCATTCAGTGGGCTACACATAACCCTGGAGATGGAAATGGCAACCCACTCCAGTTCTCTTGCCTGGAAAATCCCATGGACGGAGGAGCCTGGCGGGCCACAGTCCACGGGGTCGCAGGAGTCGGACACGACTGAGCGGCTAAACCACCACATACAAAATTCAGCCACAAGAGGAAATGAAACACTGATTCATGTTACAACACAAATGAGTCTTGAAAATGTTACGCTAAGGCCAACCATATACTATATGATTCAACTGATACAAAACATGCAGAATAAATAAATCTATAGAAATGGAGCCAGCTTCCCTTGTGGCTCAGACAGGAGAGCATCTGCCTGCAATGCAGGAGACCCAGGTTTGATCCCTGGGTTGAGAAGATCCAAAGCAGATTAGGCGGTTGCCAGGGTCTAAAGGAAGGGGGATAGGGAACAGCTAATGAGTACAGGGTCTCTTTGGAGGTGACAAAGGTTAGACAGTGGTGACGGTCACACCCTCAGTGAATACACTAAAAGCCACAGAACTGTGTGCTTTAAAAGGATTCATTTTATGGTATGTGAATTGTATCAGAATAGGACAGAAAAAGGAGCGGAGGAGGAGAGGGAGGGGAGGAGGCGGAGACAGAGAGCAGCTGCCGCCCTGGGTACCTCTGGCACCGGGGATGTCCTGCTTCTCTGGGGTGCTGTGGGGAAGCGCCCACTCAGGCTCACGCCCCACAGTTCAGGCAAAACTGGCTGTGCTCCCTACATCCGCCAGCAGAAGGCACTAGCCCTCAGTGGTCAGCGCGCTAGTACATGCATTTAGGCATCTGCAACTCAGAGGCTGCCAATCTGTGGCTTATTGGCATTTCAGAAGTCAGGGCAAATGTTTGATTCACTGCTTTCTAGGTATAAGAGTCAGAGACAAAACTCTCCCTTGCCTCACGTGAACCAAGGGGCCTAAGTTCAGGGCTACAAGGGAGTTTTATAGCCGTCTCCTGTCTGAGGCTCCTAACTTGCCTATCCTTTTCAGCTAAAAAAACAAAGTTTTCTCAGGCTTCCCTGGTGGCTCAGTGGGAAAGAATCCACCTGCCAATGCAGGAGAAGCAAGTTTGATCCCTGGTCCAGGAAGATCTTACATGCCGCAAAGCAACTAAGCCTGCGTGCCACAGCTACTGAGCCTGTGCTCTGGAGCCCAGGAGCCGCAACTACTGACCCGTGGGCTGCAACTACTGCAGTCCTCTCGCCCTAGAGCCGGGGCTCAGCAACGAGAAGCCACCGCGATGAGAAGCCTGTGCACCCCCGCTAGAGAGTAGCCCCTGCTGCCTGCAACTAGATAAAATCTCGCACAGCAGCAAAGATCCAGCACAGCCAAAAAAGAAACCAGGTTTCCCTATTGGGCTTCACGCTGAAACATAAGTGCATCACTAATAATAGTCAAACCGAGGTGGATGTGCACGGCCCTATTTGAGTGCAGAGAATCAGGCTAGGCAGCACCTCTAAAGCACTGGATCTGAAGAATCTCAAGTTTACAGGGTTGAAGAAATGGATCAGAACTTCCTCAAGTACAGGAAATCCACACTGGCCAGTGCTCGGCTTCCCTCTCTTTGGGCAGCCCTGACTGCCCAGCATGGCATCAGTCTGCATTTGTCTTATCTGCCACCGACATTCGGCAGGTCCTTGCAGACCAGGATCGCCCCAGGGCTAATGCTGGGTGAGGCTGAGAGCTTCCGCCACTCTCCCACATATCTCCTTCTTCAACCAGACACACTTAACTGCACTGAAACCTAGAATCATAGCATTGGTAAATTTCCAGAAGAACACGGCTCGGTACATGCTCAGTCAAAAGGTGCTTATTAAGCTCCTTTAGACTGAAGCCTTGGGGCGGGGTGGGGGTGCGCGGTCAATGAAGAAAACTGGCAAAATCATGGCCCTCAGGGATCTTATATTCTAGTAATGGAAGACATACAGCAAATAAAATAAGTAAGTTAAACACACGAGTGGGCTTCCCAGGTGGCGCTAGTGGTAAAGAATACACGTTCCACCGCCAGAGACAAGAAATGTAGGTTGGATCCCTGGGTCAGGAAGATCCCTGAAGAAGGGGATCCGCTCCAGTCTCCTTGCCTGGAGAATTCCGTGGACGGAGGAGTCTGGGGGGCTGTGGTCCATGGAATTGCAAAGAGTTGGGACACGACTGGAGCGACTTCGCACTAGCACTACACACACGCGCAGCTGCCGTGGGGGTAAATGGGGCAGAGGAGGAGAGCAGGTCACCGAGCAAAGGCCTGAAGAAAGCCAGAGGGAGCAGAGCCGCCAGGAGGGCAAAGGGGCAGCAGGCAGCAGGCGGAGGGGAAGCACCTGGGCCCCGCGAGCGCCAGGCTGTGCAGATGCTGAGCGGCTGGAGGGTTAGGCACAGGATTACGCTCTGGCCTTTGTGTTTAAAGGATCCCTCTGGTTGCATGTCAAGAATAGATCGACAGAGGCAAGAGAGGAAAAGGAAGACCGGCTACAAGCCGCCTGTCATCGTCCACGCAAGAGAAGCTGTGGCAGGGAGTGGGGTCCTTCTGGGGCAAGTGTTGAGGACTGATCAGGTCCCGGGCACGTTCTAAAGGAAGAGCCAGTGCACCCCTTACAGATCTGACCTGGTGCAAAAGAAAGGCTGGAACGAGTGGCTGTGAACTGAGATGGGAAAGACAGCAGGTAGACTGAGTCTGGCGGGGAAGATCAGGAACTCCTTCTGGACGTGTTACATCTGAGATGCTTCCTAGATAGCCCCGTGGAGAAACTGAAGAGGCGGCTGGATGCACGAGGTTTGATAAAGATAGAAGTTTGGGGATCATCAGCATACAATGCATGTAAAGGAACACTATCGGACCAGCCCACCAGGAAAGGAGGTGTAAGAAAGAAGAGCTGCCAGGGCCAAGCCTTGGGGTACACTGACTTTCAGAGCTCAGGGACATGAGGAACCGGCAAAGGAGCCTGAGGAAGAGCAACCAGCGGGAGAAGAAGAAAACCGGGAGACCGGAGTGTCCAGGGAACCGAGTGAAGAAAGCGTGTCAGGGAGGAGGGCGTGATGCTGTGTGTCAAAGGTTACAGGGATAATCACATACGATGAGGACCAAGGACTGCCCCGGGACGAAGCCAGGCAGGAGCCACCGATGGCCCAAACAGTAGCCACACTGGTGGAACTGGGTGGTTGGCAGGAAGCTTGCCTGAGTTCAGATGAACTCAGAAAAGCATCAGTGACAGCAGACAGAGGCACCTGTTTCCAAGAACTTGGCTGTAAAGCAGCAGTGGGGGCGGGGCGGGGCAGGAGAGAGAGGCAGCCACAGAGAGCCGTCTTTATCCCAGGAGAACCAGCAGCAGGTCTGAATGCTTGTGATCATGCCCAGCCTTAGGGAACAAGAGGCATGAAGCAGGAGAGAAGGGAGGGAATGGGTGGTTCCGGTGGGTTTGTCAGTGGAGACAGGATCTCCTCGGGTGCCAGAGCCTCTTCTGGGCACAGGGATGGCTCATGACAACCGAGACAGCAGAGCGTGTGAGCAGACACAGAGCGGAAGGCGTGCGGCAGTCCCCTGCTGCCGGCTCAGCAGCAGCACAGGAGGACGGGTCAGGCTTCTCAGGACTGAGGGGGAAGGGCCAGCCGGCTGGGCGGGAAGGCGAGCAGGAGGGCGGGAGAAGCGGCGAGCACGACTGGCAGCGGGCTGAGAGCCCCTCTGAGGCCCGTGGACAGGAACCTGGGGGCCAGGGCAGGCGGGCACGGCCCTTCTCCAGCCACAGTCAGCTGCTGCACGGCGAGGCCACCGAGCTGGGTTTCATCTGGGTCTGCGTTTTGGACAGCAGACTTCCCTGGTGGCTCAGATGGTAAAGTGTCTGCCCACGATGTGGGAGACCAGGGTTCGATCCCTGGGTCGGGAAGATCTCCTGGAGAAGGCAATGGCAACCCACTCCACTACTCTTGCCTGGAGAATCATGGATGGAGAAGCCTGGTAGGCTCCAGTCCATGGGGGTCATGACAAAGAGTCGGACATGACTGAGTGACTTCACTTTCCTGCCTTTTTGGACAGCACGTGTGAAGCGGCAAGAGGAGGGCGTGTGTGAAGGAAGTGAGGACACGCCACAGCGTGCTCGGGAAGGAACACCGAGGGTGCGGGAATGATGAGGCACGTGAGAGCCAAACCCGGACCACCGTGAGCGCAGAGCCTGCCTGGGAGTCCCACCTAAACATCCTTGGTGGAAAAACAGGCTGAAGAAGAGACACAGAAGCTCCAACTTATGAAGAATTTTAAGGGGGAAAAAAAAAATCTAANCTGGCCTTTGTGTTTAAAGGATCCCTCTGGTTGCATGTCAAGAATAGATCGACAGAGGCAAGAGAGGAAAAGGAAGACCGGCTACAAGCCGCCTGTCATCGTCCACGCAAGAGAAGCTGTGGCAGGGAGTGGGGTCCTTCTGGGGCAAGTGTTGAGGACTGATCAGGTCCCGGGCACGTTCTAAAGGAAGAGCCAGTGCACCCCTTACAGATCTGACCTGGTGCAAAAGAAAGGCTGGAACGAGTGGCTGTGAACTGAGATGGGAAAGACAGCAGGTAGACTGAGTCTGGCGGGGAAGATCAGGAACTCCTTCTGGACGTGTTACATCTGAGATGCTTCCTAGATAGCCCCGTGGAGAAACTGAAGAGGCGGCTGGATGCACGAGGTTTGATAAAGATAGAAGTTTGGGGATCATCAGCATACAATGCATGTAAAGGAACACTATCGGACCAGCCCACCAGGAAAGGAGGTGTAAGAAAGAAGAGCTGCCAGGGCCAAGCCTTGGGGTACACTGACTTTCAGAGCTCAGGGACATGAGGAACCGGCAAAGGAGCCTGAGGAAGAGCAACCAGCGGGAGAAGAAGAAAACCGGGAGACCGGAGTGTCCAGGGAACCGAGTGAAGAAAGCGTGTCAGGGAGGAGGGCGTGATGCTGTGTGTCAAAGGTTACAGGGATAATCACATACGATGAGGACCAAGGACTGCCCCGGGACGAAGCCAGGCAGGAGCCACCGATGGCCCAAACAGTAGCCACACTGGTGGAACTGGGTGGTTGGCAGGAAGCTTGCCTGAGTTCAGATGAACTCAGAAAAGCATCAGTGACAGCAGACAGAGGCACCTGTTTCCAAGAACTTGGCTGTAAAGCAGCAGTGGGGGCGGGGCGGGGCAGGAGAGAGAGGCAGCCACAGAGAGCCGTCTTTATCCCAGGAGAACCAGCAGCAGGTCTGAATGCTTGTGATCATGCCCAGCCTTAGGGAACAAGAGGCATGAAGCAGGAGAGAAGGGAGGGAATGGGTGGTTCCGGTGGGTTTGTCAGTGGAGACAGGATCTCCTCGGGTGCCAGAGCCTCTTCTGGGCACAGGGATGGCTCATGACAACCGAGACAGCAGAGCGTGTGAGCAGACACAGAGCGGAAGGCGTGCGGCAGTCCCCTGCTGCCGGCTCAGCAGCAGCACAGGAGGACGGGTCAGGCTTCTCAGGACTGAGGGGGAAGGGCCAGCCGGCTGGGCGGGAAGGCGAGCAGGAGGGCGGGAGAAGCGGCGAGCACGACTGGCAGCGGGCTGAGAGCCCCTCTGAGGCCCGTGGACAGGAACCTGGGGGCCAGGGCAGGCGGGCACGGCCCTTCTCCAGCCACAGTCAGCTGCTGCACGGCGAGGCCACCGAGCTGGGTTTCATCTGGGTCTGCGTTTTGGACAGCAGACTTCCCTGGTGGCTCAGATGGTAAAGTGTCTGCCCACGATGTGGGAGACCAGGGTTCGATCCCTGGGTCGGGAAGATCTCCTGGAGAAGGCAATGGCAACCCACTCCACTACTCTTGCCTGGAGAATCATGGATGGAGAAGCCTGGTAGGCTCCAGTCCATGGGGGTCATGACAAAGAGTCGGACATGACTGAGTGACTTCACTTTCCTGCCTTTTTGGACAGCACGTGTGAAGCGGCAAGAGGAGGGCGTGTGTGAAGGAAGTGAGGACACGCCACAGCGTGCTCGGGAAGGAACACCGAGGGTGCGGGAATGATGAGGCACGTGAGAGCCAAACCCGGACCACCGTGAGCGCAGAGCCTGCCTGGGAGTCCCACCTAAACATCCTTGGTGGAAAAACAGGCTGAAGAAGAGACACAGAAGCTCCAACTTATGAAGAATTTTAAGGGGGAAAAAAAAAATCTAATCCTATTAGCATTTAATAGGGATTCCTTTGAGCCAGGAAATGCGCTTAAGGTTTATGAAAAAAAAAAAACAACTCATCACTTAACTCTTCCCAGCCCAACCACCTATGGCTCTTCCCATTTCATAGGTGAGGACTCGGGAGCACACAACGGGAAGTGACTGGCCCAGGCACACAATGTGAAGCCTGGAGCTGGTGCCTGAGACGGCCCCTCCCAGGTATCAAGTCAACAGCCAAGGCTTTCCGGCTGCTTTTTTGCAAAATAAACAACAAGCCCCTTGAAGGCAGTGGTGCTGCACCTCTGCCTGCCCCCGACCGCCACCTACACGGTTAAGGTACTGGGCTCCCGCCTGCCCTGCGCTCGGGGGTGGGGGGGATTGGCCGTAACCGTGTTCCTCGTTCTGGTTATCGCTGATGCAAACAGCCACTTTCTTTATTTTGTCCATAAATTCCCTTCCTAATAACAATAAGGCATGCCAGGGCTCTGGCCTCCTGCCTTATTACACCACCTGAGGAGTGAGATAATCACCCAGAAATGGACTGCCTGTTGTGCATTTTATTACTTGAATGCAAAGCGATTCAATTCAAGAAACACTTAGTTGAAGACAGAATGAGAAAAAAAAATAGTAGTCATATGAAAAGTAATTCCTCCTAATGCTGCTGAGCACACTGCAGAGAACAAGGCTCTTCCAGCAGGAGAATGGTCTGGATGACCTGTTGGGTCTTCTCCGATCCTCATTTCTACCAACTGCAGGACTGTGAAAGCTAGTGAAACTTCAATTACAACATGAATATTTCAGAAAGCCAAATCTGGACAGCTCTGAACACGGAGCCTCCTGTCTGGGTGTCCCACCTAAACATCCTTGGTGGAAGCGCTTGCCAACCAGCTCTGCTCTCGACCATTCATTCTCCAGCCAGTGCTGCAGGCGTGAGCGGAGGGCCAGAGAGAAGAGTATGACCCACCCGGCCCTCCTAGGAGCTCGAGACCTAATTCAGGATTTGAAGAAAACGGCACGTGTTTCACAGAGCAGGAACGAGGTACTCTGCCGCACGTCCGGCTATCCTGACAGCTCACGTAGAGTCACAGTGATGCCTTGTCTTCCTGACCGGCATCTCCCAGCTCAGGGGCTGGCCTCAAGACTTTGCCCAAGAGACGTCCTCGGGGTCGATCTCAACAGGACTGGAGCTATTATTCCATTTCCAGATTCCTCAAGCAGACAGAACATGGTTTTCCGTTGTTACTAATACTATTATTTTCTCTGTGCATTTCTTTTCCATCCCCCCCCCCAAAATTAGTCTTAAAAGGCTATTGAAGCAGACATACAGCTTTCAGTGGTTCTTCAAATGTGGTCCCTGAGCCAGCTATACCAACATCACCTGGGGC
This sequence comes from Neotragus pygmaeus, assembly GCA_006410875.1. Taxonomy (NCBI): domain Eukaryota; kingdom Metazoa; phylum Chordata; class Mammalia; order Artiodactyla; family Bovidae; genus Neotragus; species Neotragus pygmaeus. Next base: position 7,133 of record SJYV01049895.1, on the reverse strand, counting down.
CTTTTCAAAATGCAAATTCCCAGGCTCCACCCAGACCGACCAATCTGAATCTCCCGGGTCGGGGGGCCCAGCGTCTGTGTTTTAATAACAAGCTGGGACCACTGCTTCACAAGAACCTGAAGCTTATTTACAAGGACAAGTCTATAGTTTTTAAGGAAGCTCATGAGGAAAGTTCCCAGTTTGACATCAAAATGGAGTTACAAGACCAGCACATGCTGTATTTAGGGGATTCAACCACCGTTATCTCACAACAACCCATTTTTCTGGCCACTGGTTAATCGTCAACCTTGTGAGTTAGATACCACTATCCATATTTTTAGCTTCCCTCACGGCTCTGACGATAAAGCATCTGCCCGCAATGCAGGAGACCCAGATTCAATCCCTGGGTCAGGAAGATCCTGGGGAGAAGGGAATGGCAACCCACTCCAGTATTCTTGCCTGGAAAATTCCATGAACAGAGGAGCTTGGCGGGCTACAGTCCATAGGGTCACAAGAGTTGGACACAACTGAGCCACTAATGCTTCATTTCATTTTTCATCCATTTTTAGAGGCAGAGAAATGAAACACTAGCAGGAAAAGCTAGATTTACTCATGAGGCCAAGACCCAGAGTCAGTGGGCTTTCTGCCCAACTGTGCCAGGGGTGTGCACGGGCCCAGGGGCCTGTGAGTGGTCTGCGGGCAAGCTCACACAAACATAGAGATAAGAACCATGAAGTCTGTACATATTAATATAGCAATATGAAAACCTATCAATTGTCAAGAAAGAATACCTTGCATTTGCAAAACAGTCTAACAATTCTGCAACCTACTCAAAAGAACATGCAGAAAATTAAAAGTGAGCCATCTACATAATGGAGAAGGCAATGGCAACCCACTCCTGTATTCTTGCCTGGAAAATCCCATGGACAGAGGAGCCTGGCAGGCTACGGTCCATGGGGTCATAAAAGAGTTGGACACAACTTGGCGAATAAACAGCATCTACATAAATAACTAGTCAAGCATTAGGATCCCTGGGTTCGTGGCACTAATGTGTGACGCCCAGTCTGCCTCCCTCATCTGGGTCCCATACTCCGTTAAGATCTGAGAATTGGCTGGCAACACCTCACTGCTCTAAACATAGGAATTATAAGAATGTAAGTTGATTTACAAATATATTTCAAATGATAGGGTATCGTAAAAAACAATTTAGCCAGTCATCTGAATTCAATTCAGTGAAAAATTTCCTGTTTATAAACTGACCTCCTTCCCAGCCAGCTGCCCGGACAGTCTGAGCCTCTCAGCCTTCCTCCATCCAGGGTCCCCACCCTCCGCCACACCAAGGTCTCATCAGATCCCAGCGTGGGCTTTCACCTTCCTCCCAAACCTCATTTTCACAAATCCGTTCTCTTGCAGCATAAATTTCACATCTACCCATATACACCACGAGACCCACCCGCACCAGCTCAGAAATTAACTCAAAATAAAGCACAAGGGACTCTCCTGGTGGTCCAGCGGTTGAGAATCCGCCTTGCAATGTAAGGGACGTGGGTTCGATCCCTGGTGGGGGAACTAAGATCCCACAATGCCTCGGGGCAACTAAGCCTCAGCCGCCACGGAAGACTCCCTCCCCACCACGTGACATGATGGTCCCGGGGGCCACAACTGAGACCCAACACAGCCAAATAAATCACAAATAAATATTTCAAAAATATATATAACACAAGGCTCACCAAGTCTGAGCAGGTGATTATTTACCACTATTATAAATAATATAGAACACGTGGAAATGGAAAAACATGTTTAGGACAAGGTTAAGAGGAAAGGTATACTATATACACACGGTATAAAAATGTTATTTCCAAGGGTGGACAGGGTCTATTTTGTAGACAAAAATAGCTATGTTGGGATGGTGCTAACATCAGTCTTTAAACATTCTCTAATAAACATGCATCGAATTACCCGACATGAGTTTGAGCAGACTCCAGGAGACAGTGAAGGACAGGGAAGCCACAGACAGGCGTGCCAGAGTCCATGGGGTGGCGGGGAGTTGGACACGGCTTAGTGAACTGAAGGGCAATAAACGTATGTTAGATACACGACACAACGTGCCTGCCAGGCCCTACCCGGCAGCACAGGACCCAGCTCCTGCCTTTGTCATCCTCCCCACCTGCTCCCCTTGGCCCCACGGGGCCCTCTGCCCAGCTCCCCCGTCCTGCTCCTCACCCGGCTAACCCCTCTCTCCCCCAGATCCGAACGTGCCCACCCCGTCCCTGGAGACGTCCTCCTGCTCGCCTCGTCCACATCCTCCGGGTAGAGTCTCTCATTGCAGCCTGTCCTTCCCCTGAGCTGCACCCATCTCAGCAGGTAATGATGCTTTCATTTGGGAAATTACACACGTCATTATAGACTGCATGAAATCAAACAGTGGTTTGATGCTGCGGTACCCCCTGCCCCAGTGTACCCAGCACACCTCTGCAGCTCCAGAAGTATTTGTCAAATTAATGAAGGGAGGATTTTCACAGCCTGGTCATCCAGACAGCATTCTCCTCCCAAAATGCACACATGCACACACACACACACTCACTCACTCACTCACACCCCGCCATTCCTGGATTTTGTTCCGGATCCTAACTCTCTTTCCCATCAGCCAAGGTACAGGTCTTGGCATCATCTGTGATTTCTCACTCTCATCCCCTGTACTGAGAACCAGTGACCTGAGTGAAAGGGTTTCTTAATTTGTATCCATGACCCTTAGGATTGTTTGATAGATGTTCCCTGTTAAGAACCATCAATGCCACGAGAGCAGGAACCACATCTGATGACAGCGGTCCAAAAACAATGCTTCCTGAGTCTAACTGAACTGAGTTTTGTGGGTTCAGGATCATTTATATCAGCATGAATGACTTGCTGGCCCAGAACACAGAGCCTTAAAGAAAAAGCTTATTGCAGTTTTGTTTGTAATACACCTTCTCTACCATGGACACAAACACGTAATCTCAGAAAGTGCCTCAGAAACTCACTCTTACCTAACGATCACTTCAGACTCACCACCACACCTAATGTGCTGAGAGATGCAGCAACAGACGACAGAAAAACAAGTTGCGTTGGAGGAACTGACCGCACGTCAGCTGTCAAACGGTTGTTCCCAGCTCAAACATGGTCTCCCTGGCAGGCTTTTAAGACGTGACTGCTGGAAACCACTGGGCCCTCCCCGCTCCTGTGAGCCGACCAGGAGTGTTGAACGCATCGTGTTTTTATCGCAGGCGGCCCAGCAAGTCCTCAGATGCCGGCAAAGGGCACCGGCGACGGACTGCCAGGCTGAGCCCGGTACCGGGAAGCCGAGCAGCTGCTGCCACCTGCAGGAGCACATGGGGACCTGCGCCGTGCAGGGGGCTCTGCCGGCCCACGGGGAGGCATTTGCAGAGCTCGCTGTAGCTATCTAACAGCTGGCGTCACATGGAGCACCCAACGGAGGACCCCGGCTTCAAAATGTATGGGCCGATGCTTGCTGATATATGCAAGTTTCCTAGACAATTCTGGCCCCAGAAGCAGCATTTTGCACATGGCTGCTGGGTGAACAACAGAAACAAACCAGACGGAAGTGATCATGGTTATCACCACCAGCTTTCTGAGCCCGGCACCGTCCAGGGAGCCCACCGCGCCCCTCCCGCCAGCTGACACAGACCTTCAGGAAGAGCAGCGGCTCGCTGGCCCTGGGACTGCTCCATGCGGCACTGGGGACGGTGAAGGTGTTTGTTTTGGTGCTATTCTGTTTCATTTCCTTCAAGAAAAACTATTTCTGAATTGGTGAACTCTGGAAATTAAGAAAGCGGCAGGGTTAAGTGGATGTCTTTGTGTAGCTCACCAAACCACGGGAACAGAGCCTTCGGGTCTGCAGAGCAATCTAGCGGTTTTGCGGGTTCCTGGAGAACTGCGCCCACCGCCACGGGCAGGTCCTGTACGTGAATTTCACGCGGAATTTCGGGCTTCTCGCGTAGAATATTTTATGCCAGCACCGTGAGCACCACTTCTATCCCCATAACTCGAACTCACACACACTATACCCACACACCACACACACGCACGCACACACCAAAACCATATACACACAACACATACACAAATCACACACACACACAGACTCCCGTCACATTTTAAAATGCTGACCTCATTTTGTTACTTCCTTGCTTTAAGAACTCCAGTTGCTTCCTACTGCCCTTCGGAGAAGGCGATGGCACCCCACTCCGGTCNGAGTAATGTCTCTGCTTTTTAATATGCTGTCTAGGTTGGTCATAACTTTGCTTCCAAGGAGCAAGCATCTTTTAATTTTCTGTGTTAATTATAACTAAATAGAAAATGAAATAATATCTTATCCAAAAAAATAAATGAATCATGAGTTTGTTGAATTACATTTTATTTTTGAATCACGTTTTATTAACATCTTATAGCATACTGTCTTCTTCTACTGGGAAGATAGCAAAGCCTCTGATAAGATGCATAAAGCAATAGAAAATTCTTGGCCAGTGTTAAATGATGAATACTGGACAGTCCACCAAGAAGAGGATGAAAGTGGACTTCAGGTCACCTGGAACTTTCCCCACCACACTCAGCTTCTCTTCAGAAGGCTGAGCAAAGACACTGAGCATCAGCATTGTGACACACATATGGTTCATCCCTCGCCTGTCTTCCCGCCAGGAAATGTCAGTTTTCCTTTAATAGAAGGTTGAAATATTTTATCTGTACACAGAATATAAGTTTATGCCCCAACCACTAATGCTGAAGAAGCTGAAGTTGACAGTTCTGTGAAGACCTACAAGACCTTCTAGAATGAACACCAAAGATGTCCTTTTCATCATAAGGGACTGGAATGCAAAAGTACGAAGTCAAGAGATACCTGGAGAAATAGGCAAGTTTGGCCTTGGAGTACAGAATGAAACAGAACAAAGGCTAACAGAGTTTTGCCACTTGGATGCGCTGGTTATAGCAAGCACCCTCTTTCAACAACACAAGAGATGACTTTACACATGGACATCACCAGATGGTCAACACCGAAATCAGACTGATTACATTCTTTGCAGCTGAAGATGGAGAAGCTCTATACAGTCAGCAAAAGCAAGACCATGAACTAACTGTGGCTCAGATCATGAATTTATTGCAAAATTCAGACTTAAATTGAAGAAAGTAGGGAAAATCTCTAGACCATTCAGGTATGAGCTAAATCAAATCCCCTAGGATTATACAGTGGAAGTGACAAATAGAGTAAAGGAATTATATCTAATAGACAGAATGCCTGAAGAAGTGTGGATGGAAGTTCCAAACATTGTATAGGAGGTGGTGATCAAAACCATTCCCAAGAAANCTTATTTTTTAAAGCAAATCTCTTCCTTTTAAAAATATATTTTCATCTTTCCCCTAATATTTTATTAGTTTGAAAATTTTCAAACGTATAGCAAAGTTGAAAGAATTCTCACATGTGTACCCACCACCAGGATTCTATAGGTAACACTTGCCTTTGTTTGCTTTATCATTTCTCTATTCACCCAGAAATCTGTTTTATTTTTGGAGCCATTTCCAAGTAAGTTGTAAATCAATATACTTAACTACTAAACACTTCACTATGCATGTCACCTAGAATTCAAAATTTGTCTTTTTTTTTTCTTGACAAATGTGTATGCCTGTGTACCGCAGAATCTCTGGTCAGGATACAGAATATTACTGTCACCCCAGAAAGTTCTCTGTGCTCCTTCTCCATTCCAACCCTACCCATCAACAACCACAGTTCTTATACTTTTCCGTTATAGATTGATTTTGCCTATTCTCGGCTTCGTAGAGGTAGAATCTTGAATGCACTCTTCTGTCTGTTCTAGGCTTCGTAGAGGTAGAATCTTGAATGTACTCTTTTGTCTGTTCTAGGCTTCGTAGAGGTAGAGTCTTGAATGTACTCTTTTGTCTGTTCTAGGCTTCGTAGAGGTAGAATCCTGAACATATTCTTTTGTCGAGGCTTCAGCAGAGTAGTTTTGAGATTCATCTATGTCACATGAGTCAGTAGGTGTCTCTTTCTTGCTGAGTCGTATTCTATTGTGTGACTGGATCACAGTTGACTTATTCTCTTGTCAGTGGATGCTAGGCCTGCATTTCATTTTCAGCTATTAAGAGTACAGCTGCTGTGAATATTTGGTATAAATTATTACGTGGGCATGTACTTTCATCTTTCTTGGGTTAATGTCAAGAAGTGGAATTGCTGGGTCATAGGATAGCTATTATCCAATATGTTTAGCTTTNATTTTCAGCTATTAAGAGTACAGCTGCTATGAATATTTGGTATAAATTATTACGTGGGCATGTACTTTCATCTTTCTTGGGTTAATGTCAAGAAGTGGAATTGCTGGGTCATAGGATAGCTATTATCCAATATGTTTAGCTTTCTAAGAAACTGCTTGACCTTTCTTCAGGGTTCCCCAGTTTCACCTTCCGCCAACAGTGTATAATGAAAGTTTAGTCGGTCTACATCCTTGCCCCAGTTTGGTGTTATCAGTCTTTTAGTTTTAGCCATTCTGGTGGGTGTGTAGTGATATGTCCTTGTGGTTTTGATTTTCATTTCCTTGATGGCTGATCATTTTGTGAATGTTTTCATATGTTAATTGTTTATATAACTTCCTTTTTTGAAGTTTTCATTTTAACAGTGTATGAAAAGGAATTATAAATGTGTCATCATGGTCTCTGGGTTCTGTTCAGTCGCTAAGTCACCTCTGACTCTTTGGCCACCCCATGGATTGTAGCCCGCCAGTCTCCTCTGTCCATAGGATTTCTTGGGCAGGAATACTGGAGTAGGTTGCTATTTCCTTCTCCAAGGGGTCTTCCCGTCCCAGGGATTGAACCCAGTGCTTCCTGCATTGGCAGGTGGATTCTTTACCATTGAGCCACCAGGGAAGCCCAAATGAAGAACAGTCTCCTGTTTGCACTAAATAAGTTATGCAAAGCATTTATGGGAAGGAAAAGGGTGATAAATTCAACTAGGTTAAAATAAAGAACTTATCAACAAAAGGGAATGAAGTGGAAGGAAACCATAAACTGAAAGATGATATTTGCAATACCTGATACCAATGAAGGATTAGCATTCAGACTATATCTAGAACTCCTACAATAGATAAGAA
>SJYV01049891.1:0-10545 GCA_006410875.1 Neotragus pygmaeus | reverse complement strand
TCAGAAGACTCTGAGGGACTTCCCTAGTGGTCCAGTGGCTAAGACTCTGAGCTTCCAATGCAAAGGAAGCCAGTTCGATCCCTGATCAAGGAACTAAGATCCCACAGGGCCGCATGGCAAAAAATAAATAAAAGATCATTACAGATCTCTCGTTAAAAATAGAAGACTCTGACCTTAGTTTTGCTCACATCGTGTGCCTTCACTTGCTCTGAGGTCCTGCTGTTGATAATCAGTGCTATGTTGGTGCCTTTCCCAAATCTCTCGCCCCTATGTCACACATCACATCACTGGGTGGTCCTAGAGAATCTCCGAAGAACAATTCCTCAGTCTAGAAGAGCAGAGGTCAGCAGAGCTGATCCTGATAGGCTTCTACCACTTGAGAGTTCATTCCCATCTTGGTGCTAACCCAAGACCAGCAGGCATCTACCTCCAAAGTTCAGTCACTACGTATGGAGTGACCTGAAAATGTCGACACATCAAAATGGTATTCGTAGGATATACTGCAATTAATACTTACTTAGGCAAGTCTCAAATGCTAGTGAGAGTGCCACTAGCATCTATCAACAAGGAGGTCTGGATCTGTCTGGGCACTGGGGCTGCATGGTAGTTGGGGCTACTCAAGCCCTGTGTGTGGTGTGCTGAGTCGCTCAATCGTGTCCAACTCTTTGTGACCCTATGGACTATAGCCTGCCAGGCTCCTCTGTCTATGGAGATTCTCCAGGCAAGAATACTGGAGTAGCTTGCCAGGCCCTCCTCCAAGGGATCTTCCCAACCCAGGGATCGAACCCAGGTCTCCCACATTGTGGGCAGATGCTTTACCGCTGAGCCACCAGGGAAGCCCATGAATGCTGGAGTGGGGTAGCGTATCCCTTCTCCAGGGGATCTTCCCGACCCAGGAATTGAACCAGGGTCTCCTGCATTCCCAGTGGATTCTTCACCAGCTGAGCTACCAGGGAAGTCCACTGAAGCCCCAGTCACGGTTCAGTCAGGAGAGTGAGTAATTCAGTTTACAGGGTGCATATGCTTATTGTCTCTTCACAGCAACCATGTTAGTGTGTATATTAGAAGTGGAAGAAACAGCCCCCACACGAGCCAAACCTCCTAGGAGAATTTGGACCGTTAATGTTAACACCTATATTCTTCATATTTTAAAATGTTTACTAACCATCTTTTGTGCTTTCCAAAAGGTAAGACATGCACATGATAAATAAAAACTGACCCAAAGATTATGTTTGTGGAAGAATAACCTAATTTTGTTTGCAACTTCTGCTTTTGTTGGCTCAAAGATGCTCTTTGGGGTTGAGCCTTTCCCAAGTCTCCCTCCTGTATGCCACATATCAGCTCCAATGGGTGGCCCAGGAGAATTTATGGAATGAATTCCTCAGGCTAGAATAGTAAGCGTCCATGGTGTGGGTGGGGTGGGGGTTGGCAGAGCTTCCTACACCAGAGCTTAAGCCAAGGGTCCTGGCCTGCTATAAGCTTGGTCACTGTGCCGTCCTTTTTACCCAAATTTATGATCTGTTCAGAACAGCTCAGTTCAGTTCAGTCGCTGTCACGTCCGACTCTTTGCAACTCCATGAATCGCAGCACTCCAGGCCTCCCTGTTTATCACCATCTCCCGGAGTTCACTCAGACTCATGTCCATCGAGTCAGTGATGCCATCCAGCCATCTCATCCTCGGTCGTCCCCTCCTCCTCCTGCCCCCATCCCTCCCAGCATCAGAGTCTTTTCCAGTGAGTCAACTCTTCTCATGAGGTGGCCAAAGTACTGGAGAGTTTCAGCTTTAGNTGGGGGCTCCCTGGGTTGGGCCTGCTGGGGGCTGAGACCAGCTCCTCTGGGTCCCCATCTGCACACTGCTAGATCTTAGTAGCAATAATCGCCTTTCTCTGTCACCCTCAATGAGTCCAGCCCATGGACTACAGTCTATGATCTTCCTAATGCTCCTGTGTGATGGGTTCTGATTATCCCCATTCTACAGATAAAAGAAACTGATGCTCAGAGAACTTGTGTCTCTTGCCCATTACAGACAGTAAGCGGTGTCATCGCGGACCCCCAAGACGTGCTCCCACGTGACTAAGAGGTGAAGAGAGCAGTAGAGAGGTGGAGGAGTTTAGAGACAGACGCAAGCAGGGTAAGGACTCAGCGGGTCGTGGGTTTTCTACCCTGGGGGAGGGCAGCAGGAGCCTGGCCCCCAGCCCCATCCTGGGAGGCGGGTGGGTGGCTCCTCTCCGCTGGGTGAGGGTCCATGGGGCAGGGCCTACGCCCCGCAAGGCAGGTGTCAGGGCCTTCACAATGGCACACCTGGCGTGGGCACCAGGCCTGCCCATTCAGCCCCAAACAATCACTGCTCCACAGCCGCCAGCCCAGCAGCCTCCAGGGACGGGGGACAGCAGGGCAGCAGATGGGCCTCGGGTGTCAGATTTCTAGCTTGGGGTGGCGGGTGCAGACAGCCCTGGATGGGGAAGGGGAGGGATCAGGCGCTTTCTCAACCCCTCATGACCCCTCCCAGCCTCTAGTCCCTGAAGGAAGGTAGGAGGGACAGGGTGAAGGGTGGAGGAGACTGTCTGCCCACCACCACCGCCACCTAGAGCATCATGGAGAGGAAACAGTTACCAGGCCAGGACTGGGGTGGTGGGTGTCTCATGGGGCTGGGGAACCCTGAGAAGACTGCACTCGAACCTTACCACCTATTGGAGCGGCTCACAGAACCTCTCTGGGCCTCAGTTTCCTCATCTGTGAAATGGGTGTCTACTTGCTAAATATTTACTGAGCCATTGCTATGTGCTGAGCACTGCTCTGGGTGCCAGAAAAGCAGGAGTGAACAAAAGAGATGCAAACCCCTGCACCATGAAGTGCACATCTTGGCGTAAGAGACGGACAGCAATCAAGAGAATTAAGCCTTTCCCGGTGGTCCAGTGGTTAAGAATCCGCCATGAATGTAAGGGACACCTGCTTGATCCCTGGTCTGGGGAAGATCCCACACGCCAAGGAGCAGCTAAGCCCATGTGCCATAACTACTGAACACATAAGCTGTAACTACTGAAGCCCTAGAGCCTAGAACCCGTGCTCTGTAAGAAGAGAATCCACTGCCATGAGAAGCCCTTGTAGTGCAATGAAGAATAGACCCACTTGCCATAACTAGAGAGAGCCTGTGGGCAGCGACGAAGACCCACCACAGCAAAATAATTTAAAATAATAATAATAAATAAATTATGGCTGTTGTTCAGTTGCTTAGCAGAATCCTAGGCTTCCCTGTCCTTCACTATGACCCAGAATTTGTTCAAACTCACATCCAATGAGTCGGTGATGCCATCCAACCATCTCATGTTCTGTCATCCCCTTCTCCTCCTGCCCTCAATCTTTCCCAGCATCAGGGTCTTTTCCAATGAGTCAGATCTTGGCATTAGATGGCCAAAGTATTGGAGTTTCAGCTTCAGCATCAGTCCTACCAATGAATGTTCAGAGTTGATTTCTTTTAGGACCGGCTTTCTTTGTGGTTCAGCTGGTAAAGAATTTNCACAATTGCACTCATCTCACGTGCTAGTAAAGTAATGCTCAAAATTCTCCAAGCCAAGCTTCAGCAATACATGAACCATGAACTCCCTGATGTTCAAGCTGGTTTTAGAAAAGGCAGAAGAACCAGAGATCAAATTGAGAACATCCACTGGATCATGGAAAAAGCAAGAGAGTTCCAGAAAAACATCTATTTCTGCTTTATTGACTATGCCAAAGCCTTTGACTGTGTGGATCACAATAAACTGGAAAACTCTGAAAGAGATGGGAATACCAGGACAGCTCACTTGGTGACAAATTAGATTACAGAAATGAGTGAACCAACTATTTCCTACACTTCTTATAAGCCATTAGTCATAAAAAAGAATATTTAGGTAGGTAGATGAAGGATGAGCAAAAAAGAGAGAAGGAGAGTTACAGAGAAACGCAAGACTTTGAAGCATCTAGTTTCATTTCCTCATTATATAAAAGAAGAGAGAGAAGGTCAGTGAGGAGAGAGACACAGAATGAAACAAAGATACTTGCTTAAAATTTTATTTAAAATTTTTATTAAAAAATAATTGTTTCTATAACTCATACTAACTCAAGAGAGTCTTGTGGTTCAGTTTCAGCATCAAATCACAGAAAAATAGTTTCACAGAAAAAAATATAATTAACAACAACTCGAGCTTCAGCTTCTTCATAAAATACCAAAGAAGAAAGTACATTCTTGATGTATATCCAAAAATGTTAAAGATCCTCTGATGACATTTTCCTTACCTCGCTGGCAATGAATTCTTCCAAACCTTACTCTTCTACCTCTCTTTAGAACCCCTTAGAGTTCCCCCAATGTTCAGGCCACATGACCCCTTCTCTCTCCCCAGAACTTTATTATATAGGTCAATATAACCTTTCTGGCTTATTTCTCAGCACCCCACACCCTAGAACTAAAGGCCTGAGCGCTCAGATTGAAAGAGCCTATCAGTACTGAGAAGGATAAGCTTAAAAACTAAATTCACACACAGAGATATCATAATAAAACTCCAGAAGATCATGGTGACAGACAGTCCTAAAAGAGTCTACGAAAGAATGAGTCACATCAATCAAGTTTCCAAAAAAAAAGGGGGGGGGCAAATGGCTTCGATATGCTTAAGAAAAAATAAATATAAACTTAGAGTTTCATAATAAGGCAAATTTTTAATACTGGAGAGAGATGAAAATGAAGTCTCAGACACAAAAGCCCTCAGGAAAATTTGTTATCCACAGGTACTTTCTGGCGGAGAGAGCAAAACCTACCAGAAGGTGTACTCCAGCAAGAAGAAAAATGAATCCAAAAGGTAATCAAGGGGGCAAAGGAGAGTATATTCATTTTTTATTTTTGTAATTAAAAAGTAATTTGTTAAAAGGTTGGGGATAAAGAATAGTCAGAAATACAAGTTAATTCTTTACTTTTACATCCATTCCTTTTTACCTTTGTATAACATGTCATTACAGTTTACAAAATGCTTTCACATAAACTATCAGTAGCTGTAATCACAGGACCTACAAAGACTATGTTCTAAGTTGGACCATGCTGGGACAAATAATAATTCTAGTAAAATCTGAAAATGCCCTTCCTGGGGGGTGGCAATGCTCTTCTTGGTGTGGAAGCTGGTTGCCTCGCACCAGTCACCACAATAACAACAACAGTGGCTCTGAGAAGGAGTGATGAACGTCAGGCTTAGCAGACTGATTGCTTTTTCTTCCTCTGTCTACCAAGTTGCACTAGGCTATGAATTGGTAGGGAAGGAGCTGAAGAGAGGTAAGAACTCTGACATTTCAGGCCAGCTGAGGCTCTGAAGAGAGGCTCGTTAGAAGACCAGGCTAAGAGGGTGGAGGACTAAAGGCCTTGTGCTGCCAGGATGAAGCCAGTGGGACTCACTTCATTCAAGAGGCTTGCCGATGAGAGATCTCAGGCTCTGCAGAGGCTTCTGCTGAGAGGCCCATGGTCCTACTGCCCGTGATGACACACACCATGAATCTAGGGGTTGGAATCTCTCGCTTGAACTTTTTGACGCCATCCTGATGTGTGCCAGAGCAAGAGTGGCTGCCAAAAAGCAAGCATTTTCCCATCTCTAAAAATAAAATGCGGGCACCACTTCAGGCCCCGTTGCCAAGACCCAGCCCTTCCCAGGATAAACAATAGGTGGCCCAGCTGACCGGAGGCAGGCACTGGGCCTTGAAGTAAGCCTAGGTCCAGCCTGAAATGCCAAGAGCGGGCATGTGCAGCTGTTAAGCTAGAAGCCGGAGGGGGCCCTCCCTTCTCCACAGCTGATGGAGGGCAGCTCCAGTGTCCCCAGCCAGAGACCAGGTGTGGCCCACTCAGGTTACCCCAGCAACCTTGACCCCGCTGAGGTCACAGAGTTCCCACCAACCCCTGCCCCCAGAGCCCTCAGGGTGCACGGTGACGGATCTGAGGGCTTGTGGGGTCTTGTCTCGAGAAAGTTGCCTGGGAAGGAAAGTTCCACTGGGATCTATCTGCATTCATCACTCAGGGCCATGGCCATCACCTGTCAAAACGCATCACACCCCGCCAAGGGCCCTCACCTGCTGGCCGCAGGCCCCACAAACACCTTCGTGTAGGGGTGATGCTGTAATAACTCAACCTTCCCACTCTAATTGCCTCCCAACTCGTCAAATGCTTCTGCACAGCTTGTTCCAGCCCCTGCGCCTAGTCATTAGGGTTCAAATCTTCCCAAGACCATGAGCTTGGCTTTTTGCTCATTTGGGGTGTTAAAAAAAAGGCTAAGAGGGGGTTAGGGGAGGAGAGGGACTAAATATAGCAAATATTTGCAGGCATAATCACTCCATAAACATGCTTCAGTGGAAGGGAGTGTAGGGCCGACCCAGATGACGGATGTCATTCACCGGAGTGTCACATCATAAATAAAACTGAAAGAGCCCATTCTCCCTCGGAACCAAGAGTGACGCCTGTTCACACTATAAATATTTATGTAGTCATGGTCCTTAAAAGACTTTATTTTTCCAGGTAAGTAGATTTTAATGAAAAAGTTAAGCAGAGCTTTTCCTGCCATTACGGAATAGTCACTGTAGCTTTTTGACATGGTATTCCACCGGCAAGGAGAAGGGAAAAAAGAAAAAGAAGAAGAAAAGGGGAAAATCAGGCTGCCCTCCACGAGGCTTCTGCGTGGGATCTCATTTATGCCGGTCAAGGTGCATCTCACGCGGAAAGTGACAGCCTTCAGTGGGGTGGCGGACACCAGAGGAAGCTCTATGTAACACAGGGCCTGTGTAACGAAGGGAGCGCCGACAGACCCTTGTCCCCCAAGTTCAGACCCCCTCCCCCCACTCTGCCAGGAGCGTCGGGCGCCCTGGCTCTCTCAGCTCTCTCCGCCTGCCCCTTAGTAGCAGGAAAAATGCACACCTCAGCCTGTTACTGTGCTCGCTGGAGAAGAATTCTCAGAATTCCAAGATGTGTGCCTGAGTGTCTGGGGTGTTTATGTAGATATGCTGCTCTTATCTACTCCTCCTGATCACGTGAGCCAGGGCACCCTCCCCCCCACAGAAACCCTGCCAGCCTCCGATCTCTTGCTGCACTCCGCACCTCACACCACTTTGTAAAGGGGAACTCCCCCCCAGCGCCCCCGCCACCGCGGGCTCCCGGCACCGCTGCTACCCTCCCCTCCTCCAAGACACTCCTGCCACCTGGAGTTCCCAAGCCAGTGTCTCCAGAACAGTTCTTGCTGCGTTTCCTGTCACTTCGCAGTTTACTCATCACTTCAAGGCACCAAAACCCTAGCCCAAGTCCATCGAGCTGGTTTCTTTCCCAGGGATGGCCTTCTGCCCAGGCTCCCTTCCCCTCCAAACCTCAGGGTGGCCCCTGCTATGTCAGCCTGAACTGGCCTCTTCGGGAAAATGCGATGATCCTCTGGCTCTAGTCTCGGGAAGTCTTGTTTCACAGAGAACAAGAGTCTCTGGTTCGGGGCGGTGAGTCACGGGCAGCCTTGACCATGCCTATCTGGGGAGGCTGAGGCTGCCATGTACGGTCCTCGCCCACCCACCTCTCCGGGTAAGTCGGAGCTCTTTGCCAGGACGGCCTGAGTCATAAAACTCAGCACATTCCTTAGACGTTGGATAGTCTTTCCTTGTTATTACTTTGCTTTTGTTTTATGTAGCACCTGGTTTCATTTTAAAAATCCAAATAAAAATCTCATGGATGGGGCTCGGGTGGGCTGCAAGGGTTAGGAAGGAAGGAAAAAGAGAGAGGAGTGAAGCCTAGGTTATGGGATGGAAGAAAGGGCTGGAACTCCCCAAATATGCAAGACCCAGAGCAGGACAGGGAGTTAGCTGCAGGGCAAAAGGCAGGAGAGAGAGAGAGAAACATGGAGAATGTGTTACGATTGAGCTGAATTTGATCAGTCCTTTTCTGTCCATGATAAAGCACTTGATGTCCAAGTCTTTCCCCACATTAGGCCCCAGTTCTGAGTTAGTCCTTTACTCATGAGCCACGTGGATTGTCCCTAAACCCTACACTTTGGGAGTCTCCTCAATAAACTGACAGACTTATTCGTGATGAATTCCAAGGAACTTTTCAGTTACAACACTGTGATTCTACAAACCTATCAGCTCCCTTTTTTCTTAGACCACAAACCCCAACCCCAATTAAGGGACTATTTTTCCAGAAGCTAACATTTTTTTTTTTTGTCTTTGTGGGGGGTTGGTAGAGGAATGGGGCCCAGCAAAGGAGGCGGTGTAGACCCAACTATATAAATGTTGCTGGTTAAACTGAATTTCTGTGGCCAGGTTAGTCTGCAAAATCATCTCTAAAACTGTTCACATCGGGTTTTTTAACTTAGAGTGTTATTCTAATAAGCTATGCCTGCATACAGCCAAAAAATAAAAAATCCACATACTGAAAGAACGAATAACACCTATTGACATAGAGAATTGTATTTCCTTGGAGTAGTAAAACATTAATTAAAGCATAAGACCAGGAGCATTGGGCAATTAGACCTTCATGAGAAATGGAGTATTTCCTGCCATATCAGTAAACAAGAAAGTAACAGTCATCAGGGATCACAGCCCTCCAACGTAAGCCCTGAGGGCACTCCGGAAGGAGACCGGGTAGCCATTAGGCTGCAGCCACTCCCAAGGATGCTCAGGATGTAAAAAAAAAAAAAAAAAAAAACCACACACAAAATATTGGCCCCACATCACTGAGATGCATATGAAAGGAATGATTTCAGTGAGCCCAAAACCAAGATCATGGCATCCAGTCCCATCACTTTGTGGCAAACAGAAGGAGAAAAAGTGGAAACAGTGGCAGATTTCAGAGACAGCATATTAAAAGGCAGAGGCATCACTTTGCCAACAAAGGTCCATATAGTCAGAGTTATGGCTTTTCTAGTAGTCCTGTACAGTTGTGAGGGATGTACCATAAAGAAGGCTAAGCACTGAAGAACTGATGCTTTTGAATTGTGGTGCAGGACGCTAGTGGTAAAAAACTGCCTGTCAATGCAAGAAATATAAGAGATGCGGGTTGGATCCCTGGGTCAGGAAGATCCCCTGAAGGAGGGCATGGCAACCCGCTCCAATATTCTTGGCCTGAGAATCCCCATGGACAGAGGAGCCTGGTGGGCTACAGTCCAAAAGGTCACAGAGAGTCAGACATGACTGAAGCAACTTAGCACTCACGCACACTGGAAGAGAACCAATAGTCCCTTGGACAGCAAGGAGATCAAACTAACCAACCCTAAAGGAAATCAACACTGAATATTCACTGGAAGGACTGATCCTGAAGCGGAAGCTCCAATTCTTTGGCCACCTGATGTGGAGAGCTGACTCACTGGAAAGCACCCTGATGTTTCGAAAGATTGAGGGCAAGAGGAGAAGGAGTGTCAGAGGATGAGATGGTTGGTTGGATGGCATCATCAACTCAATGGACATGAATGTGAACAAACTCTGGGAGATAGTGAAAGGTTAAGCCTGGCGTGCTGCAGTCCACCAGGTCTCAGAGTTGGACATGACTTTGCAACTGAACAATAACAACAGACTCATGCATCTTCCCATACACAGAAAAGCACTAAATCGCTTAATTTAGGATATCTGGTTTTCTTTAATTAACAATAATCATTTGATAGTCAGACTACTGCCCTTTGCTGTAAAACTTCCTATAACCTGGCTCCTCCCCTCGCCTCTTCTGAGCAATTCTCTCAGTGTCACTTGACATGCTGTTTCCTAGGCTTGAAGTCTTTCAATTGCCCACCAAATAAAATATAACACTCAAGTTTTAGATTGTGAATATTCTTTAAGTCTGGAGAAGGCAATGGCAACCCACTCCATTATTCTTGCCTGGAGAATCCCAGGGACAGAGGAGCCTGGTGGGCTGCTGTCTATGGGGTCGCACAAAAACGGACATTGCTGAAGCGACTTAGCAGCAGCAGCAGCATTCTTCAAGTCGACATTCAACAGAGGCCTTTACCTCCCTCTGCTCAAGAGCTTCTCCGTGAAGTTGGCCAGGGCAAAAATCCTGGAGGTTTCTGAGTGGCTCCAGGGCAGCAGTTTTAAAGCAGTTTGGCGCCCTTAATGGAAACCATACGAAGGGATCCTGGGAATCAGACCAGAAGGGTTTCGGGGATAGTACTTAGCCTAACCTGGGCTAAAGACCAAAAATAACCACTAGGAGGTTTGGGAAGGGTTGGGGGAGGGACGAGGTAGAGGTGGTGGTGCGACTTTTAACTACCTTTTCTATTTAACAGAAACCATGTGGAGAAGGTCTGTTTTGCTAAACGGGAGTAAATCCGGCAGCAGGCAGAGAGCAGGGTAGGGGGCTGCGGAGGAAGAGGGGTAGGGGGCAGCTAGTTCCATAACCACACGAGGTTCGGCCTCCTCCTCGGCGGGACAGCAGGCGCGGGGGCCCTTGGCTCCCAGGACAGCGGCGATGGCTTCCCCCGCATAGGGTCTCCGCAGCGGTGACCTCCCTCCAGAGCGCTCGGCACGGGCACAGGCCGGGCCGGCGGGGTCGCGGGCAGTGCGGGGCGGGGTGAGGGACTG